>CM057002.1:124804000-125404000 GCA_029891345.1 Dryococelus australis
CTATCAAATGTGACAAAAAACTATTTCTGACAGTTTTGGTTTTCCTTTTCATTTTTTGAATTTTTCGAAATTTATTTACTTATACTGGCAAACATTTAGATAAGCTGACCCTGAAAATACGAAAAAAAGTATTACCTTACGGTATAGAATAATTAGTTCTGTGAATAATAATCATAGTGTATTTTATTATTCTATATTTCTATAGAGATATTCTATTCCACCTGTAACATAGTTAGCTTTCAGTAAATTTTCATTATAAATTGAGTATTCCAATTGCTTCCGAAAAGATCCAACATTTGTATCATCAGCTGTGGAAGAAATATATGTGTGTTTGTGGAAAACAATTAATTGTAATTAAAAACGAAGACTGATAGTTCTTCCAGTATTCGTAAACGAAGAACGCTGTTTCACTGTGATGTGAAATATTTACGAAAATGTTTCAATAATTCGTAATGAAGCCAAGATTTTCAAGATTTTACATGGATTTTTGTTATTTCTGCCCTAGTAACAAGTACCATCGTATTTAAACTGTGTATGATATGTTTTTTTTTTTCTCGAGAATAATTGTAATAATTTTTATAAATTTATAGAAACATTTTTACATTCCGTAAACACTTATGTAACTATTGATTCCTCGCGCTTCCAGCAAAGAGTTCTGAGTTTTCGAATTTCGGGTCACTTATTAACACACATGTATAGTTTTGTTGCAGTTACACTCACCCTTCACCAAAACTACCAAAGTCAGGAAGAAAATTTCCAGGCTTTATGAAGTTTAGTCCTCTATACATGAGAATATCTGTAAGTTAACTGCCTGCTACCTTTGGAAGACACAACTTTTAGTGTTAACTTGTTTGTGCTTTCCAAATAAGTTCTGTAAATTAGAGGAAAACACAACATTACAGGTTTTAAGAGTGTTAAAGTTTCTAGTAGTCATGAGATAATAAAATAAAATGTGTTTAAGTCTCCCTGCTCTGCATTCTGCATTTAAGAATGAGAATCATATTGTATTCATGGGCTTCTGAAAGATGCGTTTTATCCACACTAGGTCTCACACACACTAAGAATACAAATTTGAAAAAATACACCTTAGGCCTACATAAACTGTGGAATGGAGTACTGTAAAATATGTAACAACATATTGAATGTAATCTATGATCAGTATGTATCTCAATTGAAAATCTTGCCCATAACTTAGTGTTATTAGTTATTATCGGATTAATAGGAAATTCTCTGCTATAAGATGCAAATATTTACTGATTAAGTTGAATGTCTTTTTTAAATCGAATTTCTATTTTTACTTGTTTTTAACGTAATTTTTTCTATAAAATATATTTTTTAGTTTAAATATTGTTTAATTTAAAAAAATGAATGTAAATAATCACTATACTGTATTGTACTTATGGCATTTTTAAATACCAAAGACTGAAAATTGTTAGTTGATTTGTATTAAGGAAATTATATTTCACACGGAGTATAAAACGTGTAATTGAACTGAAATAAACTGTTTTTATTTTACCAATATATTACTGTAGAGTTTTAATTAAATATGAAGACAACACCTCCACTCGTAAACAAGAAGGAAGTTACTATCGCATCTTTTAATATTTCTGTATATGGTGTAACGGTGATTTGTTAATATTTTAAGACTATTGCAGTATTATAATGATTATTTAAAAAGTAATAAGAAAAGAGTAAATAAGTGTTTACTAGATATAATATTTCGTTAATTTTGACAACTTTATTGGATGGCATAGTGCTCATCTATGACTGGATTGTAAATGTTTCGATACGTTGTCTAACAATAAAACAGGGCAAAATATTGCGACAGTATAAAATGCAAGAAAACTGAATGCAATAAATTATCATCTGCCCTACCAAAAGGCAGTAAACAAACAATGGCTTCAAGAATTGGTTTAGGACTGAAATGTGTCTTACTGCAATCAAATGAGTTCAAGATATTCCTACATCTCTACAAATAATTCACTTTATTTATTAGTAATTTACAGTAACTTTAAACTTGTAATCTATATTTGTTTCCTTTGAATATTTAGTGCGTGCTCTATTTGGTCTGCAACATGTATATTTTATCTGGAGTATTTCTTCCTTGCAATATTTTACATTTTACTTTCCTGTTTTCAGAGAGTGAGTTAGCTTCTAACATGAAAGCAAAAATTGGTGTCACAGTCTGAATCCTACTTAAGGGTGTGTTGTCAGAGATTTGAAAATTAAATCAGAATCACTAGTGTATTAAATGACGTGCAGCTTACTCAGAACACGTGGCGTTATTGTGAGGGATGAACTTGACAGTGATAACTTACCCCGCAGCTGGCATTCGTCGGATTCCTAGACTACTGTTCCAAACTAAAGTAGAGGAAGCAAATGACTTAGCTCGTGCATTTCCTAAACGTTGGTATTAAATATATTCTAGATTCTTTATCTCGGTGTTTTGCATTATCGATTATCCTTAAATTCCATACAGTGCAGAATCTTATAATAGAAATTTCATTAAAAAAATGTTGTTGCTCTCACCAGCATAAACATAGACTGAAACCATAAATATGGACAAACTAATAACACTGTACTCAAAATTGACTAAGAAAGTACAAACACGAATTGCACCACAATTTTAAGTTTTTCCATTATATCAAGGAAATGAGTGCGGAAATATAAACTTCATATATGGAAATGCCCTCCGTTATGGCATACAATGAAACTAAGCCCCATCTACACTGTAAAAAAAGTTACTGGTAAGCTTCCTATACTGTAATAGAAGTTTTTAACCTATGCACTGTATGACAATAATATCACACATCAAACTGCAGATTTAGGAATGTTTAGCAGTGCTGCTATAATAATTTTGGAATTTCATTATACATTTGACTGTTTCCTGAGCAAATGTAGGAACGCTACTTTGAAAGTAAGGGTAAAATATGTCCATTCCTGCTTTCTCACTAAGCATATACAATGGTATGGTAAATTTTCGAATAATTTCTTAGAGCGTATCCTATAAAGAGAACCTCTTTGTTTTTTCAACAGTTACACACACAGCATGGCATTCTTTACAATTCTATAATTTTAGTCTCTTTTAGATAATGTTAATTAGTCAATATTTAAGTGCAAAACCCTTATATTTAATAAGTATTTTTTATTAGAAAACATAATTTTCAATAAGCATGTTTTTATTTGAATAATATATTTTTCACGAACTCTTACATGATTTTGTAATGCGGCCAATATTTGTTAGTTTTGCTTTAAAACATATTGTTTCTACGAGATTCGAAGTTATATGATTTCATGTTTAAGTATAATTTTCTCCGTGAAACAGGTACAATTACTTTTAAGTATTTCATATATTATCATATATCTGTACACTCCTGTCGCTACTTTCACAGACTTATATTTACTAGTTGACATCTATCAACTTGGCATTGACAGGTAACCATTCATAAAGCTGAACATCGTTATAACCTTGAAATGTCAACAGGTGTCAACTCGTTAAGATAAGCTTGTGAAAGCAGCAACACCAGTATACAGAGACTTAATAATGTAGATAAATGACATAATTATTATGAAAAAAATATTTAAACAGTGAACATGACAGTATTACAAAACATTTAGATAAGCATAGTCTTAAAACTTGAAATATTTTAGAACCTCTAAAAGTTTGTGTTCTAAAACATGTATTTAACACGTGTATAATGACAAAAGGGAATAAACTTGTATGAAAGACTGATGCGTACTATAGAGCAATTAAGTCAAACGTTTAGAGCTCAGATATTTACAATGAGTGATTCTTTCAATGAAATCCGCCTCTAATCGATTCATCTGATGTTCTTCATTGGCAATCATAGACGGTAATCTTTACCTTTTGCAGGATACGTCAATTTTGTACCCAACATATGGAAATTCTCCCCCCCCCCCCCCCCCCCCTCAAAATCGACTACATATCCTTAAAATTTTCCATTTTTCCTTAAAAGTTTTCCTTTTTGCCTAACAATTTCCCTTAAAATTCATCTTTTTCCCAGCTACAAAACCGAACTCCCTGAAAATTTCCTTTCAGCATCAAAGCAGGTAACCAAGATATTCGACTCCGAGAGCTGAACAGGACACAGGATTCAGAACCTTTGACCTTGATATTGGCCCCAGTGACCGTTAACTTTTGACCTCAAAATCGCCAAAAAATAAAATAATATTTTTCTTTAAAAAAGATATTACTTAAAATTATTAAAAAGTATTAAAAATATAAAAACATATCAATAAAAATTCTTTTAAAATTGCAGTCCTCAGCAGCTATTTTTCCTAAAAAAAATTCCTTTTTGCCTTTAAAATTTCCTTTTTTTCCTTTAAAAATCAACTTTTCCCCCTTAAACATTACCTTTTCCCCTTAAGATTTCCTTTTATTCCTAAAAAATCAAAAACTTGAGAAAACATTTTTAAAAGTAAGTAAGCATATATATTTACCGACTACTAATGCCATATTGGATGCAGTAGACCTTGACCTAGACCCCATGAACTTGAATGAACTTAAAAAAAAAAGAAATTGAAAGATTCCAATAATGTCAGCAAGCATATTATGTTACTGTATACTACCGCCATATTGGATGCAGGTGACCTTGACCTTGAATGGTACGTTGCTGACTACTACAACTATATTGCTTGTAGGTAACCTTGACCCCATGACCTCGAATGACTTTGAAAACAAAGTCTCCAGAAAAATGGGACAAAATCATAAAAGCCAGTGAACATATAAAGTTACTGACTACTAACACTAATTTATTCTGGCAAATCAGGTATATATAAAATAACACACACTAAATTTTTCACGGGCATTTTCTTATTCTATTTATTTATTAAAGTCGTTTATACCCTCCAAAAATTGCAATATTCATCAATATATGTGCATCTCGATGCATGCAACTTTGTTGTAGGTTACAGTATTTTATGAATCTCGATATTAACACTCGTTTTGTCCTTGTGCGAAAATATCATGGTATTTCTTGCATCGATACAGTGTGCAGGACAAGTTATGTAGGTAACTACAGTTTTGAGGACATGTACCAATGACACAAGAGACCTGCTTGCAGCAGAACAGGTACCGAGGTACTGATGAGAAATGCATTTCACCTTTACAGATCTTTGCGAGTCTAAGTAAGCCATCGGCACTGCTGCACATGGCATACGAATATAACATACGACAGGGAGTTTAGCATAATGAAAGCTTTCATGACGTCGCACAATGCAGGCGAAGGTAAATGTCGCATCACGAAAGTACTCTGATGGCGACGTAGTGGTTAAGGCAAAGACTCGGGCGTAGTGGTTGGAGATGTAGGTGCTGGAGCTAAAGAAGCAGGTTATGCTAGCAATGGTGTTATAGCTACCTCAGGTTGAAGAGGTCGATGGCGATGCTACTACAGAAATGCTACTCAAAGAAGTCTATGACACTCCTGGTATCACTCCCGAAGAATTCGATGTGACACTTGCTGTAGCTACCATTAGTTCTGGAGTGCTTCACAACATCGCAGATGAAGAATAAGACTTCGATGCGAAGAAGCAGAAGCTAGCCCAGAAGATCAACCTTTCATGGCAGCTACTGTCAAACTAAGCCTTTCAGCTGACCTACCTACTAATTATAATATACGAGTATGCAAACCATATGACGTCATATTGAATTTGAACCAATCGTATTGCACCAATAATACATTGTTCGAACACCGACCAGACAAACACCAGGTTGCCACGTGATTGCAGCTGACCAATATTGTCAAGGCATTGAGAAATCACACACTGGCAGGTAGGCAGGCTTTAGATGCTAGTTACTTGATCACATTACCATGCAGTTATATCTTGAACAGTTTCTTCCATACAAGCTATTTGCTCAGCTTTAAATCATGGTCACACTTAAAGCGGACAACTGACTCCACCAGACAGACGCCAGCAAACTGACTCTTGAAGAATAATTCCGAAATGACACCAAAATGACTCATAATGACTCCAAAATGACATAAAGTCTCCAAATTGACTCCTGATTGTGATTGCAGTGCTGATTGTGGGGCTCATGGCGATTTCGGTGCTGATTGTGGTGCTGATTTCGATTGTGGTGCTGATTGCGATTGCAGTGCTGACTATAGTGCTGATTGCGATTGTAGTGCTAATTGCATTTGCGGTGCTGATCGTGGTATTGGTTGCAGTGCTTATTACGTCTGCAGTGATTATTGCGGTGCTGATTGCAGGGCCGATTGCGATTGTGGTGCTGATTGCGATTGCGGTGCTGTTGCAGTGCTGATTGCGATTGGGTGCTGATTGTGGTGCTAAGTGCGGTGTGTGTATGTAGGACACTAGTTGAAATAAATTCCCCATGTTTAAAAATAAAATTATGTATCCAAAGCTGAAATATGGACCTTTTATTTAATAATCTCGCTTTAGAACGTATATATACAGGTCCTTCGGTATATTTAATCACTTCCTGGGTAAACTATGTATGCACTCTGCACTAAAACCGCATATAACTACAGCAGGCTTCCACCACGCTTCGCCATTGGTCGATGCACAACTTGGGCTTTATAATTAACAATGCAGCACCACGACATGCCCCCATTATGCTTTCCAATGCAGATCTTTGTATGTTTTTTTTAATGTATCGCCTTTCACAAACTGCATGGGGCGAATGCTTCAACGCGCGAAAAGGGCTCTTCGTACAAGCCGTCCTTACTTGTCGACGAGCATTTTGACCATAGGTGAAAACTCGATCTCAGAATTGGTACTGGTGTTAGCCAGTTAGCGATGATGAATGTCGCAGCTTTATGATCGCTGAGGTCAAAGACAGATCTCCGTATTCAAAATTCATCTTCGTGTTATCACTCTGAGAGAACACAAATACTCGTTCGCTCCAGAAGAAAACATGTGATTACTACCATATATATAAGAGAGACTTATACACATTGTGTATATAATAATACATATACTTAGAATAGGAATATAGATAAATATGTATAGAATAACATATAATAGGAATATACATAATTATGTATAGAATATTATAAACACATAGAACAATACAAAGTAGCCCGGTCGCGTGTCAATGTGCATTCGGATAAGGCGATCAGCACCGCAATCACAACCGCAATCACCAGCGCAATCAGCACTGCAATCTCAATCTGCACAGCAATCAGCACCACAATCGCAATCAGTACCACAATCACCACCACAATCAGCACTGCAATTGCAATCAGCACCGCAATCGCGATCAGCACCGCAATCAACACTGCTAGTGCTATCAGAACCACAATCAGTACTGCAATCTGCACAGCAATCAGCACCACAATCGCAGCCAGTACCACAATCAGCACTGCAATTGCAATCAGCACCACAATCACAATCAGCACCGCAATCGCGATCAGCACCGCAATCAACACTGCTAGTGCTATGAGCACCACAATCAGTATTGCAATCTGCACGGCAATCAGCACCACAATCGCAGCCAGTACCACAATCAGCACTTCAATTGCAATCAGCATCGCAGTCAGCATCGCAATCAGCACCACAATTACAATCAGCACCGCAATCGCGATCAGAACCGCAATCAACACTGCTAGTGCTATCAGCACCACAATCAGTACTGCAATCAGCACTGCAATCGCAATGTTAATCACAATCAGCACCGAAATCAACATCGCAAACCTACATAAACGGTCCTACATAGGGTGTCAGTGTAATAAATGTCACGATATTTTCGCACAAGGACAGCACGAGTAGGAATAGCGATATGCATAAAAGACTGCAACCTACAAAAAAGTTGCATATGTTGAGATGCATGTATATTTTAGAAAACTGTAATTTTTTGAATGTAGAAGCGACTATAATAAATCAATTGAATAAAAATATGTGTAAAAATAAAGTGTCTTTATTTCATGTTTACCTCATTTCCCAGAATAAAATTAGTGGCTGTAGTCAGTAACGTAATATGCTCGCTGACTTTTATGAATTTATTCCATTTTTATCTCGAGATTTTGTTTTCATTGTCATTCAAGGTCAAGGGGTCAAGGATAATGTCATTTGCTTCTAATATCGTAGTAGTCAGTAACATAATATGCTTCTTGAATTGACTAATTTCTTCTCGAGATTTTGTTTTCAATGTATGGGGTCAAGACCAAGGTCACCTGCACCCAATATGGCGGTAGTAGCCATTAACATTATATGCTTGCTGACGTTTATAATTTTTTCTCGAGTTTTGGTTTTCAAGATTATTCAATGTTATGGAGTCAAGGTCACCTTCACCCAAAATGGCTGTAGTAGTCAGTAATGTAATCTGCTTCCTGACATGCTATTAATTTAGTCAAGACCAAAATCAGCCCAAGGCTGGTTTCTAATAGGTACTTTTTACAACTTAGTATATTCTATATATGACATACAATCTTTTTTATAGGATAAGTACTACACATTTTACATATGGTAGAAGTCTATACTATGACTTTAATTTTAATCTTAATTATTTAATTCCAATTTTAATTTAACTTTAATTTTAATCCTAGTCTATCTCGACAAAAATGTTTATATACAATACCTCTACTTAAACTGGCTCTGAAACAGAAAGGACTTATACTTCTTTCTCGAGTTTTTGGAATTTTCAAAAAGAGAAATTTTAAGAGGAAAACTGGAAATTTTTTTAAGGAAAAAGGAAAAGTTTATAGGGAAAAATTGCTGCTGGGGACTGGAATTTCTAAGAAATATTTTAATAATTTTAAGACATTAAACATTTTTTCTCGTCTCCTGCCTCGGCACGACTCCAAGTGCAAAGATTCTTCTGGGACGGATCATGTCAGCTATATATTGTGACGTTACTTTGTATCGGTGGGGTGTTAATCTGTCATTAGTTCCGGGTGTGTGCGATTATCGGGGCGACGGGCGATGGCGATCATCTGGAGAGACTGGCCGGCTGGAACACACACAGTAAAACATATTGTGTTATTTTACTAAATGTATTTGGCAGCAGTGTCTCCACTGACATTAGGTGTTATTTGACACAAGTTATTTTACTCTGAGTCCAAGAAAATTTATCCTACAAAATAGTAAAATGACATAACTTACTACAACTAACTTTACATACAATAGTGTAAAATTACTATAACTATGTAGCAGAAATTAATCTGCAAAATTCGTGAATTTTCTCACCGCGGCGAGTAAATTTACACAGACATGGCAATTGTAATTTCACCACTGTGTATGTGTGTTTTTTCTCTAACAAAAAAATTTAAATCGCAGATTCAAACTGATTGGGTGCTCATATAAGGACTATGAAGCAGTAAAAATACATAACTTAAGGTTTTGATTCAGTGAGTGGGTGAATTTTTACACATACTTTAAAATGTTCAAACTGACACCAACATTATGTTTATTAAGTCATATATTCATGTGTTTTCACCAAAGACAGGTAGTACTTTCTGTATTATTAAGAAAATTTGTGTAAAATTACACTTACCGTCGTTTTTTTTTTTTTTTTTTTACAAATGACACATACAAAATGTAAAATTATCAAAATGTGCATGTGTAAATTTACATTTAGTATTTACAGTGTAGACTAAATATAAGGTAGACCGATTATCGTATAAGCCCAACGTTGATCTACCCCAAACCAATACATGCATTCTAATTGCACAAAAAATTGTTCAGCGAAATTAAACAAAAATCTCAAAGCACTTCTTGTTTACATGAACAATGTTCTAGCCACGTCGTTTATAATAGTCCTTTCTTGGTAAAAAAAAAAAGCAGTTCAATTTTGAGATACGTAGCGTGGGCCTGCTCAGATTGGGCGTGCACTCTACCCATTTTTTTTCTCTACGGGCTCGAATGCAACATTGTAGCATTTGATGCGTGATGGGCGAAATTCAGAATTATTTAAAAGTTTGACAGTGATCATTTTGTCTGTATATTTGCAATTAATTAATGCAGATTAAGTCACTATTAGTAGTATCAGGACAATGATTTGGATAATAATTTATTTATTGATAATTCATTGCACTTATTGTTTTATAGTATATAAAAATGTTATCCCAAAGACATTTTACGTTCATAAATAATTAATTATAAATATTTTTATGTAATTAAAAATAAAATAGGAAAAAATAGTTTCTATATTTGATTGTGTCGAGACCTTCCTTCCTCACGAATATAGACGATACTGTATAGGCGACTTTTAACGGCACTTGTAGCTAGTGATGTAAACCGCAAATAGCACACAGCCATGTAAGGCGAAAGTGTAAACAGCGAGACAGCAGCAAACATGTAGGAACAATTCGTTTCGCCGGGACTCTGCTTTGTGAGGCGCATCCATCATGAAACTGCATACGTCATCTTCGTTGCACTAATGTTGCTGTGTTAGAAAGAAAAAACAGCCAGTGGCTGCAAATATCGTACTTACGAAACTTGTGTTTATTCTCTTCGCAATAGGTTCTGTTTAATGCACGCTTGTCTCGTAACTCTTTCCGCCCCTCCTGCTCCATTCGTCAGACTCATTGTTATACGCGTGGTGTCACCCCGGGAATTTTTCAATCGAGAATCATGCTGGACGATGCCATTTGACGGCGGGGTTTCTTGGAATATCCCGTTCTCCACACCCTTGCGTTCTGACGCTGCTCCATGCTCACCATGTCTCGCCCCCTCATCGGCTCTCAAGACCTCGTTGAAAAGAGCGGCCCAGATCACTTCCCTCACTCATTTACGTTTTATGATGTGAATCACCTGCGCGGCTTTGTCCGGCGACACTCTGTAAACGTTCCCACACACTGGAAAGGGGGCAGCCGTGGTGGCAGTGCTGGTAAAACGCGACCAGTGTAGTTTACGATGCGTGTTCACAGTGTTGCCAGATCATCCATGTGCTCATTCCCGCTGGGCTGGGCGAAAATTACCGTTCTTGTACAGTTGCCAACAAAAATTTACGACCCATGTGGTTAAATGATAGTATTTCTGTGCTGATTTACTGCACTTCATTCCCAAGCTACAATAGAAAATGCATGTAACAATCACATGATGAATGGTAAATATGCAAGCTGCAACACTATGTATTGAAAATAGCTTTCCTACTATTATGAAATGAAAGTCTATTGGCTAGATTTTTTTTTTTTTTTTTTTTTTTTTTTTTTTTTTTTTTTTTTTTAAATCTGTACGTAACTGTTGATAAAACTTATGAGTTCGAAATTTTCTGTTTTTTTTTTCTATTATCTTGTCTTTTTCCCACCAATTACTGAACGTTCCCGGAAAACAGGACACTTTCCACTTCCTAGCAACATTTTCTTTTAGGAGCCCAGCCATAAGTTGTACTATGCATGCGTTGCTTTACACCATTACAATTGCATTTTTTTTTAATGCAGAGGTATATGTTGTCCTTCACTTTTATTGATTCTCCTTATGGTTTTGTTTAGGTATGGGTGATTACCATATTTTCTTAATACTCGATACCAGTTTCGATACAAAATATTCTCAAGATAATCGATAGCTATACTTTTATCGATACCAAATTAAGATTTTCATGAACACAAATCGACTTGGTCAATGAAATTACTAATTTTACTAGTGTCGTTGATACAGACTGAAACTATATAAAAACCCACATAACACTGGAAACAAATGGTGGACGGCTTGTAACCTAAACGTTCTTAACCTTCGATTCTATAGAATCATTTTTCCACAGCAAAAGCTGTATGTAATCTAACCTCGAGGATAATTATAGCTTAGTACACACATTTGCGTAGTTGCAGTTTTTTTTCGCCAACTTCAAGGAAATTACTGCAACGTTAAATATAAATCGTAATTATCTGATACACCAGTCGTGGCCTAGCCCGCGTAATATACGGGCTAGGCCACGACAGGTGTATCAGATAATTATAGTATTTATTCTTGCGAATATTTAATAATGCAGTTGCATCAGATATGTGTAGGATGTACAGTAACTACTCATTTTGCTCGCTCGCAAACTCTCTGCCTGCTTTTATTGTACCTGAAATATACACCATCAACGTGAATAATGGGATGAAAATGAATTAAACGAAAAATTTCGGTGCAGCATATAATTGTGGTGCGTATTGGATGTTCAGTAACTACTCGAGTTGCTCACGCTCACCTACCGGCGCTTGCTCGCAACTCTCGACTGGTTTTATTGTACCTCAGTTTTGTACTTAAAAAGTAAATGACGTCGAAAATCATAATTGTGGTATGTATGGGTTGCCTGAAAACTCGTAATGATGCTCGCAGCTGTGTGAATATTAGATATGCTATGAATCAAATATGACACATTATGATGCACTTATACATAATTTGTGGTACTCATTTCGACATTTTCGTATACATTCCGAAAGTTATGGTACGCTTTTTGGAATTATCATGCATGTTCCGAAAGTTAGGGTACTCTCGTACCATAACTATGGCACGAGAAACTTGGTGTTAAAATTCGATACTTTTGGAAATTATCATGCGATACTCGATACTATAAAGCATCTAGCGTATCGAGATATTGCGGTATCGATAATTCAATCCCTAGTTTTATTTTGGCCTATAGATTTTTCTGTTGTCGGACACCAATCTTGTTTACTTTTTTTTTTTTTTGTTACACGTATTCCACCATTTCTGTGGATTCCCATTGCTATCTATTTTTACCCTATAGTGGTTGCACTTGGTGGGCGGAGTATGGAAGTGGAGCCGTTGACTTGCCATCCACCACCGTTCTCCACTTGTCAAGGGAATGATAATTCTATGTACCATAACTTCTACAGTGGCACTAACTACTTATAATATACTTATGCACTACGTTACAACTCTTTTCATCAGTATTTGTTAAGGAAGCGCAGATGGAGCCCCAAACCGCCTTAACCCCACACCCGATCCTTCCATTGCGAGTCATGTCCTTATGTGTCAAGTAATGTACCATAACTGCTACAGTGGCACTAACTACTTATAATATACTTATGCGCTACGTTACAACTATTTTCATCAGTATTTGTTAAGCGAGCGCAGATGGAGCCCCAAACCGCCTTACCCCCACACCCGATCCTTCCATTGCGAGTCATGTCCTTATGTGTCAAGTTGTGTACCATAACTGCTACAGTGGCACTAACTACTTATAATATACTTATGCGCTACGTTACAACTATTTTCATCAGTATTTGTTAAGCGAGCGTAGATGGAGCCCCAAACCGCCTTAACCCCACACCCGATCCTTCCATTGCGAGTCATGTCCTTATGTGTCAAGTAATGTACCATAACTTCTACAGTGGCACTAACTACTTATAATATACTTATGCACTACGTTACAACTATTTTCATCAGTATTTGTTAAGCGAGCGCAGATGGAGCCCCAAACTGCCTTAACCCCACACCCGATCCTTCCATTGCGAGTCATGTCCTTATGTGTCAAGTAATGTACCATAACTGCTACAGTGGCACTAACTACTTATAATATACTTATGCGCTACGTTACAACTATTTTCATCAGTATTTGTTAAGCGAGCGTAGATGGAGCCCCAAACTGCCTTAACCCCACACCCGATCCTTCCATTGCGAGTCATGTCCTTATGTGTCAAGTAATGTACCATAACTGCTACAGTGGGCACATAACTACTTTATATATACTTATGCGCTACGTTACAACTATTTTCATCAGTATTTGTTAAGCGAGCGTAGATGGAGCCCCAAACTGCCTTAACCCCACACCCGATCCTTCCATTGCGAGTCATGTCCTTATGTGTCAAGTAATGTACCATAACTGCTACAGTGGCACTAACTACTTATAATATACTTATGCGCTACGTTACAACTATTTTCATCAGTATTTGTTAAGCGAGCGCAGATGGAGCCCCAAACCGCCTTAACCCCACACCCGATCCTTCCATTGCGAGTCATGTCCTTATGTGTCAAGTTATGTTTTCGCGCGGAGTGACCTGCCACATTTTTTTTTCCCCCCGTGGCCAGCCAAAGGCCGGTAACGCATTTTTCTTATCCCCCCCCCCCCCCCTTCGTCTTCCTTTGTACCTGTGCCATTTCTAGGTGACACAAGGGTATTGGATGTTTTTTTTGTGATACTTTATTTTCCTGTTACTGCTTTTATGGATGACATTTTACTATATTTTAAATCATCTACACGAAGTTTCCTGGAAGGTGAGAGTGGTACGGATCTGCTACACTGCCGCCAGCGAACATGCCCCGCAGCCTTCACAGCTTTCAGTATGCTGTTGGAACCTGAATGCCACAGGTCGAGCTTGCCCGCAAGCTGCGCCACTTACAGAGTTGCAACGAACTGCATTGCCTAGTGTAATATTATGCAGTGATATAGCACAACGACTAGCGAAAGTGAAAATTTGTTGGAATTGTCAATCTCCGTCGTGTGTATACTGCCCCCTATTAGTGAAACTAGTACATTAAAGGTGCGACAACACAGTCATTTAACACAGTAGTAGGCCTATAATGTATTCACGGTAAAATGAGCTCATTTGAAAGTCCTGCTTAAGATCTACATGTATACACTTTGTGTATTCTACCGCCTTATGTAAAATTAACATTGTCGTGGGCCTCGTCACTTTAATTATGCGTCGGTCAAATGAAACTGTGGAATGATTAATAAAGTATATACTTTACAAATCTGCTCGTTTTTACACTTCGATGCATTAAAAACAAAACAGAAAGGAATACAAATAAGTTTAAGTCATCACAGATGGACACCTAACACTTTTTATTCGCCCTTAAGGTATGGAACTTCTCTCCATCCATTGTTAACAACTTTACTGGGCGAATGTCACCCAGTGCGCCCATTAAAATATATGCATGCCGGGGCAGTGACGTTTTCTAAGGTTCATTTCTAAAGTGATCTCTTTATCGTGATTAGCCTTTAACGAATATATCACGTATAATCCTTTCAAGGTTACTTCCATATTTTCTGAAACCCTGCTAAAGCTCTACTTCCAGCTAATTCCTTTACCTCATGCAAACAAAGCTTAGAAAAGTGCACTAGACGGGCAACGCGCTGCGTGCATGCGCACTCGGTGTGGTAATATTTTCCACAAGAACGGCGCTACCAACACTCCTATTTCATCCCTGCTTTATTCGTGACATTTTTAAATGAAATTTCGTTATTTATACATACCCCTGCAGAAAAATTAAAAGTTAAATTTAACCAAAAAAAATAGAGCGCACTTTATATTAACACAAATATATAAAGCTTTTAATACATGACATATTTAAGAAAAAACGAAACTAGTCATACCTTGGGAAATTTTTCAAATGTTTGATTCAAAAAGTGCAATGAAACCGTTAATAGGCAATATACGGAATTGTTGCGCTTCATCTGCCCTAAGCGTTCCGGTAAACTTTAGTATTCGTTCTGTTGGTTCTACTGCTGCAGAAAGTTCTGATTACTTTTTTTTTTTTAATGTAAATATTGATATTGCACGTATGCAAGTTTTTATGTACTCGTAATAGTTTCCACCTCGACGACTATCGTCAGCGCTATCTTGGCCGCTAAATTGTGCGCTGCCTGAATCACTGCCGCCAAAGCCAACGCTCCGTTTTTCTGAGAAAGTTAAGGACATTGGCCACGAAAATCTTCGTTATTACATATTTGAACTACACACTCTTCTATTTTTAGATATGTCTATTATAAGCGACTACACATTGCTGGCAAACAAATTGTCCCGAGTGCATAGTTTTCGCTTAAATACATGTCAAAATAAAAAATGTTATGTTTTAAAAATTTACAAATAATGAAAACTAACTTACTAAAATGAATAAGATAATTCATACGGAAAGAATACACGAAGAGCTACTGCAAGACATCTACAAAATTGTAAAAGGAGCTGTGTCTGCAATAAAAAAAATAATAATTCTGGAAATAAGGAAATTCTTACATATTTTAGATTTATGACTGCGCCTCAGTTCTTAAGTATTAATCAGAATTAGTTAAGGGAAGACGTTTCAGTTGCTCTTGTAGAATTATCTGCAATTAGCTCGATTTATTTTATTTGCACATTACAAAAATAATATAATTTTGAATTTTGAAATGTTATTACGCAAGAACTCTGCGGTATATGCTAGAGAGGGGTGTGTTTGTGTGTGTGTGTGTGAGGCAAAAATCGATGATGCTGCACGGGTGCCGTCCGGCGCAAGTTTTGCAATATCGCTTCTACATGCAAAGTTGTAAACCCGCGTGCACTATTCCCGTCGTACAGCAGGGACTCCGGGATTTCAAGCAGTGAACCCATCATTTCCTTCGGCGTTCGGCGCGACACTTTAGCAAAGTACAATGCACTCCACAAGCGTAGGTTGTAAAAAAAATTCCTGTAAAATTTACCTGAATTATCTCTTGGTTAGGAAATTCTTCATTCATAAAAAATAAACATTTCGTTAGTGAATAATTATTTTTATGAAATGCTTCATTTACTATCTCCATTTTGCTATATATAAGCTGGTCCGCCTAATGTGGACACCCTTCCCATGTAGCAAACCACATATGGCCCATTGATGGTTTACAGTCGGATGCCAAGCTGGCAAATAGTTGGCCAACAGCTTGCATGCACTTGGCACCATTGCTGGTCCTGAAGTGGCACCACTAACTAGCCATACTCTGCCCATAACTGGCCCAGGTGTGGTGAATACAAATGGCCCAAGCATGGCCGATATGCTCACAACAGCAATGGCCCATCGTTGTACAATTTCACAGCCATCAAATGGTCTATAGATGGCTACCCATATTTTTGCGTGCAATAAGTATAGGTTATTTGTGGCCATTACTGGAATACAGTTGGTAAGCCATCCATGGGCTATTAATAGGTCACCTACTCTCAGCCATCAATTTCATTTCCATTAGCATTCCATCAGTAGGCCATAAATGGTATGCTAAGTGTCTTGGTGCCAGCAGTTAACCATAGCAGGGCCAGTTGTGTGTACCCATAAGTTTTCTGGGCCAGCAGTCATCCAGCAACGTCATCAGTAAAACCACAATCGTTCGTCTCACTCTTAAGTGCGCGAAACATTATAGTGAATGCCATCAATGACCCAAAAAATGGATCAATTAAGTGTTGCTAGTGCTGGAATACAGTTGATATGCCATTTATGTTCCATTAATAGGTCACCTACACTCAATCATCAGCTTCATTTCCATCGATGTTCCATCAGTGGGCCATAAATAGCATGCCAAGTGTCCTGTTGCCAGCAGTCAGCCATAACAGGGCCATTAGGGTAAACCCATAAGTATTCAGTGCCAGCAGTAAAACCACAGTCGGTCGACTGTGGTTTTCTACATGGGTCAATTTCAACCAGAATGGTAACAGATCACAAAATGTGGTTTTAGCTGAATTAAATTACGTACAGGAGCAAGTAATTTGCTGCAAAGTGAGTATTCGTAACATAGGACAAATAATTAAACCACATATGATTTCTCCCCTGAAAACATACATTTATTACAACGGCATCTGAAAGAGTGTGCAAAAAATAATTCAGCGGTATAGAATATGCACTGGTAAGTAACACAGAAACGCCAGAAAATTATGTGCAAATATTATTACGATAGGTGGATCGGGAGCATGGGGCAGTGGACCTGTGCTCGCAGCTGTAAGCAAGTAACCCACACCGTGACTCATTCTGGTGGGACCGCTTCCTAATAACAGCGCAGCCCCAGTCCCCATAATCTGTTATGGTAAGTGGTATGGCAATGTATGACTGTAAAAACACAATGGAGTTCACGAATGATGAAAAACTGTAGGCACTTTACTTATTTACGGTGAGTGTGGTAGAAATGCCAAGCAAGCCGTCTAAATGTATGGCGAAAGGTGACCTAATTGGACGCCCATCTCACGGCAAACGATACAAAGAATTTGCACACGTCTCTTGTCACGAGGTGATTGAAATTCCACAACCCGAGTGTGACGAAAGACTGCTACGGGAGAGACGCATCAACACAATGTGTTGGCACGTGTAAATGCAAACCCCCACATGGGTACGCGAGAACGTTGCAGTTTCGTAGGAATAAGTAAAACAAGTTTGTTGCGGATGATTCGCCAACGGAATTTCGATCTATATCACGTGTATCTTCCTCAGGCATTACATGAAGGTTATTTCCAGCATCATGTTCAGTTACGTAGGTTATTTCTGAAGTCTTTAAGGGATGATGGCAATTTTCTGAAGAACATATCCACTATTTACCAATGAAGCGACCTTCACGAACTATAGGCGTGTAAGTTTACGAAACATATGCACTACTAGGCGATGGAGAATCCACATTGGGTCCGGCACATCGAGTACCAGCGGCAGCGCAAAGTGAACTTGTGGTGTGGAATTGTTGGAGACTACGTCATAGGGCCATACTTCATTCAAGGGACAATGTCCGACTGTTAATTAAGCACATTTCCTTAGAGACAACTTACCGTCATCTGCGGAAGACATACCGCTCGAGATAAGTCGATATGTGGTTTCAGCAATAAGGGTGGACTACGCACTGTGCTTTGGTGGCGAGGCAAGTGTTAAAGGAGACGTTTCCAAACCGGTAGTTAAGGCGTGATGGTGTTGTAAGATGGCCAGCTCGCTTCCTCGACCTCACACCTCTTGATATTTTCTTGTGAGGAACACTGAAAGATAGGTTGTACAACACAGTTCTTACGAGGCCAGAAGACATGCAGGATGACATTGTGGCAGCTTGCAGAAGTATTACGGCATAAACACTACAGGCAGCTCGTCGCTGGCGACATGTGCGTTTACAGATGTTTATGGCTGTCGATGATAAACAATCGAGCACAGGCTGTGAAAGTCCTGAAGAGAAGCATTTCAACCATTACTGTGATCTTTTGTACAATGCATTTGGATGCGATTGCATTTCCCCTTAGATTGCTTTGTCCTATTTTT
The DNA here is from genome assembly GCA_029891345.1 of Dryococelus australis. NCBI lineage: Eukaryota > Metazoa > Arthropoda > Insecta > Phasmatodea > Phasmatidae > Dryococelus > Dryococelus australis. The sequence continues at coordinate 124,822,874 of CM057002.1, forward strand.
GTTGTGCATCTGTACATATGCACTCGTTTCTCTGTACCATTTATGACTAGGAAACAAATCTCCTGAATTATGTTGGTATGTGAATATAATGTAATGTATGTAGCTATACCAGACTTGCATTATCATTGCCCGTCTTCCTTGTGCTGCGGTGCTCTCCTCTGTCCAATACCGCATTCCGTGCCGCTTGGCCCATTAAGGAAAGGGCTGCACTGCTTTAAGGAAGCGGTTCCACCATATGCTTATGTATGTATAAATTAAGAAATATAAAATTAATTTAAATTAATTTTATACAAAATTATATATATGTATAGAAATATGAAAATAATGTTTTATCTGCTGTATATAACTATGGGAATATATAATTATTTTGTTTTTCTATATTTATATATAGTCTACATATGCCAACAAGCATATTTAAATAACTTATTGTTATATAAGTATTAGCGTGATTTTCTTCTGAGGCTAACGAATATGTGGGATTTCTCAGAGTGCGCGCATATTTTATTACGTATAAATTTTATGGTGGAAGTCTTTTTGTGGGCACGAGCTAAGCTTATTACTGGAAGAAAAAAAAACTAAATTTATATAGAAAACAAATTAGTTGACGTTCTAACACCACGAGGAGAACATCGATTTGGAAGCGCTCTGTCGTCATACGACGAAGGCGAATTGCGAATACGAAGGCCTGCCTTTGATTTGACCTCGACGATCATGGAACCGCGACCTGCATCATCGCTAACTGGTTGTCGCCAGTGTCGAATCTGTGACCGTGTTTAGACATATGGTCACAATGATCGTCGGCATGAGAGACCGGTCTCTACGGAGAGTCCTTTTCGCGTGATGAAGCATTACGACTTTGGTCCCATGCAGTTTGAGCAAGGCGATACTCTGGAAGAACATACCGAGATCTGCAAGGATTTATCTACTGGGAGTCAGCAAGTGTTGTCGGCAATGCCTCGTGCTACATCAATGGGTACCGATACGACATGCGATTATGATGATACATTTAATGCTAAAGGCTAAACGAGTACAGTAGTGTCGGTTTTTGTGGAATGTACACTTACAAGACTTTCGCGCGAAGTCAACGAACTTCAAAATAAACTGCCGTCTGCTCTAAATACTGATAAGCGTACGACTTCTGCTGCAAAGAAAAGTAAATTTAACATACAATACAAAACAGGAGGTGAAGATGACCATGAAGAGAGCATTGATGAAGATGAACATGGAGACAGTGATGGTGCTGAAGAAGATGACGGCGATTTTCTCGATGCACTGGCACACCCCTCCCAACACATTTGCTGCAACGAGCAACATAAATAAGGCAGAAGAAGCCGAGAATACTGGCTACGTATTTCCCGAACACCCGAATGAACTTGTCGATGGACTCGAGATGACAGTAGAGGAGAGGCACTCGGAATCATGCACAGCAAATTCACATGGCAGAATGTAAACGAAGCAGGTGTGTTTCTAGCGTATATCAGATTGTTGGGTCTATTTTCTTGTAACCCTCCGCTGACAATATGTACAAAGTTCAATTCGGGCAACGACTTACTGGGAAGAATGGCGGGGAATTACCGTGGCGATGCATTGTTCAGTACATTGTCCAAGTTGTGCATCGACCAATGGCGAAACGTTTACCCAGGAAGTGATTAAATATACCGAGTGACCCTGATGTGTACTTTTTAAAGGGAGATTATAAAATTTAATTTTATACCTTTAGGATTTGGAGAAGACTACATAATTTTATTTTAAAATATGGAAATTTATTTTAATTTGCGACCCATGTGCACTACACTTAGCACCAGGCTTAGCACCGCACACACCGCACTCGGCACTGCATGCACTGCACTTAACACCACATGCACTGCAGTTAGCACTGCATGCACCTCACTAAGCACTGCATGAACTGCCCATAGCACTGCGATTATCACTGCACCTAGCACCACATGCACCACTCGCACCGCACTTGGCACTGCACTTAGTACCGCACTTAGCACCGCATGCACTGCACGAATCGCACTTAGCACCACATGCATTGCACTTAGCACCACGCACACCACAGTTAGCACCGCATTAAGCACTGCACGCGCCGCACTCAGCACTGCACACACTGCACTCAGCACTGCTTGCACTGAACTTATCACCACACATAGCACCGCACTTAGCACCGCATGCACCACACATAACGCCGAATACACTGCATACATCGCGCTTAGCACCACATGTACTGCACGTATCGCACTTATCACTACACCTAGCACCACGCACACCACACTTAGCACCATACTTATCACTGCATGCACCTCACTTAACACCACACTTAGCACCACACACACTCCAAAAGGGGTCATTTATGGGTCATTATGGCGCATTGTGGATCATTATTTGTGGGGCATTGTGGATCATTATTTGTGGGGCATTGTGGATCATTATTTGTGGGGCATTGTGGGGCATTTATGGGTCATTATGGGGCATTGTGGGTCATTTATGGGTCATTTATGGTTCATTATGGATGTTTCTATGAGACATTATGGGACTTTAGGGGTTATAAGTGTTAATTTACGGTTCATTGGGTCGTTTAGGGGTCAGTTTTGTGAGGGGTTGGTATGCCAGCAGTTAGCTGTCTGCTTTAAGTGCGTCCATGAGTTCAAGCTGAGCGAAGATAACGCGAGGACGAAACATATTTTCACATCTGTCCTCGGGCAAGGCAGCGATGATAAGTTAGCCACTAACAAGTACGTCAGAAGATCTTTCAGCTCGTCTGGTAGGGTCCTTCCTGGGATAATCATAATGTACATTGTTTACAAATTAAAGCTACTTCTTTTCACTGAGACTACTTGCATATGAGGTTTCCTTTTCCTGTATATTGTTATAAATTTGACTTCGGTGTAAGGGGTTAAACATTAAATTTTTTTTAACTCTATATTGTTTCACTTTGGATGTGTCTGTATATAGGCGTGATTGACATAGTAAATATATATGCTAGAATCCTTGTTTCAGTCATGAAATACGTATTACAAGTCTCGATAGCTACCATAAACACGGCGTTGTAGGCTGGTTGCTCACTCTTTCCCGGGCTCCAGGTGGCCACGCACCTTTCGACAGATAGTATTACAGGAAGAGCAAAGTCCAACTCATGGCTGCCAACTTGTGAATACTGCACATCGTATAAACCTATACCTGCTTTGGAGGTGACATATTGCATTTCACACGGATGGCCCACGGCCTGTTGTAAATAAATATTTGAACTTACAAGTCAGAATGCTAAAAGACGAAGGGTGAGAGAGATATCTGTCACCTCTGGCATCAGACAAGAAACTGTACCGAAGGTCGACATTGGTCCCATTAAATACTTTACCCACACTAGCAAGCTCTGGCAGACAATGCTGAAAACAAGAGTGGTAGTGTTAAGGGATTAAGCGATGCTGTTTAATTGTTAAGACTAAAATGTTGGGGTGAGTGGTAACAGAATAAATAATCAATTCCAGTGGTATTTTAATTTGCATTAAAAAAATTGTTATTTGATTGGTCTTAAATAAAGTTTTTAATACAAAAAAAATGTATAAATTTATTAAATTATGCACGTAGATATTCCGCTGATTGAAAAAATTACTTTTTAAACACAATGAAAAATTACAAATTTTCCTTTGCCTATAAAAAATTAGTTTCTACAGCTCTTTTGGTGGTTGAATCGACAGCCGGGTGGATGCTGACAGCTCACCTGGCATCGAAATCGAGAAATTAATCCGGCCCATGTGATTAAAATAGAATGAAATATGGAAAGCTCCAAAATCGCAACCTATACTTTAAAAACATAAACAAATATGGCTGCCACCTCATGGCTAAATTGACAGCACGCCTGGTGGAGATATCAGTTATAATTTTTATTAATAATTATTAATACACTAACGCCACGTAGGTGATGTTAAAGTGAACATATGGTATACAAGATGGTGGCCTCCAGCAATGTATTAACAAATAACAAACGAAAAAAATCCAAGGTGGATGCATATGGCGGAATGAGTATAGGTGGTGGTGTGCCGACTAATTAACCAATGAGAATCATAAGTAGGGGAGGGATATGTTAAGAAAATGTGATTGATTGGAGGGCGTCACTCGTCTGCTGGAAATGGTGCTTTTAATATTATTTTATTTATTTGGGAAATTTTTTATATTTTCCTATTTTTTTATTTGTTATTTTTTGTGTATTTTCTGTAATTTTTGGGGTTTTTTAGGGCAAAGGTACCGAGGGTCATATCAGAGGTCAAGGTCACCTTAATCCAATATGGCGGGCAGTATAACTGACAGAACCTAGATGGTTGATGGTTAGGTCTCTGACTCCGATCCCAGATCCCGTGTATTGATTTGGCCTACTCTGTGCCTATCAAACCAATATGGCCGCCACTGCTCTGCGCTCGAAAGTGACTCCCCCTTCTCCCCAAATCCGTCCAATCGATTAAAAATTGCCTTTCAGGGGATCGCTTTTGCAAGTGGAGAATCGGTGTTTTAAAAAAAAAGAGCAATTTTGTATAAAGAAAGGAACATTTTGAGGGAAATTTGCGCAATCGTGAGGTAATAAAGAAAGATTTTAAGAAAAGAAGGTAAATTCCAAGATGGCGAACGCCGGTGTGCCAAAGTCGGCTATTTCCTTCTAATCTTATGTATTTATTTTACTCGCGTGTCATTGCATTTCAATGAACTATTTAAAGGTGCCATCCTTTAAGTGGAGGAAATGGAGAAAATCTTTAATTGGATTCTCTGATAACTGTAATAAATTATATATAAAGATAACATTGCACTTTATTGTTGTGACGTTACAAATGTTATTAATGTATATGTGTCCAAGGTATTTATTTATTAAAGAAAAAAAACGTGCATATGTTGACATTACAAAGTGTTATGACATTTGTTCTAACACACTTGTGGTATTACAAAAATTGTCTTGATGTAGGATAGTTTCCATAAAAAATCATATAAGTACCTGAATTGTCTACTGTGTATGTGAGCGTACGGAAAGCAATTTTCCCGTAGAAAGTGGTGCTAAGGTGGTGAGAGCACAGCACTCCTAGAGGCGACATTCTGGTTGGTGTCACCTCCGGGTGTAAACAACCACGGGAGGAAATTGCTTCCAGGGATGCCGGATGGGAGAAGGATCCGAGCTGAGAGAAATTACTGTAATCGACTTCTGAAAGGTGGTTTTTTCAAGACGGTAATAGTCAGCAATCTCTGGGAGTTCTTCATCCTGCCAGAGGTCACTCGCGCCTAGAACGAGGTAGTTTTCGTAGCTATCGCAAAAAAATTAATTTCCAAAGGAAGTGACTTTGAAAAATTATAATGTACATTTATCAGTAACCTTGAAATTACTTTTTAGACTAAACTTACACTTTTAATGTCCAGTTTTCTAGCAGGTTTCAATCGGAACCGTTTCTGTTTCTAAAGGCCAATATATTTTCAAGAGACAAAATTATAAGAGAATAGTTCATAGCAGGAGTAAAACTTTATTACAACATAGGACTACAATTTTTATTACTGACTCCTGGTATTTTCTTTTAAGTAAATATGAGTTTTTTTTAATGTCATTCCTATCTCTTCGGAAAATTGTGTTATTGAAATGTGAGTTGAAAAAATAAGGTAATTAGCTATCTTTGATTTTAGACAGATTTCACAGATATTTCAAAATAACATGATAGTGCTGCCAAATGTGACTGTGAATCAGTAACGAATACTAATAATAACTAATATAACCTACATTTTTTCTCTCTGTTCTCATTCATATTAATTGTATATAATTTTTTTTTTAAATAAGAACAAAATATAAGTAAACGTTATATTTAAAAAAAACTGGATAACCAGAAAAATTTAAAATATTTGCTTATTTATAAAAGGGTTACCAGAAAACATATTTTATTATAATTCAACATTTTCGTAGGTAAGAAAAATTATGCACAGATATGACTGCCATTTTTCAAGAAAAAAATTAGAAATAAATTATTGGATGAATTGTAATATAAATTCTGCCAGTGGTTGTTAATGCAAGTCGTCGTTACATGATTCCCAATACAAGAGTTAATTAATAGTACTGACGTGCGGGTAATACTGCACTTTTCATTAATTCGATATCAATTTGATTGATTGGATTAATCCTTAATCCGATCTTAATCTGATCAAAAAAATTGTTCGGCTAATCTTAATACGATAAAATTAATAGGATGTAAATATGAATGATTGATCAAATTCATTTAATCCATTTAATCTATCAAAACAATTAATTTGATGTGAATTAATAAGTGCATAGTTTTGTGCAAGAATGCGTTCTGGGGATTCATTTTATTCTTGTTTTATTTTTTGGAGAGCGTCATGGTAGGTCCTCAATATTGGATCTCTGTTGGTGTACTGAGATGTCATGGGTTGGGGAAGTGGTATATATACATAGGTGTTGTGTAATTTTTTATGTTATTGAGTATTTCGTCTGACAGGCGAGCAAGGGATAAGACACACGCAGTAATATCTGATTACAGGAAGAGGTTATGACAGAGTTCGTAAATAATGCTTATATAGTTGAATATTTAATTAAACGAAAAGAGAAGTGAATACGATTTATGTGTACAATGTGATTTTAATAACCCATCCTGTACGTTAGTAATGACAAACAGAAGATATTAAGTGTAAACGATTGACACCCAAACCCACAATAGTATTTCATTAATATAATTAAAACGAACACCATTACGTGACTATCCTGTTGTGATAAAGAAATCAAGTGCTAACTCACCAATGAATTACAGAACCTCATTCCTGGTGTCATAAAGAAATCAAGTAACTAACTGTTTCTCTACAGAGTCCAACTATCCTGGTGTTATAAAGAATGCAACTAGTTAATAGAAATTCCGTACCAATATATAAATTACACTATTTGTATTAAACCATACTAGACACAAAAGCACCTCTCCCTCATCACATCTCTATTGTACACGTACCTAAAGATGTTAAATTATTTTAATATGCGTTCGTTGAGTGTAGGAATGACTCCAGTGTATCACTTGCGACGACTTATAAACTGAGCAAAGTTTTGAACAGAGTGTGGTTGGGCGGAAACTGGTCGACATTAAAATAACTAAAAATTTCCTGTTTACGAATTCACCATTTTATATTTCCGCTCGGAACTAATCTCAATACTAGCCACGTATGACTTATAATTTCATACGGAACAGTTTTGCACTTCCAGTTAACACAGACAAATAAAGATTTCCAAACTCTCATTTTTAATTATGCCTAAAACGGAGTCAAAAACATATCCTACTTCACTACGAATTTATGAGTTATAATAGAATTAAATTTTAACCAGACACAATAGCGTACTAGACACACGCGTATGTCTCCCTCTGAGTTCTACACGTACCTTCCAATGTTAAATGATTTTAAAACACATCCGTTCGGTCTGGAAGCTGTTATAGGAATAAGTCCAGCATAGCACTTAGGTCGAATTGTAAGCTGTGTGTTGGGAATAACCAGAGGCAACGTCTGCTTTGAGCAATGTCTGATTGTTGACTAATGTTATGCCAGAAACTGCTTGACAATAAAATAACTAAACATTATGTCACAAATAAATAAAAATTATTTATTCCTCTTTATGAAGTCACGAGTTTGTATATTTCAAATGGAAGGTAAGCACAATAGCGTACTTGACACAATCAACTCTCCCTCAATGTTAAATGTTTCAAATTAGATTTTAAAAACAGAAGCATGTAGTGAATCGCAGGGAAACATTTGCTGTTTTCCAAGAATAAAATAATTTCAACACAAGTTACATCGAAAACGGTTCACAGTGAAAGTTAAACGGTTTTTTGTAGTGAACACATGTAGACTAACTTCGGAAATCCCAGCCGAATGAAAAATCGCTCAGATTATTAAAAAAAAAAAAAAATTATAGATGCAAGCAAACTTCCAAACGAAGAAAGCAATTTGCACACTAAAACCTATCGCAATAAAAGTTTAGGTAATCCCATAGTTAACACTCATAGAGGAACTTCTGAAACAAAATTCACACATCAATCGATAATTATTTGAAAAGAATAAATTGTTTTATTAACACTCATAGAAAAAAGAAAGAGCTTAATGAGAATCACGGTTAACAGTCAGGCTTATGGCGAATCCGATGGCCCGATACCCTCCATCATCGTGTGAGATGTCGACAGCTTGCCGAACGTGGGCGGTGAAGCGCTACCCTAGAGCAGAGGCAGGTATCCATTTACGCAGAGTGGTGGTTAAAGAATAACTAAGATGACCTCTTTGCCCTGTCCAGCGAGAGCGGTTGGAAAGATCTGGTAACACAGCTCCCTCCATCACCCCTATCCCGAAGTGTTTGTTTGTGCACCACAAGCCCTGCATGTCTACCTTCCTCCCTTTCAGTCGGGAATTTTGGACTCTCCCAGGGCATTGACCTTTTTCTGACGATTGTTTACCGTAGTCTCCAACCCCAGACACTGGTTTGTTTGAATATTTGCTTCCAGCGAATATAAATTTAACAAATCCCACTGAAAAATTATCTCCTAATCACGAAGAATTACGTTCAAATGCCTTAAATCCACTAGATTCAATGAAAATATAAACAGTTCCTAGAAATTTTAAGTCTAAAGTTTATCCTGTTTTCCAGTAAACTTACAGTAAATTTTAAAACCCACAGTAATCCAGGAAACTACAACTAAGTATTATTTCGTACAAGACAAATACAAGAGATATTTTCTCTAAATAAATATTATGGGATCGAAAGACTTTTTAAATATCATTTATGTTTTTCAAAGAACGTCATTTTCAAAACACATATCATTCGATTTATTAAGATTTACGCAATACACAAGTCAAAGGTTTTAAGTAGGTAGCAGAGAAAATACTTATTTTGCGTATAGAGTCCCCTCAAATTTTTACTCATAACTAAAGTTTCATGTACGTGTAAATAAAGGTCCCATACAAGATTTTCGAATACATCATCATACAGGAAAACATAATACAATCTTGTTGAGTTTATCATTTTATGTTAAGTAATTCTTTGTTACTATTTTATTGTCAGCAAATACTATCGCATATAATTTTTTTTTTACTTTCTTGTTATGGATTTAAATAAAAATTAAGGTAGCCATTTCAGAGTTGAATGTATATACATGTTTCTCTCACACTAAGAAGGAAGCGGGCTAAGCACTGCCTCTAAGTGAGAAATTTGCAGAGCTGGCGTAGGATAGCAGTCACCCTATTTCGAATATACCTGAGGCTAGAGTTTTTTTTACGATGTAACTTGAACCATTTACCATCACTGCTACTAACCCAGTCCTTTCACACATGCCAACATGTTTTCGATGCTTTCTGCAAGAATATTAAAGGTTGTTTATTTTTTAAAAATCCCATAAACAACCAAGTTTAAATGTAATATGAAAGAATATCTTTGTAATGAAACTATTACTTCATCACCCACAGCCATTCAAATTCAAATAGTGTAAACAAATAGAAAGATATTAAATTTATTTTAACACTAAAATATTTTTATTTTCAAACACACACAGAAAACAAATAATAACAATATAAAAAAGACACATTATATCCATTGTAATAACCACTTGTTTCCAACACATTTCTTAATAAACACTTGTTTCCAACACATTTCTTGAAAACCACTTGTTTAAAAGACATTTCATAAAAATTAATTATTTTATCAAAACAATTATAAAATTACTTACAAGGAAAATAATGTATGTAAACAGGTCATGACATTTTATAACTGAAAATAATTAAAATAATTAGAAACTTTTCAACATGTTACAACTGAAATAATTAATATGATTAAAAATGTAAAAACGTTTCACCATATTACAACTGAAAATCATTAAAAATTTTAAAAATATCACACCATATTACACCTGAAAAACTTAAAAATCATGAGACAACTTTAGAGAAATTTACATCGCTTCACACCTGAAACCATTAAAATAATTACAATCATTGCAAAGTTTACAAATTTTCCAACATATTACAATTGAAAATTATAAAAATCATTACAAACTTTCCATGCTACATTTGAAAATTATTACAATCATTTAAAACCTTAAGTAACATCACACCATTTACATCAGAAATCAATAACTTTAAAACTGGAAAAAACTTTCATATTAGGACTGAAAATAATTAGAATTATTAAAAACTTTCCACCCTGTTAAGTCTGAAAATCATTCAAATCATTACAATCATAACAAACTGTCCATCAATTATGCCAAAAAACACTAAAAACTTTATGACTATATGTAAACATCTCATCATTTTACATCTGAAAATCATTTTTAAAAAACTTTAAAACTGTAAAAACTTTTCACTAGATTACTCCAGAAATCATTAAAACTGTGAAAGCTTTCCACTATGTTACATCTGAAAATCATTAAAATCATTCAAATAATTACAATAATTACAAAGTTTAAAAAATTTTCCACCATTTTATGACTGAAATCATTAAAATCATTAAACATTGTTCATCATCTTACATCAGAAGTCATTAAAAACTTTAAGACTTTATGTAAACTTTCCACCAGTTTACAACTGAAACCTCACCCCAGTCAGTCATAATTGTCTAACTTGGCATTAATTTTGAGTTTTCTTCGGCAAAGAAGAATGTTGATTTATATTTATATGTTTTACATACTTGTGTTATCAATGGACAATTGTATTCTTTTTGAACATATGTTTCTTTTCCACTCTACACACATTCTAAAGTACATTTTTGCTCGACTCTGTCTACATATGTTTCACAATTATTAAAATATTGCTACCAAATATCTTCAATATTCTCATACTTCATACATCCACTCTCCCAAGTTAAACCATGGTGATGGTGGGTAACCCATCTATTAGTTTTCTTGTCTTTGGGAGTTAGACATTTCCAGTAGAATTTGAAGCTGAATACATTTGTGTGTTCTTATATATATATATATATATAAGAAATAGATAATTTTTTATAATAAATATTTATGGGGATTGAAATCCCTATACATTACAGAACATCTTCTTGCAATCATGGTATGTTGTATACTGACTCAAGCCATTAATTTCAACAGCTTATCTCTTACATTGTAACTTGCTAATCTATAGTGAATTATCAAAGCATAAGCTTGCATATTTTCTGGAATGGGTGTATTTTCAATTATTTCAATTCGTATATCAATTACATTATTGCGAATTGTGTTGCTTTGTTTTCTTAAGAAATAATGCTCCTGTAGTTTTAAAGGCTTCAGGTTCTAGTATTTAGATACAGTTTAATATTTTATTATCACAATTATCGAATATTTATCTGTCGGATTTGTAATTGTTTTGTCGGTTTGTTTGAAAACAAATAACATATCTCAGTTTTTTGGAAGAAAAACTGGATTTCACACTCCACACTATATTTTGTGATGTCGGTAGTGTTGCAAAAACCTCTAAACCCCACGATCTCATAGAAATATCTAGATTCTTCCCTTTTTCGTTATATTAAAAATAACTTCACATGTTCACGAGTGTTAATTTCAATATGTCGCATCAACCATTCGACACTTTTTAATTCAAATGTTACACTTCCTCCTTATTAGCAAAAACGTATATGACATTGAAATGTCTATTGCCGAATAGAACAATTAATTATTTTTTAACATTTAGTATGACATGTTTATTGTCTTCAGTGAAACCAAGTACCATAATTAATTTTATAACGAATTTGTATTTTCCACCTGGGTTTATTTGTTGTTAATAATCAATAGCATTGCTCCACCCAGCCATAAGCCCTTTATAAAGATCATTTACAGTTTGCGAGAGATAGTTCTTTATTGTAGAGGTAATTCCAACATCTCGTGTTTGATCGATTTCCACACCATTGAGCATGTACACAATTCTGTTGATTAAACTAATTATTCCATTTCTTACTATTTTTGTAGTCACTGGATTACTTGCATCGGCTACCTTTTTAATTGCTCCTCTAAAAATTAACCTTGATTTCGATGGTAGCATCTAGATATCGTGATTTTGCATAGAAATCCTTATTTTCAATGGAAAAGTAAATGGACCTTTTCGGAAAGGTTCATGCACATGTATTTCCATATTGGTGATTGCATCTTCATAACTGATTGATTCTTCAACATTAAGTATGTCTTATGTTTCTATTAACCATATATATTGAAATTATTTAAAAAAAATTTGTTGCTTTGTATCAACTTCACGGATAACTTATTTGAAGTGGTCATTTTCGCTGGCTTTTACATCTTTTTATAGTTAATTTCTTCGAAGTATGTTCCTTAGAGAACCAGATCTTAAAAGAACCACCTCCATTACATCCGTATTTACTATTATACACAATACCTATTATGTTTGCAATACACACTGAATGCAAGTAGTTATATAGCTTTTTTAAAATGTAAATGGAGACTAATTTCTTCGTTTCTAAAATTAATATGTTTACCATCTTGATAGCAATTGTGACAACTATTTCATCAACATGTTTCACTATTATTGGAAGATATATCAAAGTATTTGGTTTTTCAATTATTTTATATCCTGTAGCCACCACACACGTGAATTCATGTAATTAATTTCACAGTTTTACATTCAAATATGAACTGCCTACAATATTAACATTTATATTACATTCATTTCCTGACAATATATTAACCTGTTTTGATCCTTCATGCAATTGATTAGCGGGATACACTCTATGTTCGTATCCTAATGTATTTGCAATTGAATTGTCTTCTGTAAAATCGATATCGACATAACTATACATCACACTAGTTATCATATTTGCATTTCCACATAATCGGACATGTAAATTTTCAGCTAATGCTGCTTTATTGAACGTTTATAAATCATAAATCTCATAAGATCTTACCAGTATCACAATCTTGTAGGTTTTTTCACCAATGTTGACCGTAAAAGATTGGTTGTGCATATCAATGTTTGGTATGCTGTTATGAGTAACGAATTCGATCAGACTTATTTGCCATTCTCCATCAAACTCCACAGCTGGGAAATATACCACATGCAATTGCTATGGATTACCACCTAATGTCAAAGTATTTGACATATTACTAATACGTTTTACTATTCCACTTATACATCCTATTTATAGCCACAAAACATAAACATAAATATCCACAATTGATTGTATTTGGTAATTGTTCTGTTTCGTAATTGTATCTTAATTGCGTGTTTTTTAATAATTATAACTTTCAAGTGAAGCACATAAATCACTGAATCTGTCATAATTCAATGATTCATTTATATTTTTAATTAATGCAATCCAATGCATTCCTCCATTTTGTATTGAATATAAATTAACAATCATGTATTCACGAATATTTGTTTCTTTGGTAAATCGTCTCTCATATACATGTCTTGGAAATAGGGAATATCCAGTTTCTTTACAAATAAAATAATGTCTTTGTTTGTAAGTGGATGTTTTGGAAGACTATTAGGACTTTCTACATTTATTTCCACATTTGTAGTTTTTTCATCCTTGCCCTATTTTAAATGATTTCAATTACATTCCTTTACCACTTGATTTAACTGCTCTAGTAATTGCTGAAACTCTTCCAAGGAGCAGCCTAGAGCTTAATGCTTGACATAGGATAGAGATTATTCCTCCTTTCTTGGTTTTTTGTTTAGTAATGCAATTTACGCCCATACCTCTTTTCACCTTTGCTCGCATAACTTTATCCACAACCCTAGATCCAAACTTTTCACCTTTAGATATAGATGGATTCTTCCTCATATTTGCTGCTTTTTTTTTGGCTAGAATCGTATCTGCCATATGCCTTTCTGACAAATAGTTTTTTCGACTGTAAACTATATTGTGTTCTTTACAAGCATTATCTAAACAGTTTATTTCTTGATGGTTCCATCTCAAATTTTTTGCAAGTTTAATTCCGGATCTGCAATAATTGTATTTCGGTAAATGCAATTCAAATGGTAATATACTAATCAATGTATTCAATACACCATGTCCTTTTTTAATATGTTTAGTATGAGCCATTATTTTCAACTGAAAGCGAACCTATATATGGACCCATATTTTTAGTTTCTTTGTGTTTGTATGTTATGTTATGCAATACTGTCTATTTCTGTAAAAATGAAGGTTATAAAACGAAATGTACATCTGCCGGCAATTGTAAATATGGAAGAAAACAGAATTAAAAAGATACATAGAATTATTTTGCTTCCAAATATACATTGTATAATAAACGGGCCTTCTTCATGTGGAAAAAGTTATTATGTAGATGTTGGAACATCCAAATGGACTTAAGTTTGAAAACGTATATGTGTTTTCTAAAACAATATAAGAGAAATATCAATGATTAGCGACCATTTTGTAGTTAATTGAAGGAATGCGATATTTCCCTTTCACAAATAAGGAAGATATCGTACCTCCGAATGAAGCATTACCCAATTCTTCATTTATATTTGATGGTGTGTGGTGCAAACTGCAGGGTCTAATATGGCAATATTTTAGTTTTGTAGACATTCAAACATTGGTTGTTTTTATCCATTGCAAACTTATTCAAGTATTCCAAAACCTAAAGTGCGCGATAATGCAAATATGATAATTGTGTTTCAAATGGAGAATATGAATCTACGACATATATACAATGATCATGTTTTGGGCGATATGACATTTACAAAATTTAAAAATATGTGTTTTTACTGATGGAAAGACAAGTATGGTTTTAGGGTGATTATACCAACACTTCCACTGTATAAAGGCAGATGTAGGCATGGATTTGACAGGTTTTTACTTATCGAGGAAGAATAGTGAGTGTATCAAAGTTTGGACACAGTGGTATAAAACACAATCATTACAATGCATGTTTAACCAAAAATCGGTATAGATATTGTGATTTGAATGGACATATATTGCGTGATATGTGTATGGTTGTGAAAGATACTGATGCGGTAAATAAAAGTTACATGGTAGACTTAAACAATATCATGTTGAATGTATTTAAATCGCAATCGACCGATATGCAAGAAAAATTAATAAAGTTAGTAGATTTGAATGATTATGTTTATAAAATCATGAGTGTAATTGTAACATTTTAACCAATGTTCAGAATAATTTGCAGAGTAATGAATGTAGAATAGAAGAAAGTTTAAATGCGTTTATTAAATACATTATTGCTATAATAAACATAATTTTTACAACACAACTTGCAGAAATTGAAGATATTCTAAAAGTTGTAATTAAGGAAGTAGTAACTGCTACTATTACAAATCAACTTGAAACACAAATGGAAGAAATGACACAATATATAAATAATGAATTGATTAATAAAAGATTAGGTCTAGTTAAGCAAACAGATCTGAGAACACAAAATATTGATTTGGAAACAGGAATAAATTATTTTATTAATGATTTGAAAGCTAAAACTGTAACTAAATTAGACGTGGTGTTAAGTAAAGTTGATAAGATTGGAAAAACACAAACTATTCAATATAGTGTATCAGTTAGTCGACCTACTGCATCAGTTAGAAAACCAATGACTTAATTCATATTAATAGTGGAAAGTTATTGTAATATAATAAGAACATGTCTAACTCTGTTTTGGAATTACATAATGCTATATCTGTGGTGAAGGAGAATTATTTAAAAGCTAAATGAGCCCCTATGGATGAGGAAGTTTTAAATGAAGAAATATTTAAATCCGCTATGAGTAGAATGGACGCATTACATTCTGTGCTAAATATACCTAATGAAACACCAATGGAAATTAAATTGGAAGAAGAACCTTTAAAGTTGAAAAACCAAACTCTTTCTCATTAAACATGATGTTATTTATCTTTAAAACATTCTTCACCTATGTGCGATGTGACATTTGGTGTTTACTGACATGAAAATATCTGGTTCCCGGGGGATTCAGTAATCATGTTTTTGCTTGACAATAAGACTAAAATAGGTGTTTAGGTAACTGATGTGAGTCAAGGATTGCTGGAATTATTTTTTTTGAAACTTTCCAAATGGATATTACAACACCGATTTGCAGCAATACAAAGAACTTGTTCGTCGTACGAATTCGAATATTCGTTCAGGGAAATGAAAACCACCCGAAATTACATTTAATAAGGAATATTGTCGGAAGTGGAATATATAAAGATGAAGTTGGTGATCGATTTTCTGCTGTATATTGGATCAATCCTACTGAATTGGTATATATATTAAAACTTCTCATCGCTTCGAGAAAGTCTGGGAATAATTCACATACAAACGAAATTGTTTCTATTATTGAAGAGCTAATGGAAGACGGTTATCTTACTAATGAAGTTCAGTAAGATTGCACAAGAACTTTACGCCCCTGCAAGGATAATATTGTCTAGAAGGAAAGTAATTACTCATGGTTTAAATTACCATTTTCAAGCCAATTTATGTGAATTGGCATAGCTTTCTAAATACAATAAGGTATACAAGTATATTTTAACCATAATAGACGTTTACTCAAAATATGGTCAGACTATACCTGTCAAAAACAAGAATAGGAAACAGGTTAATGATGCAGTGAAGATCGTTTTGAAAGAGAGAACACAAATTCGTTAAAATCGATAAAGGACACAAGTACTTCAAATAAAAATTTCCAACAACTAATGACTGATTATGGTATCAACCAGTGTTGTAGAATTATACAATAAATATATCAAACAGCTAATATACAAGTATTTCACATAGAAGGGGACTTACAATTGGGTGGATTTTTTTGCATGAAATACTTATATTTAATCATTCGAGATATCTTCGAACTATCGAAATGGCGCCCGAAAAAGTTACAGGCAATATATTGATGAAAACTGTGTATAATAATGTTAAAGTATTTGATGAGGGAAAACAAAAGTTCAGAATTGGGCAATTTGTACGAATTACAAGGCAGAAAGGCCTCTTTAAGAAAAAAATATACGGATAATTGGTCTTACAAAATATTTAAAATTATTTCAGTTAGACATTCTTATGATGGACAGCATATAGAAAGGGTGGTTTTACAAACATGAACTACAAAAAGTTACTTCTCCAAATTAATATTTAGTTCATAAAATCAATAAAAGGAAAAAAAGGTAGGTCCTTAGTTTAATGGAGAAGTTTCTAAAAATCACGTTATTCGTGGGAGAAGAATCAAGATCTTAAAAGATTTTAATACAATATTTGTAACATTATGATGGTAAATAAACAAATTGAAATGTATTTGATGTTTTTTAATTTAATAAAAATATCGATATCGATGGGGTTTACATGTGCAATTTATTTTTCAATCAATCCACTTGTTGAATGGATTTCTGTTTCATTGGATTTACATTTGAGCGGTAACCAATCATATTTTATTTCTTTTAATATTATAATTCTTGGAAAATTGTTAAAGTCTAAATAATATTTAGAAAGTGAATATCCCTGTTTATTGGGATAAATATTTAATTTTCCAAGGTGATTAATTTCTTAAGTTATATTTTTGCCAGAAAGAAGTCTTTCCGAACAAGGCTGCAAAGTTTTCCAAACAATCTACATAACAAAAGATAAGGAGTTATAACTCCTTCCCCTTCTTACCTGGATGTTCCCTAGCGGCAGTTTCGATCAGTTTCTCTCTTGACCACTCAGGCGGTAGAGTTTCCTACACGCAGGGTATGGTTACGGAAATGGAATCTAGTTGTACTTCCACATCCTTTGTTATATAAAATACGATAGGAGTTAGAATATTTTTACGCATGTTAATAAAATAATTAATTTTTCTTAATAATCGTTGATTATCTTGTGCATTCCGTTTCAGAAGTTCATCTACAATCATTAACTACGGGATACACAAAATTTTTATTGTGATAAGTTGTGTACAAATCGTTTCCTTCATTTGGAAGTATGCATGCGTGTATGTATATATATATATATATATATATATATATATATATATATATATATATATATATATATATATATATATTAAATTCGTGCAATTTTTCATTCGGCTGGAATTTGCGAAGCTAGTCTACAAGTGTTCGCTACGAGCATTTTTTTAACTTTCACTGTGATTCGTTTTCAATGTAACTTGTGTTAAAATTATTTTATTCTTGGAAAACAGCAAATGTTTCCCTGCGATTCACTACATGCTTCTGTTTTTTAAATCTAATTTGAAACATTTAACATTGAGGGAGAGTTGATTGTGTCGTGTACACTATTGTGATTAACTTTCAATAGAAATATACAAACTGGTGGATTCGTAAACAGGAATAAATAATTTTTATTGATTTATGACTTAATGTATAGTTATTTTATTGTCAAGCAGTTTCTGGCATAACATTAGTCTACAATCAGACATTGCTCAAAGCAGACGTTGCCTCTGGTTATTCCCAACACACAGCTTACAATTCGACCCAAGTGCTATGCTGGACTTATTCCTATAACAGCTTCCAGACAGAACGGATGTGTTTTAAAATCATTTAACATTGGAAGGTACGTGTAGAACTCAGAGGGAGACATACGCGTGTGTCTAGTACGCTATTGTGTCTGGTTAAAATTTAATTATATTATAACTCATAAATTCGTAGTGAAGTAGGATATGTTTTTGACTTCGTTTTAGGCATAATTCAAAATGAGAGTTTGGAAATCTTTATTTGTCTGTGTTAACTGGAAGTGCAAAACTGTTCCGTATGAAATTATAAGTCATACGTGGCTAGTATTGAGATTAGTTCCGAGCGGAAATATAAAATGGTGAATTCGTAAACAGGAAATTTTTAGTTATTTTAATGTCGACCAGTTTCCGCCCAACTACACTCTGTTCAAAACTTTGCTCAGTTTATAAGTCGTCGCAAGTGATATACTGGAGTCATTCCTACACTGAACGAACGTATATTAAAATCATTTTACATCTTTAGGTACGTGTACAATAGAGATGTGATGAGGGAGAGGTGCTTTTGTGTCTAGTATGGTTTAATACAAATAGTGTAATATATATATATATATATATTGGTACGGAATTTCGATTAACTAGTTGCATTCTTTATAATACCAGGATAGTTGGACTCTGTAGGGAAACAGTTAGTTACTTGATTTCTTTATAACACCAGGATAGTTGGACTCTGTAGGGAAACAGTTAGTTACTTGATTTCCTTATAACACCAGGATAGTTGGACTCTGTAGGGAAACAGTTAGTTACTTGATTTCTTTATAACACCAGGATAGTTGGACTCTGTAGGGAAACAGTTAGTTACTTGATTTCTTTATAACACCAGGATAGTTGGACTCTGTAGGGAAACAGTTAGTTACTTGATTTCTTTATAACACCAGGATAGTTTGACTCTGTAGGGAAACAGTTAGTTACTTGATTTCTTTATAACACCAGGATAGTTGGACTCTGTAGGGAAACAGTTAGTTACTTGATTTCTTTATAACACCAGGATAGTTTGACTCTGTAGGGAAACAGTTAGTTACTTGATTTCTTTATAACACCAGGATAGTTGGACTCTGTAGGGAAACAGTTAGTTACTTGATTTCTTTATAACACCAGGATAGTTGGACTCTGTAGGGAAACAGTTAGTTACTTGATTTCTTTATGACACCAGGAATGAGGTTCTGTAATTCATTGGTGAGTTAGCACTTGATTTCTTTATCACAACAGGATAGTCACGTAATGGTGTTCGTTTTAATTATATTAATGAAATACTATTGTGGGTTTGGGTGTCAATCGTTTACACTTAATATCTTCTGTTTGTCATTACTAACGTACAGGATGGGTTAGTAAAATCACGTTGTACACATAAAATGTATTCACTTCTCTTTTCGTTTAATTAAATATTCAACTATATAAGCGTTATTTACGAACTCTGTCATAACCTCATTCTGTAATCAGATATTGCTGCATGTGTCTTATCCCACAACAGTGCTCAAATTGATAATCCGATTAATCAAAAGTGCAGTAGGACCCGCACGCCCCTAATACTTTAATACAATATATAACATAGTCTCTAAAGTTGAAAATTTTACAAAGTGATAACCTCGTAATATGAAACCAGTAAATTATAAATTTTAAAGCATAGAATGGGAACTAAGTGTAATTTAGGGCAGCTTTGACACTTTCCACTAAACGAAAGCGTACTGCATTTGTTGTTTTATTATATAGATTATCTGCAATATGAAACGGATTCAGAGATGTCAAAATAGAGCCATTTATATGGCGTTGGGTTTTATGAAGCTGAGATCGTCTTGCACACAAAGAGCTAGTTCGAGTCTCCCATTCGCCTTAACATTTATTCTGTGACAAAATAACTGTATTTAATTTATTGTACAGCAGAATGTTTTAAAGGAAACGAAAATGAAAGAGAATTTTTTAACAATAATGTTAACATAATTCAACATGAAATTTGTTTTGCTGAAACACCAACTAACACCAACTAACTTTTGACAGTACAGTAAAGAGGTGACGTTTTTACAAAATGAATTAATATTACATTTGTATTAAAAGCTTATGAGTATATTCCATGAACAGCAACATTAGTTACTGACGGCTCAAAGACAAAAAGAAATTACCGTGTTAATAGCATTATCACTGTTTCCATAACATTATACAATTAACTTTGTACTTTTAGGTTAACAGAAACATCAAACTTTTGTGATACGTGACCCACTTATGAAACAGTCAATCATCTGAAAGTTAGATAGGATGATCCTTCAAATGTTTGATTAAAAGACTGTGAAAATTCTGGGAATAGACTTTATTCATTATATCCAAACGTGCATATGGTGCACGTATTTGTGTACATATTTTTAACATAAAACCTTCAGAATTTTGTAAAACTTTCCAGCAAGAGAAATTCACTTTACTTGAATTAATGCTATATTAAATTTCAAGAAATGAGGATCCGAATTAAAAAGGTATCATTGTTTTCCTTTCATTTGTGGGTATTGTCTGGGGAGAAATATTTCCCTAATATGGCAGATAATATCTTGGCTTAGGTGAAACGGGACTCCTTGTTTACTGGGTAAATTATTTCGTTCGAGTAAAGTTATTTGCAGATACTGAATGAAATTTATCATATGAGGTTATATCGTTGTTATTGTCATTACCCAAAATGCAAACCAGGATACCGTACTTTATTTTACTGCTGAGTTCTGGACTTCCAAAATTTAAAAAGTATCACTAGATTTGCAATTACATGTTGTTCCTGTAATGATATAGGTCAATTAGAAACTTACTCTTAAAGACCCTCGCAATCAAATGTCGATGTTTCAGAGTTGATCAGTGTTTTATTACTGTGTCATCAAAAATAGAGAAATTACGCCAACTTTACTAGCTAGAGCACCGTTAACTCTATTGATTCTGTAAACAACATGAACAAATAACGTATCCTTGTTTATAACAAAAATAATGAGTTGTGATGTAATACGTCTTTTGAGTGTCCTTGTGATGATGATAATTGTTGTAATACGAAATACAATGTGAAATTAATCTACACACTACGTTTGAAATTGAATGAAGATAGCTTGGTACGAATCATGCCGAATGTACACGAAACGAAGATATACTTTTTTTGTTCTCTTCGGCAAATTAAACCAGTAAATATATTCAACACACTTAACTAAACTAAGTTGTGTGAAATTAACAAAATATTTCTATAAAAAAGTGGCAATTAAATTTTTTGGCGAAAATTGACTTCCATTTATGATTAGTAAAAACCTTAAAATTACGCTTCTTTTCTGCAAAACTAAACTAGATTCTCTGTGATAAAATTAATTACCATACAGTCCACAGTTCAATGACGTTCTGTCCACAGTTAGTTATATATTCAACTTAACAAAAGAGCATTCAACAACTAGAATGGTACATCATTGTCGATGGCTCCGGGTCTTCGAGTGCATGTGAAATTAACTATGGTCACTAACACAAGTAGGGGTCACGGTGGCTGAGCGGTTAGCACGCTCGCCTCCCACCAAGGCGAACCGGGCTAATACCTGACCGCGTCACCGGATTTTGGCAAGTGGGAATCATGCCGGACGATGCCGTCGGTTGGCGGATTTTCTCAGGGTTATCCCGCTTACCCCACCCCCTCATTCCGACGCTGCTCCATATTCACTTAAATCACCCTCATCGGCTTTCCATACCTCGCTGTTAAGAGCCACCCAAATCCCTTCACTCACTAACACAAGTGCAAGAAACTCCCACGTACAAAAATTTTTGGCTGTCACCATAAAGGTTGCACGTTTTTTTTTTTTTTAGATTGTCCACGGATTGGTTGAGAAATTTCGAACTCAAAAGTTGGAAAAATATCACTGCCCATACTAGTAAATATTTTAACAGGTGCGCCAAGTGGCATGCACCCAGTAAAGTTGGTTACAGCGGATGTAAATAAGTCTCATATCTTTGTGTTCAAGTAAAAGCGTATGGTCAATATAAGTGAAAACTAAAATGGTTTATTTTGCTTTCTGTAATTTTAATACGTATGGATATAATAGTCAGCAAATTTGTAAAATATGAGCATTCTTAATAATTTCACATTTTCACGTAGCCGAGGCGTGAATAAAGCAATACGGCACATTTTGCATATGGTTGGAGAATAAACAATGAGCATACTACTGCATCTTAAGCTGGGCTTTTAAAAGCGTTCAGTTTACCTTGTATGGTATTCAACTAAACTGTCTTAGTTTCAGAGCGTCTAACTAGACTCAGGCAGTTTTGCAGAATGTCACCTGCTCTGCGTAAAGGTCAGTGAACTGGTGAAAATTCCCCGTCTCTGCAAGTGGATTGCGTGAAAACTAAGAAGAAACTACTGCACAGTGCCAAGGTCAAGTCTTCTCTTCTCGAGGAATTGTAGGTCAGCGGGTCCGGGTGAATATTGGTTTTCTACGCCCTCTCGTTGCGGCGAGGACCTCTTAACACACATTCACGTCAGTCAGGGGACTTTTACTTCTTGCAACTCGCGCGTCAAGATGCTGCGGTTATTATCGCTGACCGCAACCAGGCCAGGAAACCCTTCTTGCTTTGTAGGGTTCCGGGTTAGAGCCTCGCATCCAGCAGTAGCTACCAGGTAGAGCCACTTGTCTTCTCCCACCACCACAGAACATAACAATGCCAGAGTTTTCCAAAAGGATATGTTCGAGAATAGATGCCTATTCAATAGAAATGCACTTCTCTCTTACAATAATACTCTCTAAATTTTAATGATACAAGAGGAATAGATAAAATCTAAGGGTTTGCTTTATGCACAATGGTATCCGAAATCAGAGCGACAAACACACGCAACCCTCCTGTGATCGTTTTGCTACAAGAGAGTATCGGGTGATGAAGCCTGTTTACGATAAAATGAGCACTTTTGAAATCAACCTTAGAAAAAAGTCTCTGGCCCTGCCTGCATATATTTTAACGTGCGCACTGAGTGGCTTGCGCCCAGTAAAGTTGGTAACGATGGATGGAAAATAGTTCCATAAATCTTAGCGTCGAATAAAAAGTGTAAGGTAACGATTTGTGATAACTTAAATTATTTCTTTCCTTCCTACTTTTTTAATGCAAAGAAAGGTAAAAATGAGCAGATTTTTTAAATATTTACTTTTCCAATAATTTTACAGTTTTCACTTGACCGTTGCATGAATAAAATGCTGAGGTACGTGGCAGTGCTATTTTACATAAAGTGGAAGAAGACATAACGTGCATACAAGTAGATGCTAAGCAGGGCTTCCAGAAGTGACCATTTTACCGTGAACAGAATATAGTAAATTATACAACCAAAACAATCCAAACACTGTACCATCACTTTTTGACAAACTATCAGAAACATTAATACATGATCTGGTTCCCAAAAGATAGTCACTTTCACACACATTCAGAATACTAGTTACGTTTTCCTAGTATCACGTGTGATCACCCCTGGTAGGAATGCAGGCCAGACAACGACGTGGCATGCGCCGAATAAAGTTATAAATTGCAGTTATCTCGTGTGTTACCCATCAATAATGCCCCAGTTCGTGTCAAGCACACCATTCTTCAACACACGTAAATGCCATTGTGACCAGTATGCCTCGACTCTTGCGTTCAAAACGGATACCCTTCCCATTTTAGCAAGCTAAAAGTTTATTTACAATAAAATATTGAATGCAAAGTGATTATTGGGCTGATCTAGAATAAAAAGCTAGTAACTTCGTAAAGTGTTCGCATCACAATATACAGGACCTTAAATTCCTGTTCTCTGCACCTTCAGCGATTCGTCTACAATTTACTTCCTCGGCTTGCCAGATGAGGCCCGTTTCGAAATGTTTGCAGGCGTGAACATACAAAATTTCCGTTACTTGTGTATCAGCGAGCCAGAAACTGATGCATTCGAAAACATTCCACAGTGATTGTTGACACATGCCAGGCATGATATTCAAGAAATAACTTGTGAATTACCATTGATGTACCCTATCCCGTATAATATCAAACACATTCCAGTATTACTCGTGTTTTCCGGCCTTGTTGAAGTGAGTGATTGAGTGAATGAAGCGATTTGGGCTGCTCTTAACGGCAAGGTCTTGAGGGCCGATTAGGGCGAAGTGAGGAGCTGCGCCGGAATCCCTGAGAAAACCCGCCGACCAGCTGCATAGTCCGGCATGATTCCCACATGCGAGAGTCCCTGAGTGAACTGGCTGGGGATTGAAACCGGTTCGCCTTGGTGGAAGGAGCAGCTTAACCCCTCAGCCACCGTGGCCTTGACATTTCTCAAGTCCAACTCTTTATTATGTCCAACCCTGCAGCAAAAATTTGTAGTTGATTTCGAAATATCATGTTTTGCAAATCCCCATTATTTAGTCATCTGCATAATGTGGAAACGATAGAGCATTTTAGTGAATACCGAGTGTCATAAACAGCTGTTATCATCAACATTTAAGACATTCAAACCAACTCAGAGGGTTTTCTGAAAGCTTACCTTAATAAACCCGGCGTGAATCGCGACGCATTTGTTTTGCAATAACATATTTCGACGTATGTTGTCAGCTGTTGCCGACACACAATAAAAACTCCAAAAATGAAAACGAAGTTGGTTATATTTACAGTTAAGAACTCAGATAACGTAGCTTAACATAACTCGTTCCTCATAATTCTAGCAGTCTAAATTGTACAACATTTTTCTTGTGATGCAATGTTTAAATGTTTTGGTAACAACAATTCCAAGATTTTCTGCGTATACGCATTAAGAATTTTTAATATGTACTGTGTGTGCAACTACGTATTAGGGGGTATTTTGAAGATATTAATTTTTTTTTTTTAATGTGTAATGATACTATGCAGTACTTGTAAATTTATCTGGTGGTAATATCTCCTGTCACAAAAGAGGAGAGAAAGTGGTTCGCAGGTTGTCAGCATAGACAATAAAGTGGTAATTGTTCTTTCTACTTTTGCCTAAAAGTTTTCCGTGCACATTAATTTCTCAGTAGCCTAGGTACACGCTGGTAACGTTCATTGCCATACTGACGTTAGGCCTTTGTGGGAAAGAAAAAGTTTTATTTAACTGAGCCAATCATAGTTACGTTACCCCAAAACTGAACTGCTTTGATTCGCGAGCAGACATTGAAGGTGCATAACACTTACAAATAATCCAGTTACTAATGTAGATGTAACATAAAGTGTTTTGAAACGCGACTATACGTGGTATTATTTAGCCAAAATCAGATGGCTATTTTTTTAAATCTCTTATAAGAGGATAATTGCTCATTCACATGTACTAGCGATTTTTTTTTTGCATTTAATAAATCTTAATTTATTGTAACACTGTTTCCGTCGTAGTTGTTTCGAAGCAATCTTGTTCGTTAAGTCACAACTTTCTGACTGTCAAATTGTTTTTCCTTCGCCACAACACTTAACGCAGGAACGTGCTTGTAGAGCTGCGGGCTCGCCCTTTCACGACGAAGCTTCAAGCAGCGAGAAAGCAAAATGCACGACAGCTCCACTTTCTCTCGCAGCGTCTTACATCTCGGCGACTGCGCGCAGAAAGGAAATATTACCGCTTAGGAAACGGGGCGTCATTCATCTCCGAGGATTCATCCATCTCGCGGTCATCCAGCTCAGTCAACACTCACTCACTTCTGTAAGGTCCATTACGGGAAGAGCTAGAAATCATTGCGGTGTTACCTGTCTTGAGTCACGTAATCAACTAAGATAATTGAAATAATTTAAATGTGAATTAAGCACTCGCTTATCATGCGAAACATATGCTAACAAGTTATTCATTTTCATTTGAGAATGACTACAGGGGCAATAACAGATCAAGAAGTCAAACAACAATCGTCTCTTGCATATCATAAAATATTGCTATATGCCTTAACAAATTCGCATGCTTTAAAATTAATCACAAAAAATAAATAAATAAATTCCCAACTATATCGAACTCTACCCTTTTACTTGTTAAGATACTGCTTCCTCATTAGAGAACATGTTGCACATAAAAATTATTTATTGCCAGTTCTTCCAGGTGGGTAAACCTATTTGCGAAAATTTCCTACACCCCTCGTTTAATGATGATGTATGGAGTTCACGGTAAAGTGAGCACTTTTGAAATCCACCTTTGAGAAATGTCACTGTTCCTACTAGCGTATATTTTAACGGGCATACTAACTGACATGGGCACGGTACAGCTGACAACGTTGGGAGGGAAAGTAGACACATGCTTTAACTTTGAATTTAATATGCTTGGTAAACATTCGTGAATACATAAAAAATTTTATTTTGCTTTCTGTTTTTTTTAATGCATATAAGTAAACGAACTAGGAAATTTTTAAGGTTTTACTGTTTTAATAATTTCGCAGCTTTACTCGACCGACGCATGAATAAAATGATCATGCTCACGACAATGCTTATCCCACATATAGTGGAAGAATACACAATGTTCATACAAGTAGATCTTAAACAGGCCTTTCAAAAGTGCTCATTTTACCGTAAACAGCCTATAACAACGAACACACAGAGCGTAGCTCACTGGTTTCCAGAAGCACGCACGAAAGAAGCACAGGGTAATCCAGAATATAACATAATTGCAACAACTGAACTTATAAACGAACCTGGCACGCATATTGGGGTGCATATTGAATGAACAGTGCAATGGGGGTGAATGACAATATGGAGATTTTTGGATATTCGTCATTGCGATGCAGATGTATGTTAAAAAAAAACAGGACTGAGCACGAAAAAATACTTAAAAAAAGACAAGCAATCTATGTACGCTAAAATGAATGTGTGTATATAACACTGGAAAATTCCAAGAGGGAATACAGTCAAAAAACAGAACAGCAACTAATTGCGATATATAATATATATATATATATATATATATATATACACACACACACACATAACCAACAGATAACACATAGAACCAACAGAGGTAAGAAACCAGCCGACAAAGTTAGGACAACACTGACAAAATAACTAAGAACAAAATACTACAACGCAACAAATAAACGCACTAGAAAACCGCAGTTGCTTGTCTTTTTTTAAGTATTTTTTCGAGCTCAGACCAGTTTCTTTTCCATGACAGACATCTGCATTGCAATGGCGAATGTAATTATCACTGCGAACAGCACTATCATCACACCGAGGAAAACGTCTTATTGAATCAAACAGCATCCGTAAGTTTTCTTTACGTTAACTGAAACCGCTTGATGAACCTAATTGGACCATGATTACCTGCATCCAAACACTACGCCGTAGAAAATTCAGCAAATGGGATAACTGATATAATTTGAAGATTGTTAAGTATATACATTTCAAATACTGCACAAACTATGTAGATAAATTTTTCAATTTCGCAGCTTTACTCTATAGTTTCCGGTTAAACCTGTGTTGTTGCTATGTTTATACCGTTATGAAGCCACAGTAGATGCACTAACAAACACGTTTAATATCCTAGTTGTCGTGAAACTTTCAAACCAACTCTCTAGTAGTATGAAGGCATACAAATGAGTGGCGAAACAAATATATACGGTTGATCAGAAAATATTTGGTTGATAGGTATTTTATTTTGGCCAAACATAGATGTTTTGTTTTTCAAGCGTGTGATTTTTTTTAAATAAATGAAATTAATTTAGTTGAATTTCAAGTGTTGTTTATTCGACAAAATATTTAGTTGGGCCAACTAAATTTATTTTTGCCCCACACCAAAATATATACACTATCTACCAAAAAGTAACTGGGCACCAGTCCACAATGTTTGCTCGGTTGTTGTCACCCCATTAGAATCTCGTAGGGCCACCTAACAGCAGCCACCCTGTTTGGCATGACCTCTACGAGTGTTTGCAGGACATCCACGGGGATTCGTCGCCATTCCTCTTGCAACCATTCCATGAGTTGAGGAACGGATTTTGGCCGCGTCTGACGACCCATCACCGAGCGATCCAATTCGTCCCAAAGATGTTCTATAGGGTTGATGTCGGGGCTCAGGGAGGGCCAGTCCAATCGGCGTACATTGTTGTCGGCGTACGACTGCATAGTAATCCTTGGCACATGGCACCTGGCATTGTCATCCTGGAAGTAACACGGGTCCATTCCGTAAAAACGCCACAATGTTGGGGGCATTTCAACGTCCAGAATGTTACAATAGACCTCTGTGTTCATGCTACCACGGACAAACTCCAGCGGTCCTACGCTGAAGGCCGTGAAACACAAGTCAACTGACGTACTTAATTACCTATCTTTACGGGTGCCCAAATACTTTTTGGTAGATAGTGTATTTTGTTGGCTGTTCTGTCAGTGCGTCATTCGGCGTTGCTTGTATCAACAGAATTATACGAATATTACTGTAATATTATAACAACATTCTTTGATGAAAATTCCAATAATTGGACATTTTCGACACTAGGCGAAATCATGTATGGAAATCATCACTTCCAACAGGCTTGATGTAAAACTTCTACATGTGCCTGTGAAAGAGGTTAATGAACGTATGTTACTGACCCTCTGTTTTAGATGGCGTGGCAAGATTCATATACTATTAAATTTGCATATGTGAATTGTACTTTATTGTTTCTTCTTTTGTACTTTGTTGCCTATACAACAACAATATTTAGAAATGTTGCACAAATATATTACTATAAACGCGCTGTCCATGACACCAGGATTAAAATATTTACGGATGACGACGCTTTGATGTAACAAAGTATTTGTATTAATACGTGAAATATCGTATGTAAAGACGCGACATAATCTCTTCTAGAACTGTAAGCCCCGGTGAATTACATTTGCAGAAATTGATTCGAGTAACGGAGAAAAGACACCGAAAGCATAAGTGAATATCTGTCTCTGTCAGGTTGTAAACTGTGTATAGACTTTTAAAGCCGTTACTTCAGAATGTTTCTTACTGAATAGCTGCCTACCCGTTCACAAATTCTTTACAATAAAATAGCTGGAAATATTTAGTTAAATGCTTTATCAAAACGTAACTTTCCCCTTTGGCTGTTAATTAATACGAGGGATTGCATTCAATAAATAAAATGTTTGTTTGTCCAGACTTTTTCTAATGTCACATAAAATAATTAACTTGAAACTAACATCGTGTAGAACGTTGGTGAGAGAGAGGCGTATACGGGGTCTAGAATTAAAAAAAGAGTAATTCCGGGACGGAGCAATCTTCAAAATGCTATTTCTAAAAAATGTAGTCCTTTTATTGACTGTGGATAGCTGTGAATATACCTGTAGACATTGTAAACACAATGGTAGTTGCCCCGTAATTATTTTCTTGGTGGTTACATAACTGAACTGAATGATTTTGACCAAGTCAGCAAACGTCTTATATTTTTATTTCAATTCATTTTTTAGTCTTTACAAGGAATGTGAAAAATAGAGATGAGATTTATTTTATTTTGCCAGATATTTACGGAGAACGCCTTAAATCGAGATCAATAATTACAGACGAGATAGGGAAAATGGTGTTTTTTTCCTTTACCTCTTTCAGTATTCACACAGACTACCGCTCATTAATATTAGTATTTATAAAGTCATCGTCAATGTATAAATATACTGCTTAAGACGAAGCTTGCAGCAAACGAAAGGTCGTAAATGTTTTAACGTTATAGCTTGGGTTGCATTTATAGGATAATGTTTACGAATTTGTCGGAATATATGTGTCCGACTTGCCTGCAGTTCACGTTTGGTGCGCTGACTCTGTGACAGACGAATGTGAGGAGACTGTACGCACATAATAAAAGTTTCAACGGGGTAGGACAGTTCCGTGGTGTTGTATAATGTACGATTGCTGAAACTGTGTGTGTGTCACAAAGTGATGTGTCTGGGATCTGGAGGCGATACATAGAGACTGGTAATGTTAATGATCGGCCACGATATGGTCACCCGAGGCTCACAACACCTGCTCAAGACCTCTATGTGAGAATTAATGCACTCCGTAACGATACCTCAACAGCAAGGGATATACGAGATCTTCTCCAAGCAGGCTCAGGTGTACAACTCCGTGTCCAGACCGTCTTAGAGAGGAAGGTGTACATGCTAGGAGACCCACGAGACGCCTTTATCGCAACAGACAACATCGGCTGAACCGTTTGCAACTGGCATGGGATCGTCACGAATGGTCAGTTGAAGAATGGACCCATGTTCTGTTCACTGATGAAGATTTGTTTAAAGCCAGATTCTAGAAGGTTGAGGGTGTCGAGAAGACAAGGTGCATAGGACAGGCATCGCGCTGTGCAAGAAGTCCATGCATACCGAAGTGGAGGGATCCTGGTCTGGGCGGGAGTCGTACTTGTGCATCGAACGCCTTTAAGTTCGTATTGAAGGCAGAATGACAGCTCGGTGGTCCATCACAGATGTCTTTCAGACTGTTGTGCTCACTCCGACAGGCATTTAGAGCAATGTTTCTGCTGGCGGATGGTAATGCCCGCCCACATCGCGCAAGAGTCGTTGATCAATGCTGTCAGTAAGGTGGTATTCAAAGAATGATTTGGCCAACAGAAAGTGCAGACGTGAACTGCAAAGAGCATGTCTGGGACCCTGAAAACTGTCATTCAAGCACGCCATAAAAAACCCAGCAATTGTACAGGAGCTGATATTGGCCGCGCAGACAGCATGGGACAACTTGCGACGAGAGCGAAATGATAAATTTATTCTTAGTATGCCTCGGCGAGTCAGGGATATAGTGAGTTCTCAGGGAGGTCACATACTGAATTGATCCATTTAGAGATTAACAATAAATTAGAAGAGAACAATGGCGTTACCCAAACGAACAGGCATTTAGTGTATTTTGTTTATTGTAAAATACAAAATAAATAATTTTGCAATATTTGTGCAGTTTTGTAAAATACTCATTTGTAACATGCTTTCTTAAAGGGAAATTGTTACGTTAAGGTGTTTTAGTACAATAAATATCTGATGCAAAACATTTTTGGGCAGTGCATATAGGCTTATATAGCAGCCAAAGCAATCCATCATAAAGGTTTATATATATATATATATATATATATATATATATATATATATATATATATATATATATCAAGTCATTCACAAAGTAGCCTCAAACTGCAACATGTGACAATATAATTTTAAGAAAATTCCCAACAGGAATATTACCGATCAATGAATATATGACTTATGCTCATCAATCACTTAGTTATTTAAATATCGAACACTAATCTGGTTTAAATAATGTCAAATACAAATGTTTCATTGCAAACTTGGTTAAGCTAAATGGTATAACGAACGAGTTAGTTTTCTTTGCACAACAAAAAAGAGCGTTCTGAATGTCGTGAATTCTAGTCGCTCTGATGTAAATTACAGCAAACAGTTTTAATTATATTGCAATAAGGCGTATTTTTAGAATTAAATTTTTGACAATAATAAATTTATGGTTTTATTTGCAAGCGACATATTTTTATAACGAAAATGTTTTATTATTCCCATGTCATCCTAACGAGTGTCATAATAAGCTGTGTAGAAAGAACACGAGAATTGCAAAAGAAGATACCAAAATGTGTCGGAAGAAGATTTACACAAGAGCAAATGCATGATTACCAAGCAAAGACATGACATGCATCGGCGAAGCTTCCCTTTTAGCTCTTTAAGAGCCAACATTTGTTTTTAGATATTGAGGATATTTTATTGTATCGGTACCCTGTATTGATAAAAAAAAAAAGAATATTGTTTTTTAAAATAATATTCATAAAATTTCCCATCGTAAACCTGAGATTTTTAACTTAAAGTATTTAATGGTACAACTTTCAAAAAGCTAGTTTAACTCACAGTTTAGATTAAGCTAAATAGTTTATTGATGTCACAAGAGCGACATGTTGCAATTTCTTCAAAATCCCGACTCTTCGTTCACCTATATTGAGGGTTTAACTTCTGGCTGTTCTGGCTTTTTAATTATCTCAAAAGTAAAAATTGATATACGGACTAACCACATAACACATTTCCACGAAAATTTTCTCCATGTAACCGAACATATTAACTCTGGTCCATTTTGAGATTTATACGAAAAAAAAAAAAATTACATACATTTGAAATTCATATAACTAATTTCATTTTTTGCTGAGAAGTCGTTTTCCTTTATTGTTATATTTTTTCGGACTAAAATTTCTTATCACAGCTTAAAAGTATGTAATAAGTTGAAAATGTAGAAATAAATTCCAGTAACTTTAACGTCCTTGACGACAGAGGTGAAAGAAATAAATTAATGGCGCACATCACATGATATAACATGAAGTGTGCACTAATTTATAAGCAGTTCAGTTAGCCACTCGACATGGTATAAAGCCACTACAGGTCCCGAATGCTGTCGCGAGGTATATTCCACCATGCTTCGTCGAAGTTTCAGCGAAGTTCATCAAGCTTTAAGACAGTGGGCGGGTGCTGGAGCAGACGCCGTCCCAGCGAACACAAGGTAATGCAATATCCTGCTTTAAAACTCAAAATTATTAGGTTTAAATACGTTCCACCTTCGTAATAAAACTGCAAAGTATTTTCTCCTTGGTTTTTAAGACAATAAACACGTATTTAACTCGTAAAAAGGAGGTGTAAACATTTCGTGTTAATTACTGTTCTCATTCTACCGTATTTTATTTGTCGGTACTTCTCCGATAAAGGGAGCAGTGTCCAAAAAAAATAAAATAAATAAATTAAAAAAACTCTCAGCCCGCGACTTTGCCCTTATGTAGGAACTACAAGTTTTCATTTTCTAAGGAACGAATTTGGAAAAATCCTGATAAAGGCTGTTCACGATAAAGTGAGTTCTTTTGAAATCAACATTAGATAACAGTCACTGTCCCTACATGCATTTGTTTTAACGGACGCACTGAGTGACACGAGTCCAGTAAAGTTGGTCACGATGGAGGGGAAAGTAGTTCCATGTATTAATGTCGAACAAAGAGTGTTAGGTGACCATTTGTGATAACTTAAATTACTTCTCTCGCTTTTTGTGTTTTCTAATGCATCGAAGTATAAAAATGAGCGGATTTATACGATATCTACTTATCTAATCATTTCGCCGTTTCACTTGACCTACGCATGGATAAAGTGATGAAACTCATGACAATGTTAAATTTACATAAGACGAAATAATAAACAAAGTGCATACAAGTAGATCTTAAGCAGGGCTTTCAAAAGTGCTCATTTTACCGTGAATATTCTATATTTGTTTTTAGGTACATACCGACAGCATATTAAACAAAGATATTTACAATATCTTATCGAGTTATATATGCTACGGATGTGTCCTCTATAACAAATTTTACTACTATTTGCCTTCTTAGGGTTTGTATTTTAAAAAATAATTGTAAAATAATACCTATAAACTAAGGAAAAGCCATCTCGAAATTTTCATGTTTCGGCGTCCAAAGGTTTTGGCTGTTTTGACGGATTGAGTCAGTCACTCGAAACACATCCTTTTAAAAATTGATGTCCTTCCTTGTGTTTAATTTACGCACGGAATTTTCTGTATCTACGTATAGTCTTTAAATTATTTTCCAATTTTTAGCAGCACCCAGCTCGATTTAAACCATCATTTCCTTAACATTGATAGGCACAAAATTAATTTTGTGTGACTGGAACTTGCGAACTCGTGAATCAATTCTTTAAACGAGTAGTTGAGTAATCTGTTTTCATTTCACCACTGCACGCGATGTTGCACTACTTAGAAAGTGACATAAGAGTTGTATAAACTGCGATATGCAACACACGAGACCACATCGCTGTTGCATGAAAGTTCGCGTCAGCCGCGTTAACTACGATGACTCTCGAGAAGTTACGTACGCTATCGAGAGATGTTACTCGGCACTGGCTAGTCTCGAGCACGAGAATGGACCATGGCAAGGCGATAACTCTTTCACCAAGTTCTCACAATGCCCGTCCATTCGAAGCGAGCGAGGAGAAGTTCCAGACGCAATTTATTAGCTCCGAGCTGCGGCGTTGCAGGAAGTGAGAAAGTGTCGTCAGAAAGAATTTGTGGGGTTTGAATAAGATTATGAGTGTGGACAAAGGAAGAGTCGTAAGAATAAAAAAAAAATATTTTTTAATTAAATCAAATATCGGAGTCAATGTTTAGGACTATATTAAATATTACTCTCTCCTTAGCATTCAGAAAATCTCAGACACTATCTTTCAATCGTCAACTCTAAGAAATATAATATTTCAAACTATAAAAAAAAAATTAATGTTTAATGTTCTTAGACATCACACCTAACACCTAAACATACCATTCAGATTCAATAAATAAACCTAAATACTAATTTAACAAATAACCATATGAAAAAACATGATAACTGTACAATTCCATCCAATATATAATTAACATGCACGGCTTTTGAAACTCTTTAAACTCTCTGTCTTCTCTGGGACTCTTGCATTAGCGCATATCAAAGTAAGTAGTGACTCGCCATTTATTCTGATGACATATGTTCGGTTCATACATATATACCTTCTACATTAGCATTACGTTCTTCATCTAACATGTACCTTGATTCTTAAATGGAACATAAATGGAACAAATAAGGCTTCTTGCTATAGCCTATTAATATTTTCATATAACATTAGTTCCACATGCTGACTTCAAATCTTCCGGGTTACATTGCAACATATAAAATATTCAATTTAAATCACTGGCTTTCAGATTAAATGTTTTACCAGCACACACAATGGACAATTCATTCTTTCCTTTCACTGCAGAAAGTTCTGTTCGTACATAACAATAGTTGTTGCTTGTTTTAAAGAGTATATCCAATATTACAAGTATAGCAAGCATTTGCTCTTAGCATATTCATGGATGAAAGACAATAATCTTAACAAATTCGTTTTAAAATATAAAGTAGGGATCTGTTTGTTATTTAGCTAAGTGAAATTAAAACTTTTCTGTTTTAAATAAGCAACTAACTAACCTAAATAATACATTGTTCCAGATTCGCTTATATTCGTATATACACATAAATTGAAATCTGGTGTAGGGGTCTGTAGAGAAATAATTTATGTTCGTGTCAATTTGTACCTTTACAGCATCGAGGCTATAGAACAGGTAACCTTGCAGAAGAGAAACTTTCACGTTTATGCTGGAAAAATCGAAAATCTCGCATTTGTTAAAATAGGAGCATTATATAAAATATTTATAAATATATGTCTTGTATTCTGGATTTTTTCTTAAAATCCTTATTTGTTGCAAATAATATGTATAGTAAATTTTAGAAATACATTGCATGTGCCTGATTATTCAAGAAGCACAACTTCCGAAATGGCGAAATATGATGATAGTTAATTATTAGTTTATGTCAGCATGACAAGCCCCTTTAAATCAATATAATTACGCTTGAATTATGAATAACAAGACTCAAAGTGTAATGTAACCCCCGGTTAAGGGCACTTATCACCGCAAAAATCAGTATTTTATATTTATACGAAATGTTGATCAACTCGTATATATTACTTCCGAATAATATATCCTCGCATAGAGAAATCTTAGGCGACATATTTTTAACACAGTGGCCTGTAAAAAGAGCAAATTTTGTGTTTTAGGGACGTACAAAGATTAAAAACAACTAATTTACCGAAATGGGATAATTCGCACTGAAATAAGATACCTTGCCTAGCTACTTCAAAGGATATTTATGATCATGTTATAAAATTTTAATGAAGTTTTTAAAAATGCTTAAAGTAAGAAAATATTGGACTTTTTTTTTACTTGTAGCGGTCAGCGAAATTTTGTAAAATTAATTTTTCTAAGCATAACTTAAAGCAAATTAAGATATGACTCTGTAGTCTCCCTGGCCAAATTTCTCGTAAACATTTGTTTTTTTTTTTGCGATTAAGTTTTTCATGCTAGGAAAGAGTACATCAATTAGTGTCTAAAAGTTGAACTGTGTTTCATAGAAGTATATAAAAATTATTTTTTTTTTATGTGACTTGCATTCTTATACGTCATGTAAACAACAGTATACAAACTGTCGGATGCCCGACAAAGTGGCATTGTACATTCCACGAGAAAGCGCCCAGAGAAAATCAAAACTTACAGCACCCACGAGGAATTGAAAATAGCGCGGTGCAGTCTGTATTTGCAAATGCTGCTTTATCTCTATGTATTTCACGACCACATTATAAACTGTTCATGGTAAAGTGAGCACTTTTTCAAGCTCTCTCAATTAGAATAATAGCCAATCAATATATTTTATTGTAGCCTTAGACGTTAAAATTCCAGTTGGGTGAAATATGAAGCCCACAGTGTGTTTATTACCTGCGTGGCAATGTTTACTTTAAAAAGTGGTGGAAGTATAAAAAAAATAGCAAATAGGAAAAACGTAACTAGGGCCTCAATAGTGCTCACTTTACCACGAACATCCTATAGAAATCGTAAAACTATAGATGTTGTAGCAACAGTCAGTTGTCTTAGAGAAAATAATTTTCTATCACCTCTGGAGAAAAGCTATTTTTCTACACATTCATTTTGTTGTTTAGTTGACTATTTAACGCTGTTTCAATGAATAGTTCTACTGCTATGAGTGAATAATACACTATCTATCAAAATGAAGTTGGGCACCTATCCCCATTGTTTGCTAGGTGGTTGTCACCCCATCAGAATATCGTAGGGCCACCTATTAGAATCTCGTAGGGCCATCTCTTGTGGCTATAACAGCAGCCACTCTATCTGGCCTGCTCTCTACGAGTGTTTGCAGGACATCCACGGGGATTCGTCGCCATTCCTCTTGCAACCATTCCATGAGTTGAGCAATGAATTTTGGCCACGCCTGACGAGCCCTCACCTGGCGATCCAATTTGTCCCAAAGATGTTCTATAGGGTTGATGGGGACCATTTTTGTCGGGGTACCACTACATAGTAGCCCTTGAAACATGGCACCTGGCATCGTCATCCTGGAAGTAACACGGGATCATTCCATAAAAACGTCACAATGTAGGGAGCATTTCATTATCCAGAATGTTACAATAGGCTTCTGTGTCCATGCTACCACGGACAAACACCAGCGGTCCTACGCCGAAGGCCGTGAAACACAAGTCAACTGACGTACTGAGTTACCTATCTTCACGGGTGCCCAATTACTTTTTGCTAGATAGTGTAATACCGAGATACATCACATGGAAAGCTTTAAAATGTAAAGTACATTTTATGCTTAAGAATGGTTTTTAACAGATAGAGGCCAGTGGTTTTTAACAGATCGAGGCCAGCTTGGCTCTTAACATAGGGTTGTTGAATACCGATGAGGTTGAAGTGAGGTGAGTATGGAGCCCAACCTTAGGGGTCAGTTACCGCAGAGAATCTTCAGTGAGGTCTACCGATCGTCCTGTCTCTCAAGAAATATTTCAATGATACTTGTGAATTTTACAACGGAGTGTTCATTGACGTTGCCAAAAATGTCTTCATCACATTGGAATTCTGTATTTATGTTGTAATGGTTTTAGCGGAAAGATATTAGTCAGGCCTAGGCGCCATCTGTCGACTCAAGCTAACAAGGCAGATACTACCTTCCCGGTAGCGTTGATTCTACACTCCAAAAAAATTATTACTAAGTTTTCTGTACGGCAAAGAAAACAATTTATATTGCGCAGTTTAGTTTACGGTAACATGGTATTGCTTTAATTCAAAGAGAAATTTATAGATATATAGGTTTGCTGTTTTCTTTGTAATTTTTTATTTTGTACCATTCTTACATTCCTTTATAGAGAAAAATATATAAAAATCCCTTGTGCTGATGTTGTTCACATTAGAGCTTTATTACTTCGTACATTTTTGTTTCCACGAAGTAACTGTTATCCCAGCGCTAATATTCATAAACTAACAAGTGTTGTATTTACGAAACTACAACTGAGAAAATGTCCAGTCCTCCTGTGGACGCTCAAGTGTCATTCCGAAGAGTAGTGATTGCCCAAATAACTAATCTCAATTCTCCACAAGAGATGACAATATGTTCTGGCCCATGTTACTACCTGGCATAACATACTTATCAAACTGTGTCTGATCGTCGTCTAATAAGACACAGTGATCGTATGGCGAAGGGCAATAGGTTATTGACAATGGGAAGAAGGGGGGGGGGGTGTTGCGGATTCGGGTCTGGAGACTGTCCTTGTTAATTGTTTTTTAGTGAAAATAATTTCGGGAGATTTTCTAACTTCCCTTTTATTTACTAATAACGGCTGTTTCTATCGGCTCTCAAGACCTCGATGTAAAGAGCAACCCAATTCTCTCTACTCCGCTCCACGATTGTTTTTTTTTTTAAACTCCCCCCTCCACCCGATGCACTTGCACATGCACCTTGCTCATGCAGTTGCACTTGCGGGTGGCGAGCACCTGACATGATTAAATTTTGTCAGCTCGGGGTAAAATCTAAGGGTATATGGAGAGTCATAACGAGAATATGTGCAATTAGTCTCTCGGCACATGCAATAAATAATTATGGAAGTGCACGATTAAATAAATTATTGCACATAATAAGTAATTGAGGTAATTGTATAAGTGCTTGACTAACATTCAATGTGTTATTAAATAAACTCATTATTCGTTACAAGTATTCACTATAGAAGGCTGATGAACCCCCCTCTCCTCCTCCCCGCCCCACTAACTCCACACTTATGTTTCGGCAACCGAATGGTGAACATGGATATTCGAGAGTGCTCCACTTATATTTTGTGGTCCGGTAGCCGAAGGGGTAATTTGTATACTTGTTATGTAATTACTCTCGACAGGGGTCGAAGCAGGGATGACCTCCTCCCTATCCCACTAAGTTTGTATATTAATAAAATACCATATATTTTTCCTTGAGGGGGACTCGAAGCAAGGCCCAAATCCTTAAATATTCGTAATAGATATGTCCGAATCCTTAAACATATATCCACTTATCCATCCTATATATTATAATAGAAGCAATATGGCAGATATGGGGGGGGGGGGGTAAGTAATAGTGTTACATATTATCGAAACTCAGGTCAGTTAAGTGCAAGATGTCCTAGGAAGAAGACATGTAATTAGAGTTTGTATTTAATTATAAGTATAAGTATAATTATAATTATAAGTTACGCTATGTACTCTCTTGGTACATGTAATAATGCAAGTGCGCAAATAAATAATTAATTGCATATAATGTGTAACTGGTAATTATGCATACACATGTATCCACACACCCCTATGCCACTGAATGTGCACTTCAACCTTCCATCCTCCTCAATGGTGTTTCGGCAGTCCAAGGGAGAGCATATTGTACTTACTCTCGTTATGCAGTTACGCAAATGAAATCTCTAAGTATCCTTAAAGGAACTGTACACAGTAATGGTCGCTGCAAGCCGCCATCCTGGCAGCCCTCCAGCCCATGACGCCCGCCAATACTACTCCTGCAATCTCCAGCAGTCCCATCTGCAATCTCCAGCAGTCCCATTGCGAAGAGGGAGGGGGGGAATAACACACAGGTAAGATAGGGGAGGGAGGCGGCCCCATCAAACTGGTGTGTCACAAGTCCAAGGGGACGGGTGTGCGTGTGCAAGGTGCATGTGCATAGTGCACTGAGGGGTAGGGGGAAGTGCAACTGCATTGCCGCTATTTTGAACAAATTATATCTCGGTCCATCCAGCTCCTCCTGCTTTTATGACCTCTTCGTTATGTTTAGAACGAAGTTAGGTTGATTTCATTGCACAGGTCATTTCGTGATATTTGTAGGATGTTGAAAATTAACGTATTTTTAATATTATTAGTAATTTAAAGCTGTAACTCAGCCACATTTTTCTAACGCCCTTCGAAGGTAGTGATACAACTGAAGTTTGTTGGTCGAAATTAGTACATTCATCACGACGATGTGTTTGCTAACCGTGGGCACAGCGCCATACAGTTTGACTTGATGATTGCGTATATTCCAATGAAGTAATTAAAACCAAATATATTTCCACGGACGCTTAAAATGTTTCGTTCAGGTTTGTAGCCAAATATATTCTTTATATATTAATTAACGCTGTATGGTGTTTTCCTAAGTTTTTTTTTTAATGCTTTGACATACGTTTATCATCATATACCTTATAGTTAGGGCCCCGGAAATGTCACGAATTCATTTCAAGCCAAGTCAGACTTCAACCACCTGTACGTTTTCGTTTCCTCCGTTATTGGATTACCGCTTCTTAGACACGCCCCCCCCCCCCCCGGACGACATCAAGCCAATAGAAAACCTACAACGAAAAAAATTACCGAATCCCGTGCTACCTAGTCTAGGATCAAACTGGAGCAACAACCAATCCACTACAATCTTAGGATCGAGTCCTCAAATAACTGTTGATTCTATCTTGTTGTAGAATGAATCCGCAAAATTTTCGGGTCTTTACTTATAATGTATGCCAAGACGAAAATTATGTTGCAAAAACTTCAAAACACGTTAATATGTGAATAATTTTAGGCACACTTGAACACACAATATGTTAATAATAATGTTGTAAATATTTGTAACGACATTGTTCCATTTATCATGATAATAGTGTCAGGAAATTTGAAAAAATATTAAGTGTTAAATGATGGAAAACATTTTACCGTCTTAAAAAAATAAAAAGCTATATTTCAATTAGTGTTGAAATACAAGTCAGGTATTTTAGTATTTTAGTTATAAGATTAGTTTATAAGGATCAATTATATATATGTATATTATGTAATTATGTATATATATATATATACACATACATGCACGCACAAAAACAGCAAAACATAAATGTTACTTGTTTAGCATTGGATCAAAAGCAGATTTAACATGAAGTAGCTAGTAGAAAAAACATCCAAAACTCAACTTCTTACCTGACTTGGATTAATGAATCTGTACTTTAAAAGGCCGGTCTAAACGACTAATAATATGCTGCCTGCAGGGAAATAGTTTTCCTTTGCGATTTGACTATGCACGATTCAGTTTTGTTGTTCACTCACAAAGAATTACTTAGGATGTGTCAAATTAACTTCTGCCAGATGACAAATTATTGCCAAATGTATAAGTGCATAACACTCCGCCAAGTAAAACGGATTTTATCCGTAACCGTTATTGAAGTGGGCAACAGTCCAGCAAAAAAAAAAAAAAAGGCCTATTAGTAATGATAGCGTAACCTGGTTATCAAGTGAAAGAAAAATCTTGAATGTTAACCCTCTGCTATTCAGAAATCATGAAATTTACTGGTTGATATCATGGGCTATTTCAATCCTAGGTTCCTGGTTAGATTCCGGACGCCCACATGTCCAGCATTTCTTGAACAACTATTCAGAAATTAACACACAGACCTCTAACCTATATCACGGGGACTCGGGGATTTCCATGGATACTACAATTTTCTTTGCCTCGTATATTTCGTATCTGCTATACTCGTGTTTCGACTAATCTCCTAAATACAGGAGATTCTCTTGTGTTTTTTTTTTTTTTAATCCTTCCCGCAAGTGGAGACAGACACGCTGGTTATAAAGGTACACAGAGAAATAGTACGTCTGGAGACTTGCGAATTTCGTATATTCATTCGCCAACAAGCTGAAATCCAAAATATTTCGTGCGTTCGAGTTGAGTTGAGATTTAATAGGCGGCACTGAACAGCGAACGTCTTGAGAAACGATGAGAGTGAAATTATATGAGAATGGAGCATCGTGCGAATGCAAGGACGGAGGAAACGGGAGATACCCGAGAAGACCCTCAGACCAACGACATCGTCCGGCACCATCCCCACTTGCGAAAGACCGGGACTGAACCGGCTGGGGATTGAACTCGGTTCGCCCTGGTGGGAGGCGAGAAGTCTAACCCCTCCGCTATCGTAGCCCCTACTCGTGCATTCGAATGAAATCCGTTAAATATTTTAAAGAAAATCATTGTACTTTTCAGGTTGGTAGCAATCAAATTTTGACACCACAATCAGTGGACGATCGTATCAGTATACTGAGTCGATTATTTTCGAAAAAACAATCTTTATACTGCTGAATGTTAAGTGCTATCTTCCCTTTAGCCGTGACCGTGAGCGCTGCTGTAGGAAAGATACTAAAAAGAAATTATGACCGAAACAAATGCTATTTTATAGCAGATTCGTCCCCCCCCCCTGCCCAACAAAATTCGTCCGAAGCGTTCTCAACCAACTGACCAACTGTA
Organism: Dryococelus australis; assembly: GCA_029891345.1. NCBI lineage: Eukaryota > Metazoa > Arthropoda > Insecta > Phasmatodea > Phasmatidae > Dryococelus > Dryococelus australis. The sequence continues at coordinate 124,865,433 of CM057002.1, forward strand.
ATCCAATAGAATCAGAAACTCAAATGTACGTTATATTGATATTTAACATGACCTAAGATGAATTAGCGGAATGTATGGATCTCTAAAAACTGTTATACAGAAGAGAGATATGTGTTATCGTAGCCCTACAAGAAGTTAATTTTGTACAGTAATCAGTTGTATAAATAATACTAGTTAACTTGTGTAAACTTAAATATAAAAAGAAAATAATTTGTCTCTATTTGCATTTCCCATTGTTAGTATCTTTCCTACAGCAGCGCTCACGGTCACTGCTAAAGGGAATATAGCACTTAACATTCAGCAGTATAAAGATTGTTTTTTCGAAAATAATCGACTCAGTATACTGATACGATCGTCCACTGATTGTGGTGTCAAAATTTGATTGTTACCAACCTGAAAAGTACAATGATTTTATTTTAAATGTTTAATGGATTTCATCACACAGGCAGAAACGTTTCTTTCAGCCAAATAAAATAATTCTTAGTATTCAGACAAAAATACCTATAATATGCTGCTCCAACAAATTATATTGCTGAGTAAACAAAACTTGAAAAGCAACAAAATTGATCTTGTTCATTTTACAAAGTACACGCTTGAATAAACAAAACCTCTGTCATGAGTTAAAAGAAATTAGTGTCTCAACAAAATAGTTTCCTGGATCAACTGATTCTATTCGTTTGACAACTTATTTTATTTCCTTCGTTCCAAAATACTGCTCGAGATTGTGTTTGAGTTTTTTGTGACAACTGGGATGGTAACAGTATTGTTGGTGCATTTATTGGTTCTCAATAATAGAATAAACATCACAATAAAACAAGTCCAACGGGAAACCAAAAAGTAATCATGTAAAACATGAAATATTCACTTGCGCACGTTATTTAGTATCTGAAATGTATGTATTGGAAAACATTCCCGTATTTCTAGTAGTCTATATAGTTAACGTAGTCCGGCCTTAGCACCACAGAAGAAACGTTGTATGTTCGAATATGGCTTGGGCTTACAATTTTTTTATTTTATTTTAATGGAATTTTTTAAATATACGTAGAGCAAAACAAAATCTTAGTTGTATCAATAAAAATATTTCATTACCTCTGTAGAAATAAATAGCTTGATTGCTCAAAAACACCTTGTTTGATTCGACAAAACTGTTTTTCTCAGTGCACTGAATACTTACTTAATCAGGCGTAGTAAAAGCAACCTAGGGGTGTATCCGGTTAATTCTCCGTGTCCTTGATTGAGGATATGTTGCTAAAGAAGAGTACTCTGTACAGGTAGTGTGCACAGATAGGAATTAGCGGCCGATGTATTGGAGCGTATTCCTTGTAAATAACCAGATTTGCGAAAGTTTCTCCTCATCTTGCTTCTGATTGGTCACTGTTGGTAGCCCCGCGCATACTGAACACTGGTACAGTGGATATTATATTATATTAGCATAGCATATAAGCTCATAAGCGAATTAGAGACCAAACGTTACAAAAATCTATCCAGTGCGCACCATTAAAATAAATTGAGATAATAGTCGAATGCAGACACGTCTACTATATGTTAATACTTTTACTTCATAGCCTACAAATCGAAATGCTATTTTTTTAATAAGTCTCATTCTGATTGGAATAGCAACCCACCTTCATTATTAATAGATTAAATATAACAAAGGAAATTTAATTCCATTTTCTATTTTAATATGTTAGTGACAGCTAAGATTTATTATAACTTTTATTAAATAAATAATACTAAATTTAAATATACCTGAAGTTCAGAACATAATGACATTCACTACAATACAGCTATTTTTTGCAACTGCTTAACGTTGGTTGAATAATATGAAATTCACAACGAACCGTAAGTGCCTATAAATCAGAAACGGAAATGCCTATCGAGGATATACGTACACGAACAATTAGGAACGGAAATGCCTATCGAGGGTATACGTACACGAACATTTAGGAACGGAAATGCCTATCGAGGATATACGTACACGAACATTTAGGAACGGAAATGCCTATCGAGGATATACGTACACTAACATTTAGGAAAGGAAATGCCTATCGAGGGTATACGTACACTAACATTTAGGAACGGAAATGCCTATCGAGGGTATACGTACACTAACATTTAGGAACGGAAATGCCTATCGAGGGTATACGTACACGAACATTTAGGAACGGAAATGCCTATCGAGGGTATACGTACACGAACATTTAGGAACGGAAATGCCTATCGAGTGTATACGTACACGAACATTTAGGAACGGAAATTCCTATCGAGGGTATACGTACACGAACATTTAGGAACGGAAATACCTATCGAGGGTATACATATACGAACATTTAGGAACGGAAATGCCTATCGAGGGTATACGTACACGAACATTTAGGAACGGAAATGACTATCGAGGGTATACGTACACGAACATTTAGGAACGGAAATGCCTATCGAGGGTATACTACACGAACATTTAGGAACGGAAATGCCTATCGAGGGTATACGTACACTAACAGGACACAACCATTGCGTATACAAACCTGATATTTGATAACCCGTATTGTACCCGCGATCACAAGTCATGCGAACTGGCGATAATATGTACTTATAAATTATGTTGTATACGATAGTATAGCACAACTTTTACAGTGAGCAATCACGTAATCTACAACATACTCTGATATAATGGATGATCGTCAATAATAATTTAATAATTTATGTATATATATATAATGGCGCTACCCCACCGAGTCATTCTGACAGTCGTCCTACGTAGTTTCTTCTCCCGGCGACATTTTCCGTGCGCTGTGCGATGAGCGAAGACGCTCGCGCATGTTACGTCACTTCCCGGATGCACGGAACACCGGTCTACATGTCGTGTGACATCACGACGATCCACGCCCTCACTACGACCCAGAGACTGCCGTGTAGGAAGCTCGCTGCTTCCTGTAGTCGAGCAAGGCTCATTTTGTCTGAAGACGGGAACAGATGCCAGCTGTCCCGAAACGTCGCTGCTGGTTCTCCAAGGAAACTGCACTTTCCTGCCGAGCTCTCTGCGTTGTTTTGTCGCATTTTGAGCTTATAACCTGTTCACGGCAGAACGAGCACTTTCGGTAGCCCTGCTTAAGATCTACTTGTATGCACCTTGTGTATTCGTCCGTCTTATGTAAAATTAACATTGTCATGGGCCTCACCACTTTATTCATGCGTCGATCTATTGAAATTGTGAAATTATTAGAAAAGTAATTTATTTTACTAATCTGCTATTTTTTTACTCTTCGACGCATTAAAAAAAAACAGAAAGCGAAAGTATTAATTTAAGGTTTTAGAAATGGTTACCTAATCCTTTTTATTCGACATTTAGAAACGAAACTACTTCCCATTCATCGTTACCAACTTTACTGGGCACCTGTCACTCAGGGTGGCTGTTAAAATATATGCAGGTAGGGGCAGTGACTTCTCTCTAAGGTTGATTTAGAAAGTGCTCACTTTATCGTGAACAACCTTTACAAACTTTTCTTAGTCTCAAATATCGCTTGTGTGATCTTCCTCGAATATTCTACAGTTTCATGCTTGTACTAACTGTTAATCGTTGTTATAGGTGGTTCACGGTAAAATGAGCACTTTTGAAAGCCCTGCTTAAGATCTACTTGTATACACGTTGTGTATTCCTCTGCCTTATGTAAAATTAACATTGACATAGACATCATTAATTTATTCATGCGTCGGTCAAATAAAACTGTGAAATTATTAACAAAGTAGGGCCTCAAAACTTGACAAATCGGCTCATTTTTACACTTTGATGCATTAAAAAAAAAACAGATAGCGAAAGAAATAATATTAAGTTATCCCAAATGGTTACCTTACACTTTTTATTCCACGTTAAGATATGGAATTACTTTCCGTCCATCGTTACCAACTTAACTGGGTGAATGTTACTCATTGTGCTCAATAAAATATATGCATGAAGGGGCAGTGACATTTTTCTAGGGTTCATTTCGAAAGTGCTAATTTTATCGTAAACTGCCTTTAGTCCATTTGTTACTCGTCCTGCTTTGTTTGGTTTATTTTGGTAGAACGTTTGAGTAATTTTCTTGTAGGATAATTTTAATAATTAAAATATCTGTTGGCAACAGCTGGTTTTGGGCTATTCTCATGAATTTTTAATGTGATGCTCTCCAGTTCCATAAGTTTCGCAAATTTTGGCGGCAGTCTAGGCGTTACAGATTTTTTTACGTATATTCAAGCTACTATCAAAATTTATTTGCTGGTATGGTCCTTGTATAGTATAACTTATTACCAGAGTCACCTTGTTTTCGCACAAATTTAACTTCGGAGGCGCATTAAAGTAGAGTCCTTAAGTATCGGAATATCTTTGCTGAGTAGGATTTAGTCACGTAAGTAAAGACGGCTCGATGTCTCGTCAACAAGTGAAGTTATTGGCCACGAGGAAATTGCTCAGACAAGCAGGAATTGGGAGTAACTCGGCCATGGCACGTACTAAGATTTATTCTACTCAGATTGGGAAGCTGAAAGCTTTCAGTTTGGCACCTAATATGTTTCACTGCCAGCACTAACCACTGGTGTGTCATGTTAACCGGAGTTTAACTATGCACTGAGGAAAAGGATTTGTAGAATCAAACAAGATTTGTTTGGTGCAAACAATTTTGTTTATTCGTATGAGGACAATTAAATATTTTGTTGATGAAACCAACATTTGGTTGTCCCAAACTGTAAGAATTGGTTGTTCATCAAATAATTTGTTTAGCTACGCGTACATTAAACACGTTGGGCAGATATAAAAACTTTTTACGTGTTCGACCGAGTTTTGTATCGGGATCACCTGCGTCCGTGCGCGACACCTTAGTAATATCAGCCAACGTGACAACTGACGACACCGGAAAGCTTTTAAATAGATATACTGCAAATATTGGGCAACGTATACAAACATATATCTTCACGTTTTACAGCTTTACTTGTCAGTTTCTTGTTGCATTGTTTTATTAATGTGTTTATGAGATCGTTAAGCATCAATAGATGCACTAACAAACATGGTTACTATCCCATTTGTCACAAAAATACAAACGAACTCTCGAGCTGTATTTTCGAACGAAGGCAGTCAAATGAGTGGTTAACAAATATATACAGTTGACCCAACGAAATAATTAGTCGACAGTCTAATTTTTTGGTCCAACACAGAGATTTAGTTTATTCAAAACATATATTTTGCTATACGAACAAAAGTAATATTGTTTGCTTTTTAACATTTGTTTGCTACAATATATTTTGTTAGTGCAACTAAATGTATATTTCGCCCTATACAAACAAATATTTTGTTCGATTTTCTCTCAGTGTGGGTTAGTTGCAATTTTCCTAAAATAAATGTAGGCGTATGAACTCTTCCGAGTTGTGTTGTGTTGGGTTCTATGTAAAGAACAATCTTTGTTCTTTGCACTACAGTGGAAATATACAAAATATTCCCACGTATTGTTTAGTATTCCGTCGTAAAGTGAAGTTAGCAAACCGCTGGTTTGCATAGTAACTTTATTTAAAAATGGCAACTGAATTGATTAAAAAATAGCGAAATTGTTAGAGTTATCAATTTCATGGCTTACCTGAGTAGTATCTATTAGGGAAAGGAGAAAAGTAAAAAGTTACTTTTGATGATGGTTTTCGCAATTAAAATTCCTAACATCTTGCCATAGAAATAAGCTTCCTTACAAACGCTCAATGTCAAGAACTGTAGTATGTTTACAGCTTGCTCTTGCGAACACCATTGAAGGGTATGAATAATAATCATGAAATAAAGTTGGGAGCTAAAATGTTTGCTGCGCAAGTATATATCCATCAAAATTCAAGGTATATACGAGCTTTTACATAGAGACATATAAAATTTCGTCATTATCCGCCAGTTTGAAATTGACGGTGTTTGGATCACCAGCGCAACTTTGCGGCAGAAATCTTCCCAATGCCAAGTTCTCCCACATCGAATCTCGTTTTGTTCCCAACCTTGTAGAATAAATATGCCCTTCCTAACGAACGTCCTCGGCATTTCCTTGCAGTGATTTCAGGAGAACGGAGGAGACAGGAATCGATCACAGGCCTCCCCGAATGCGAGTCGTATATTGTTTGCCACTGCGACACTCTGCTCGGTTTCTCATTAGGGAAATGCCTTTTCAGGAAGCCACGTGACCAATAGCGAAACGTGAGCTGGAAGTGGTGCTTATAGAATATTGCAGTTCGGCAATGGACGACGATCCACTGGATTCAGCGTCGTCGTTTAAAAGTTGTTATTGTTTTCTCACGGTTATCCAAGTACTATTGTGTAAACACAACTTCAACAACCAAGGTTATATAAAAGATACTTACACGTGCTTAAACTATACCATGTTGCATATCATTTAAAACGAATGTTTGCGGTGTCTAGCAGGAGAAGAAAATAACTCGTCTATTTACCCTGGTTTCATACTCTGACTTGATGATAGCACGAGACTATATATTTCCTAGAACTTGCATTTGGCGTGGGAACATGGGGATAAAGTTCGTTTACTCTAGTCGCTCCGCAGGAAATCAGTCGTGTTCAAATCCATTCCTTCCAGTGTCGTGCTAGTCAGTTAAATATCGACTCAGTGTAGCTGGAGTATCGTACAACGTCGTTAACGTAGACAGTTATCATACTGAACTATGTTTTTGTTTTTTGTTATTTTTACGTGAGTCTTGTCAGACGTTCCCATTCCTCCTGATGGAGTACAATGTGTCCCAAAACTTGCTCGATGTTGGAACGGTACTTTGAAAATAACCTCTCAAAACGACTCTATGCTTCAGGATGTTACTGTGGCAAAGCTGTAGCTTTCCTATGGATGCTGCACGCATCTGTACATTCGATGACGATGGCTTTTTTGTGATTTGCGACCGCACACCTAAGACTCGCAGGATTAAAAATCGTTCGGTTAGAAACGAAAATTTGGGATAGAGTCTTTTTACAGGCAACAGGTCATAGAATATTTCGCGGAAAACAAAACGTATTTAAGTATATAATGTATACACGGACTAAATGAGTTAAAAAAAAAAGTGTTTTAACTCTAATAAAATAATGCCATAGGACCCATAATTTTATATATGTGATTTTAGTAATTTAGATACAGTATACAAGTAGACAGGTGCATGGGAGTTATAAACACAACTCGTGAATACGGAACGATAAAGCATGGTTTAAATAAATGAGCCAAGCAAATATTTCACAAGTGCTTGTTTATTCACGAATCGGCCAAATATAAATCTCGGAATGCACAAATGTAATTGAGAACTGGAATGTAGGCCTAACTGCGTTCTCATTAAGGAATATTATTAAATCCACAAACAATGCTAACAACTTGGGACAAAAAATTCATTTTCTTCATCAGAAAAAGGTTTTTAAATTATTTTAATAGCTAAGTAGTATTTTTCAATACACATTTTAACAATATACTCTTAAAATAACCTACGAAAAGCATGTCTTTCTATTCAGGCGTTTTAGAATACAAAAAAAAAATGTTTTATATTAATCAATGAGTACCCTAGTTTTAAAATCAGGATTAGAGAAGGCATTATGTCAAGAACACCCTTAACATCTGAAATAGTTAACGCTGATGCAATTGAATCGTACGCAGGAATACCAGAGGGTTCAGGTTCAACAAGCTTTCTGGCGTTCTTATGTAAGATTCATCGTGAATCATGAGCTGCGGCAAATTTCAAAGGTCCTGCACCAGACTTCGGTCTTCACACATTCACTACAACTAAAGATAATTTATAAGTTATTCATCCTGGTCGACAGCTGCACGAAATTAGTATGTTAGTTTACGGATTGCTATCTACGACCTATTTATTGGTTCACACAAAAGACACGCTTACTGTGCACAGGACATAAGCGCAAATTAGCGTGGTTTGGTCGGGGTAATGCGGCTTATCCGTGGTGCACATGGAAGGTAGAATTAGTGGTGTTTATTTATCTTTCCACGCTTTGTGCTGTCTGGAAAGTGTTGAGAAAATTTTTTACTCAGTACATACAATAAGCGTGTCTGTTGTGTGTGCATCACTTATAAATTATCCTTGATTCCAGTAAATGTGTGAATACTTCAAAGTATTCTAACACTGGATCCATGGAAGTTGCTGCAGTTTATGATTCACATGGGATCTCAGATCGTGATTGCAGAATTTAAAGCATCTGATATTCATGCGTACACTGTAAAAAAAATTGGGCAAATTTCCCCTTATATGAAAGGGAAGTTAATTATCTCTACGTGTAAGGTAAAATTACTTCTTAAATGTAGATTAAATTTAGGCCTACATTACAACATTACAAGTAAAGTACTATTCCTTAATCGTACAGAAAAAGTACCTGTCAAAAAGGGGGGGGGGGGGGAACACACACACAAATAAGGTAAAATTAACTATATTGTATAGTAAAGTTATATATAGATTTTTCCTTCAGTATTATTACTGTTATTTCTATTGCCTTTAATCCTCTAACGAATAGTAACCGAAACATCAACACTAAATTCCTCGATATTTTGTTGTGTGGGGGCGCCAACCACGGTCCTCTATCACGACAGGTCGATGCGCTATACATTACACCACGACGACAACGCAGCAGCATCAGTGAATACTAGCGTGTTAAGAGATTGTTTCTATGGCCCGTCCCCCCCCCCCCCCCCACTTAGCTGTCGAGACAATGCTGAAGAGATGCACACGTCGTAAGGTAATTTTCTCATCCATTTATGGGATTTTTCCACCGCTATGTACGTGAATTTTACTCCAGAGTGCTGTGAATTTCTTATCCGCAAGAGAAACTAGTTTGCCCCACAAGTTTGCGAATCAGGTAATTACACTCGTCAGGTAATTTTCCCATTACTTTTTACAGTGTGTGAGTCAATCCCGCAAACGTTAACGATTTAAGATTTTAAAGATTTTCTGCATAGCCTGCCTTTTACAATTTTAATTTAGAAAATTAGGGTATTCATTGCCGTATCATTGCTGGCTGTCTGTAAGCCAGTCGGTTTTCGGTCTGATTTATCTGAATAAATTTTATTTGATGTGTAGATGGCTTAAAATGAATGTGTTTATTTTGAATTATAGTAATCATGTGATTTTTTTAGAACAGAAATTATTGTTGGTGGGTTAGAGTGTTCTTGTAAGATACTCTTAAACATCGGCTAAAAAAAAAGTTTCATAGAAGTGTTGTTTTCAATGGTAAAGAATCTTTAATTGTACTATTGATATAGATACTTTAGACTGTAGTCTTCAATGAGTCGAATGTTTCACAATCATGCTTTATGTGTGTAATATTTGCTGTGGAAACGTTCAGTAATTTTGGTTTAAAACATGTACTAGATATACTCAGCATTTCTATCCTAAAGGCAGGCAGGCGGGTACCTTAAGAGTCCTATGTACTGAAACGTTTTCTCTGAAAACGTTGTTTATGCGTAAATGCGTACCTCATTGGTAAATAAAAGTTCTGAAAATACGACTTTTTGATAGAAAATATAAAAAACAATTATCTATGGCTCTATTTTTTTTACTTATGTCATATTAAGTGTATTCTTGAAGAAAAAATTTCTTTAAAATGGTCAAATATCGCATTTTTAAAACTTGCCTATGCAGTTTCCTTAAGCGGCAAGAGAAAAGTACAAAGATACGGGCGTAGTTTAATCTGTGGGCTTTCATTGTGTGTAATAAAACCCCACTGTTACAGATCTAATTTGCACAGTACAGCGTCATGACGGAAACACTGCACGCCTTGCGCATAGGAGCGACGAGGCGCTGAGCGTGCGTGTAACTGTCGCCCGTATCGCTCCCTCGCTTCTTGACCTTGGACACGCAGCTACATAGTCCCCTTAAGGGGGTAGTATCCACTCCATATTTGAATCTTCTTAAAAATCTTCGTGATGAAAATGTATGGCCAAAAAATAAAAAATCAAAGCTAGATATGACATGGACGACTACTTAACGATTTTTTCTTTAATTTGTAGGGTTTCAAATATACCTGTATTTTCCCATGTGGGATTGAAATTATTAAATAATTAGATAATGTTTGATTACGGTTACAGATGTGACACTAATCATGTATGAAACATAAGTGGGATTTAGAAATAACCGTTAAAATGTTCCCTACGTCATGACTAGCTTGGTTTTCAAATATCGACTCCAAAAATTAAGTTGATGAGAAAATACGTAAATCCAAGATAGCAAGGACACTCCCCCCTTAAGGGAGGATGGTGGACTGGGTAACGTTTACCTAGCGTGCACTAATTCACACCATAGACATGGCTGAGGCAGAGTGGCAGTGTGACCAACTGTAGCCGAATTCGACTGTGAGTATCCTGTAATCTAATACTAGGCCATATAACATTTAACACACTTTGTGTAGTTCAACCTATGTTTCGTTATTAAGTTGATGAGAAAATACGTAAATCCAAGATAGCAAGGACACTCCCCCCTTAAGGGAGGATGGTGGACTGGGTAATGTTTACCTAGCGTGCACTAATTCACACCATAGACATGGCTGAGGCAGAATGACAGTGTGACCAACTGTAGCCGAATTCGACTGTGAGTATCCTGTAATCTAATACTAGGCCATATAACATTTAACACACTTTTGTGTAGTTCAACCTATGTTTCGTTATTATGTTTATTTTTTAAAATTATATTTGTATTTGTAGATTTCATGAATTTTCTCTTTTTGTCCTATGAAAGACACCACTAACTCGCCAGCCTTTCGAAATAATTTGTTATCAATACGCTGTTTATTTCCCAGAATAAAATTTCTCACAGTATAGTTGAAGAGAATGTTCGTAATAGTTTAAATAAGACTTGAATTTCTTCGTTGAGTACCTAATTATCATAGCGTGATACAATGTTTTATTGATAATTGTTAATTATGTACTTTAATCATATGAAATTTTAATAATGTGTTACGGGCATGTGCTTGCAAAGTCTTCAGGTTTGGAGCGTGGCTTAATTTCGTTATTTGTTTTCGAATTCCCAAACGAATGTAGTCGGCTTACCTGTATTTCAATTGGCAACACTGGGGGGGGGGGGGGGGGGAACGACTCGTCGCTTCTCGAAGCAGAGTGCACAGACAAGTGTGTCGTTCGTCACTGAGTTTTTATGTACCACCTCGGGCAGTTCTCTGTCCTCCAGCCGAGATATTCCGCTGTTGGTTTCACTCGTTACGAGGGCCTACTTCGGGTACAGTTGGCTGCAGCGGGAACGCTACGCCAGTGCTGCCATGAGCAAAAAAAAAAATCCCTCACTGTTATTCCCGCCACGTGATTTGCTTTCGTGAGAATCTGTGGTGTCTTTAGGCCAAATTTTTCACTGCGTCCAATGTTATGAAATTTTTTCTATCGGCTGATGCTTGAACAAATTCATATGCGATTATTTTTTTGAGTTCATTAATAGTGAGTAAGGGCTCTATTGTAGTAATTTCGTAGAATACTTTAAGCTTACGATTTTTTTATTCACTGTAATATTTAACATATTTCATATATGGTAGTTCCTGGATTACACTGAGTGAGTAGTTAATATTCAAACGTTAAATGCGTTTATTGCATAGCAGAATGTTAAAAATAGAAAGTAAAACTACTGACTTTTACGGGTAGTTTCTCGATTTAGGAAACTTGCTCAACAGTGAAAAATAACCTGAAATGGCAGATCCTGTAGCCACGTTTTAGATTACCTGCATTGAATAAACACAAGCTTTCGTATAATTATTACAAAAATTGGTAATTTGAAACCATATGCATCAAGAGAACTCATCAGCAAGAATTTACTTGCATTCCTCAGAGAAAGTTAGACTGTATATTTTTAAAAGCATTCTTGATTACTGGTCGGTTCATATTAGTCACAGCTCTCCTCTGAACATATCCCCTTGTTTTACACAGTAACGGCAAAATCAGACACACGATTAACTACGATTCTTATAGCAGGTGTCATATAGACAGAGCTTTAATTCCATAAATAAAATTAGCACACGAGTTGAAGGAGAGTTTCCAAATGTATATAGGCTGTTCACGGTAAAGTAAGTACTTTTTAAGGCTCTTCTAAATTTTTCCTTTCATCCAATTTCCATCTTCCTGCTGATTTTTAATACAAACATTGCAATATGACCAATAAACACAGTTAATACATTTCACCGCCCTTAAAATTTAATGCCTGGGGCTGCAATAAGATATATTTATTAGTAGTTAACGCCTGTTGGGAGGGCCTTAAAAAGTGCTCACTTTATCGTGAACAGCCTATAGTAACCGGTTTCAAGGTTTGCTGACGGTTGCTCTTCACTGCTCCTGCGGCCTCGTTTCTCCTAGCGGCTAAAGCGCTGGCCTCCCACCAAGACGAACCGGGTTTCAATTCCCGGCAGGGTGCTCCCGGATATTTGCATGTGGGAATCGTGCCGTTCGATGCCGCTGGTCGGCGGGTTTTATCGGGGATCTCCTATCTTCCCCCCCCCCACCCTCCGCACTCTCACTTTGACGCTGTTCCACTCTCACCTAACTTTACTCGCATCGGCTCTCAAGACCTTGATGTAAAGAACAGCCCAAATCTCTTCACTCACTTGCGAAACGTCGAGGCGGTAATTTATCTGTGGGTGTACCTCTACCGTGATTCGCTGTGCGGTGGTCCTGGAAACTGACCTCGTGTCTGATTGGCTACTGCATGGGTTAGAGTGGGATTTGAATGTCAGCTAAGATGTTCATCGTGTGTGACATACCGCTACGCTACCACGTCCTGACAACAATTTTGAGTGTAAACATGTTATTATTATGAAACTGAATATGTTTAAGATTAAATTTACGCGAGAGTATCCTAACTACCATCGGAACTATAAATATCTATTTCCAGCGACGTAGAAAACTTCGTGTAGTCTCAGAATGATTTGTTCCCGGAACCAGAAGCTGCCATAAATATAGATGAGGTCACTATTTTGATTTTGTATTATGTCATAATGGGCGCTTTCCCGTTCATTCGCTGTACAATTTCGTAAAAATTTCCATAAATATATTTAATTAAAATACAATAATTCGCATTCGCTGACAAAAAAACCGTAAAATAATTATATCTGATACCTTAATAACTTTGGTCTCTTAAATGACGGAGAGCAATCCGATGCTCTACTTTCACTATCTCAAAATAGGTAAAATAATAAACAACAGCAAGATAAATATATGTTGTCTTCTTGTTCGTAAAGTAATCTGAATAAATAATACCTTTAGTTTGTAAAAATATCGCTTTTTGCTATAACATTTCTTATCATTCTTCGAAATAAAAATTACAACTATATTTACATTGTTCCCTAGCACCTAAAACTCTAATTAATTCAACAGAATGTGTTTATCACTGCATAGTACATGTTTGGTTGCAGTTGCTCTGGAACTAGTTTGTATTTTACTGATATGCTGATTTATTTTTAGCCTATCTTTCAGTGTTGGTATCACTGACAGAAACTTGCATCGCCACAATGCTGAATAACGAACAAGCCATGCGTCCACCAGTCACGACGTTGTAATCCCCCCCCCCCTTGTTTACCCTATCAGATAGTCTCTAGGTGCTGATTGAATAATGATGTGGCGCCATGTCACTAAGGCGTTACGCCATCTCGCTGCCAACCCGGAACTTTTGAGTAGAAGGAATTAGGGGCTGCCCTGGATGGCGCGCCAAGCTATTCGTCGCCCCTACGGGCAAAGGAGAGAATACGCGTGCAAGCATCACAGCATGCTGCTTGAAGATGATGGACGATCTAGTAATATTTTAGTATACAGTACCGGCAAGTTTGAGTGGCGTTTGTCATGTGTAACGCGTCTAAATAGTTCAATTAGCCTACTAAATTGCATTTTCAACAAGATTATATACACTTTAATACTCGATTCAATTTATGGTTTCAGGTGATGCAAATAAGATACATGTGATATGTGCTGTACTTCAAACGGGCAAAGCACTAGTTTCGTTATCACAAGCAATGAACTGTGGGTTTTTTGTCCGGCCATGAAAAAAAAATCATTAGTATCTTACAATAGAAACACAGCTTACGAATGAAAGTAATTGAGCATTGAGAATCGCAGTGTGCATTACCGGACGAAAATACCCTCCCTATGCGCGGTGAATACAATTGTTTACATTGAGTATGGAAAGGGTTGAGCATTAATGTAGAAGTTTAACCCATGCATAGGTTACATTTTTTTCTACATGAAGGGTTGCACAAAGGTTTTTTTTTGCCTCTTCTGTAAATATTTGGATTCTTTACTACGAATTGAATCTTTATCCAAACAAAGAGAGGAAAATCTACAATATATGTTAAATAAATAAAAAAATTGTGCGATTATATTTACTGTATTATTTATTCAAGTGTGTTATTTTGTTGAATGAACAAAATTAATTTCACTGCTCTTGATGTTCCGTTAACTCAATAACATATTTGGTTATGGCAGGTAAATATTTGTAACAGTGCTCATAACAACTAACAACGCAGAGCTTTAAATTAGCAAGTGGCCCAACTATTAGCATAACCTATGATTATTCAAAAAGAATTCGCTCACATTACTGATCACTTCAAATTCGACTTCACACCTTCACATTTCCAGTAACGAAGTTAAATAAAAATTTTAGTTCAGTTATTATTATTTATTTTGTGTATTTTATTTCTTTGTTTTTTTTTATATGGTTTGTGAATATTAGAATTGCAACAGCTGAAATTTTTTATTTTTTTTGTATTCTCCAAGACTGTTTACTAACGAGAATTGCCTACGCAGTAGATATAAAAACCGAGTTTAAGATAATATCACTGTGGTAAAATTACACGGAAGAGAATTACATTAAATATTAGTAAAATGTTCTAATATGGAAGAGGAAATCTATTGGTGAAAAAACGAATACACCCGATTTGCCGTGTCAAATGTAGCACATTATTATTATGGTAGTAGTTATGGGTGTGGATATGGTTATGTTAGGCCTAATATTATTTCTAATGTAGCACAGCCTTTATGAAGCTGCCGAACTAACGCTTGCTGTTGCCATCATAACACTACACAGCTGGAATGTCCACGCTACTTTTTTTTTTAGCTCTACTGGTTTCTTTTACTAGCCTTATCCCTCCCTCCTTCTAAGAGCTTCGCCAAGTTTCTTACCTACCAGGCACCTTTAGGCAGCCGGCAAATAATGTTCAGCACTTTAGCGGGTGACATGTAATTAAAACATATTGCATGTTATTAAGATGCTGCTGCTTACAGATAGCACTTATGAAAGGTCACAAGAGTCAATACAGCTCAATGGTAATGTTCTTTTATATAGTGCCTAGCATATCATTAATAAGAAATATTGAAAATTGCACTAAACTATCCTTTGGTGTATGCATGTAATATCAATGTGGAATTCGAGGGCGTAAAGTAGGACATTGTTCGTTAAAACAAATTACTAAGTGGAAGAAAATTTCAGGCAGTTGCTGGTGATCGGTCAAGTTTCTCCAGAAATGTAATTGTCTGTAACAATGACATTTTGTGGAAGCGTCGTGCACGAACGGTAGATTATACGGCTGAAACTATTATTTAGTGAATTTGGCATTTACAGAAGGTACTACAGCAGCACTGTTTTGTTAGGCTCATAAATAGGTTTGAGGATTACAGAACTATGGTACACTACACCAAAAGAAGGAGACAGCTGCATTGAAAATATATTGTTAGTGGCAATATCTTGGGCTAAGAAAATATTTGGCGCTGATATATCAGCAAAATTTTACTGACACTTCATTCAACAAATCTTGTGTACATACGTTTGAATTTCAAATTGTTCTCAAACAAATTAGTGAAATTTAAGGGTCTCTAACGACCCTAACCAATAAGATGAAGAGCTGGCTGTAACTCGCAAGGTCACGAGGTCTTTGCTATAAGAGGGTTGATGACGAGCAGACGACATTGTTGTTGGAGAGAACTCGCCCAAACACTGCATGCTTGCCAACAACATTACAACATGAACGTCACGACGTTACAACATGCTGATCTCCGTTCGGTGGGGGGGGGGGGGGGGGGCAGAGAAGAGCTTCACTCCCGCAACGATATATCTGCAAGCGTGGACCAAAACCATTTCCCCCCCAAAAAAAAATGTCACCAAAACCATTATTTCATAATAATTAATTTTACCACTAAAGATCATAACTCTTATAAAATAAGGAATATTAAATCTGGATGTCATAATGACTGGATGCAGTGTGGATATATTCATAAAAGGAAACAATTATATTTGTGGGGCTCATCGAGTGTTGGTAAGACTTGTTGTTGCCAAGACCTTACATGAAAGATATTATGACGTCATAGTCTTCGAACATTATAGAGACGAACACCATTGTGATAGTTTCATTAAAAGATTGTGCGAATGGATAGGGATGGATGTCCCACTCCTTGCTGATCTGAATGTCCTGATTGGACAAGTGATTCGGACTGGCATTCTGGTAGGCTTTCACCCAGACGATCCGGGTTCGATTCCCGGCGGGGTCGCTTTCGGATTTCCGTTTGCAGAAATCGTGGTGGACGATGCTCGGGGAGTTCTAGTTTCTTCCCGCCTTTCCATTCCGGCGCTGATCCACACTCACCTCGCTTCATCCTCTTCGGCTCTCAAGACCTCGATGTTAAGAGCCGTCAAAATCTCTCCGCTCTCCGCCAATGTACAGCCTAATCAGGAGTCCGGATCCCAAACAAGATGAGAACACAGCGGTCCGCCGTAGGCACGATGACATGAACCAAGTCTGTAGCGCTGCGAATAATTTTTTTGTAAACATCAGGGAGTTACGGCCAGGCTTCGCCATGCATGGCCGTATAGGGAATCAAAGACTTAATTCGAACAAAGATCTCTCAGTCGTTTTTTGTGGTAGTATTTTCAACTAAAATTTTTTTGTTAGAGTTTGAACTCATCTAGGTTTGTATACCTTCCAAATTTTAATTTCTTATTTTAAAATGTAGGTCTTCGTTATTTATAAAATTGTGACATTTTAAAAATGATAAAAAAGTGAATTAAAAAATTTAAATTTGAATGGTTTTTCAAATGCAGATGCGTTCAATATTAAACAAAAAACATTAGTTGAAAATACTGCCACAAAAAATGACTGAGAGGCCTTTTTTTCGAATTTAACCTGTGATTCCCTATACGCCCATGCATGGAGAAGCCTGGCCTTACAGGAATCTCGGTGCTTAGTCTGGCGACAGCGCGGAGAGCTCTGTGCGGCGCCCGATGAGTGCTGGCGTAATGCAGTAGTGGAACAATGGAAGCACTGGTGAAACCCATATGCGGAACTCGTAAAAATTCAGATAAATTAGAACTCCTTTTCCAACATTTTATTGCGTAATACAATATAATACGTGTTTCACTTTTAATAAGCAAGTTCTGTAGTCCCATGTTTGTTATGAGTGTGACGATACATGAATATATATTACGTTCCGTCTGACGTCCTGCAAACTTATAATTTTCCACCTGTGTGTTACAAAAATCATATATATATTTTTTTTTTTACCAGTTTCCAAAAATGTTTACGGTACACTGGAAACTACTTGAATTTTTTTAATAATATAATTCCTTAAAAATATTTTTACTTCAACATTTATTTTTGTTAGTTTTATGAAAATTAATTATTTTTTAATAGAATAGTCATTAGAGTAAATCTTTATGTCAAAAAACTGCGGTTTATTTTATTTTACCTTGAGTCGATTGGGATAAAGGTTTTTCCTTTTGGAACGTACACATATGTAATATTTTCTCTTAAACATACTGCGGTATGATACCGTAAAAGAATGTTTAAAGCGGGACTTGAAACTCTGGGGGTCCCTGTTCTCGCTATCTCATATATCTAGGCCGACTGTCTAACTTTCAACGTTTTGTTTCCAACCAAAAGTGGGGTTTATTCTGCAAACACTCTAAAAATAATTTATGGTAAACTTCCTCAATTGAATTGGAAGTTTTTAACCCATACGTCGT
Organism: Dryococelus australis; assembly: GCA_029891345.1. Lineage (NCBI taxonomy): Eukaryota > Metazoa > Arthropoda > Insecta > Phasmatodea > Phasmatidae > Dryococelus > Dryococelus australis. The sequence continues at coordinate 124,883,409 of CM057002.1, forward strand.
ATCGAAATAATACCTACTACACATCTGGCTACAAAATGATAATTATGGAATGTTTAGCTGTACAAAGTTGAGAAGTTTACTACGGATTAGACTTTTTCCTGCGCAAATGTAGAAACGTCAGCATCCGCGCTTTCTCGCTATACGTATACTCTAATATAGTAAATTTGCAAATAATTTCTTAAATGCGTTAACGTTTGCTCGGAAAATATGACACTTGTCTACTGGATCCGCTGCCGGTCCGTGTAAGATCGTTTCCAATGCGCAGCTGACTAAAGCCCTGGGTCGAGAGACGAGTAGTCCCCGCGGGACAGCAGGCGGCGTGGCGCGCGGTAGTACGGACTTTCTCCGCGAGGGTCGCTAGTTGCGCATGCGCCTCTCTGCCCCTGCCCGAGAGAAGGCGAGCCAGTTGAAGGCGAGCCGTCGTCCTGACAGTTTCTCGCGGGACGGACTACGGCGTTGAAACTCCTCGACGTTCTGCTAAGGTGAGTTCGCCGCCAAACCTCGTGGGTGTCATCTCCAGGGACAGCGATATTTGTGCGGTGGGACTTTACACTCCGAAAAAAATTAAACACTTGTAAATGACCTCGCTAAGTAGAATAATTTCCTAAGAACTGCTTAGTGGCCGTTTACATATCACTTTCGAAATGAAACCTGTTTGATCATCCGCGATATAAACACCGTGCAATAGCCATCGCGTCCCTGGGGGAAAAAAATAGCAGAAGAGTTATTTTTGTTTATTTACACGTGGAAAACCTTCTTTTTTACGAGTAAATATTTGCATCAAGTAATCACTTGGAAAGATGTTTAAAACACGTCGTCCGTGTACAAATTTGGGATTACAATATCATAAATAGGAAACGCGCTATGAAGGCAACTCACCCGACCCTTTTCCTGCAAGAGTTCGTTTTCTACAGACTCCCGTGATTGGATATTCCTAATTGTATTTAACTGGCACGGAACGCAGATTAAGAACAGAGGAAAAGTGAAATCCTTAATATGCCGTTTCTAAGGACAAGCAGCTTTCTCATCCTGCTATATTGTGTCTAGCTGATACCATAAGCAAGTGTGTGCTTATGTTTTTCAGTGTTAATTTAGTACGATTGTAATAAATAGCAAAATGATATTAACAGGAAGCACTCTAATAATACTGTAAAAGAGTGTAGGACCTTTCGTGTAAATATACAGCATGGGACGAAATTCGACCAGAAAACTTAGAAATGTGATTCATTATGCAAATCAAGGGGGAGAGGGATACAGGACACTTTCTATCTAAAGTGAATATGAAAGGGGATTTAAGCCCTGAAATGGGATGTAAACATAGAATGGAATAACAAATAGTTTCAATATCGTATTGTAGTTACAGCGTCCCTTCATTTTTATACTTTTTACGTATTATATTTTGATTCAATATTAAGAAAAGCGTACATTTGTGCTCTTTTAGTTTATTACTTCAGAAAATTATGTGTGTTGTTTCTACACTGAAGTGATAGACCTACAGGGGAAATACAAAAACCGAAAATCTCTTGTCTATATAAACTTCAGGAATTTTTTTTATTACCTTTCAGTAAAGAAAAAAATGGCTGAACGAAAATTAAAATGGTATTAGTTAAGAAATTTTAAGCACGTGGTTTTTTAGTTACGTATTATGACACTGATTACATTAAAAACTATTTCATATACTCCAGTTAAGTTTACGCACAATCTGTAGGTACTATCTTGGCCTGTATACCTAACGAATACAGACAAAATTCCAAGTGCTTTAAAAAAAAAAAACGCGAATCCATTTTTCCTTCAAGTTTGGAGCTAAACGAAATTTGCTACCTTCTTTCAGATTTAAAAAAAACTATCGCAGGAAACGGGTTTGACACCAATTCATAACAATAAAATGCACATATTTTTTTCAAGCCAGATGAATGATAAAAACCATGTGGCAATTTAGAGTAATTTCGTGATACGTTTCGAGTTTTAATTCCCATTTTCCCACCTTTTGTATACTACTTAAAACACTTTTATTGTGTGCCTGTCCTTGAATGAACGTTCTTGTATGCAATAGAGTTTTATTTATTATTTATTTTAAAGCTGGATTGGCATTGGCGTGACAGATGCGATGTAAAGTGTAATAAAAACACTGTGACGCGACGCGACCCGACCCCAAAAATAGTATTTTGACCACTCATATCTGAAAATACGAAAATGTTTAAGATGGCCATTAGTATGTTTAAGATGGCCATAAGTATGTTTAAGATGGCCATTAGTATGTTTACGTGAACGAATGAAGAACAACAACTTACAAAACCAATGTTTTGTAGTTTTGTAATAATGGTATGGGACCCAACTACGTTTTTATATTATTTACGAACGTCGTCTATCTTTCCAAAATCAACATTATCTTAATCGTATTTACTATCTTCGCATGTTGTTACAAATGCTGCCAACTGAAAATTGCCACCACTATGGCAGCAAGAAAATACACTCGTTTATTGACGATTGTCGCGCCCGCGAAGCGACGAAATTAGAAATTATTTCTATTCAGGAAATCCGTCGGTCCCGAGATTTCTGTTGCGTTGACGTCACAAAATACTCGTCTCTGATTGGATAAATCATTACTTCCCTCACGTTGCACCTGTTGCACCAATGCGAATCCAGTCTAAGTCGGAGATCGCTTGTGTGAGTGAGACTTGCCAAATCGGTTGAATTAATTCGCGGGAAGGAAACCGTTTAAAACCGTACGGACTTTTATCATGACTGCACTTTATGTCATTTCATAATTGTATGTTTTATTTCTGTAATTTCAGTACTGCATTATGTTAATTTATCATAAATAATAGCGCCAGTATTTTATAAAATTACTAGTGTTTTTTTTTTTTTTTTATGGTTTTCTCAATTTAAAGAAAATATTGAGTGCACAATAATGTTTGCGGCTGCTTCGTACAAAATAAGTTATTTCACTCTTTGATACGGCTAATCACTTTCCAGTTTCAGGTAAAATAAACTAACGTGTTACGTGGAAGAAATCTATCCTTCTAGTTACACAATAATGCTCATCTCTAGCGTATTGCAAAGGAGGAGTCATTGTTTTGAATTATTGGTGTGTGCAGATGAATATGCTTGTAAAATATGGCACGTCTATAATTTATTGTGCTAAAAATAATTGTGCAAAACCGATTCGCTCATTTTCCTAGAAATTGAATTACGATACTGAGCGTTTGGAGTCTACAATATAGTTAATAAATGTATCGTAATTGTGTTGGAATAACCAAATATCTTTTTTCCACCTACTTAGTTGCTTGTACTGATTTAACAACCGTTGAGCGGTTTGTAGTTTAAAAGTTATTTTTGCGGTTGTGTTGTTGCATTCCGCTAAGTATCGCGAAGTATTTTTGAACGCATGATTTATAAACTGCCGTACTGGAGGGAAGGATGCGTAATCTCTTAGATCTCAGAATATATACGGCGTGGATTGCGTTCACGTTACAACTCTTCTTTTATATTAATAAATTGATGATCTGGGAGACGTTATTAAGGCAATATAGGCCTGTAAATACAAACTATTTTCGAATGTCAACCAACCTCCCTCCACCAAAATTGATGTTATTGTTGATTATAGTCCTCATCCGGAGGATAGTTAACCGCCGGCCAACAACTATCCTCCACTTTTCTGGTAATTTCTGCTGGATGAGGTCTTGCGGCCAGCCAGCAGTTAACTAGTATCCAGTTGCGTGAAAATGGCGTGGAATGTAGACGAATTAAGGCGGCTTATGGATGGAGAAATTAATTTTTATTGCGAAGTTAAATATTTCAGTTTGTATGGAGCTAATTAGACTGCCAAAACGATACATTAGAGATGTGGCATATACTTTGGATTTGTATAGCGAGAAGGAATTTGAGATGCGAAATTGTTTTTCGAAAGATATTGTCAGAAATGTTTTTATTCTTATGTTTACTCACACGATAGCGATAAAATTAATAAATTCTATGTATAATTATGTATTGTTATTTGTTCTCCTGTGTAAGAGTAAATTATTTTAATCTGTGTGCATTAATTCTCAAAATATATAAATGTTTACGGGATGTACAGATTAAAAAAATAAAGTACATTTCTTTAACATTAAGCATATTACGCGAGTATAATTATATTTTTCCAAATTATATTTGCAAAATCGTACCTTTTAACCGATTTTTTTTAAATTTCGTCAATAAGTAACAGTAGCAATACAATAAGTATACTGGAGGTGTGTGTAATGTGTTGCTAATAATTTATTATTGCCTTCCTTCATAAATCCATTTAAAACCTCTCGTAATTACAATATTTCATAAACTTTCGTTAATATCATCTTAGAAATGGTAATTCTGCATATATTTATTAGTTGGCTGGCAGTATTTAAAATTCTGCGTGCTCTCTCTCTCTCTCTCTGTCTGTCTGTCTCTCTCTTTCTCTCTCTCTCTGACGAATTGAGACAACCAGAGAGCTTCTTTAGCTTCTTTATCAAATCAAACAGAATCGCCTTTTCTTTCGGACTGTAGGGTAGCGCTGATTTTTTTACTCGCCATCTCAAAGAAAAATTACAGCAAACCTGTTTCCAACCTGCTTTTCTAATAACAAATCCAAAGTTCAAACACAACACACTTATAAAATTTGTATGCAAACATGCGACAAAACCGACAAGATTTTCATCGGTATGTTCCAAACAATGCTTGAGCACAGTTCAGCCATAAAAATCTTGACTGCGTTGCCAGATTTCGTAGTGGAGAGGCATCCACATGTCATTCGTCTAGCGATCTGCTGGTTTACAACTTGAATGTATGAGGGGTGGAGGACCGCCTGCAAGCCGCCGAACTAATGTATACCAATAGTTTGCCAGCTGACTGCTGGCTATTGTTTATAATTGCGACCCATTAGGAGCGCTCAGATACTGACTGAGTGTCCTCTTAAATTCCAACCAGGGCATTTCGCTATTACGTTATTGTCCATTCTGGTGTCATATGTGGCAATATTTCTTGTTACAAGAATAAATTTCGTTTCTTTTTTGGGTAAAAAATTGATATTTTTCTAAAAATTAAATCAATGTATTAAAAGTACTCGTACGCGATATAAAGCTAATACTTTCAATTTCAATTTTCCCATATTATTTCAACGGATACAAATGCGGGTTTACATGCCCTAGATATATCTTATTGGGCAATAACGTATAACAACACCAAAACTTAATAATATAAAACCATATGAAGCAAACGTGCTATCGCTTTTACCTGAATTTACAGGAGTCTATAGACAAGTCACTGAACAAAGGGAGTTAGCCTAATCCTAGTAAAAGCCGTTGATGGCTCTACCTAGAGGGTGTTACATCAACAAAGGCCACAACTTGTTGGGAATGCTGTGTCCACCTTCAGCCACTTTCGTCTAGGTGTTACTGACTGTTGCAAAAATGTCCGAGAAGGAATTTAAAAAAAAAAAATAATCAGTTAGAGTTTCAAATGTCACTCATCGCGGGGCACATCTGCAGATTAACTTAAAATCAGTTTTAAAAAAGTGGTTTTTCGTTTCAGTCATAGAGGCCTGCGTACGAAACGTTTCAATTGAAGCGTATTTAATCAGTCGAAATGTACACGGCATAAAACAGCGTGCAGAACGATAAAGTCTCTTCTGTGGTAGAATTCGTTCATTCTTAGTAGAGACTTTGTTTTGGAAACTTGGGAACAGATGCTTGGTATATGAAAGAGCATTATAATTAGACTTCAACAGATCAGAACAGACAAATGTATCTTTGCTAACCTTAAAATGATTTATTTATTTGTGACTGAAAACGTTAAAGAGGACACTTTATAAATCTTGGAACTAACTAAACAAACATTAATAGAGTTCTGAGGCCAATTTAGTTGTTTCCGTGATTTCGAAGACAAAATATACCCGAAAATACTCCATAATTTCTTTATTGAAGAAACAGAGATCGCCATGTACTCTGTGCCTGGAATATTGTTTTATATCTAAGCAGAGTAATGTGATGCATATATTTCGGTAAATTGAGCGTGCGACGTATGGTTCCGTGCGCAAATTATTATTTTTACATATCCAAGTTAAATGATATGCTATTTTCTCGCAAACACATTTGTTTAAATCATTTCAATACGCTTATGTTGCTGTGTATTTAAGTTAATTATTCAGTAACATTCTACCATTTTACTTGGTTATTTTGATTCACGCAGCAGCAGATTTTATTGTTACACAAATAATTAATTTTATTTATTTGTTTTGTTTTGTCAAGTTTGTGAGTGATAAGTAAACATGCTTAAGTTGGTCAACCGTTGTGACGTCATTATGGGACACTATTCCCCAAGATGTCATCTAACAAATTTATGATCGTCTCTACGCACGATCGCAGGACTGCATCGTCGCTAAAGGAGGCTACCCAAGATAGTGACATTGTTGTTCAAGATACTCTGTAGCCTCTGTCCATATGTGTACGATCCTGTGATCATTATCATGTGCAGTGTACAACCCGTACTATTATTCTATAGAACCTTCATTCATGTCGGACCTTTGCATCCGCGTGTTCATTCCCATTTTCCACCAATGTATTAAACGTACGTCCGATGCGCTGATCTACGAAAAGAACACATACTTCATACGATGGCTACTGAGTACTTTCAACACATCATGTGCATTAGAAACACGGTATCAGTATTCTCCAAAGTAACTAAAAAATGGCTTTTTAAAAGCTCCGTATCTCCAAACACATGTGCCAGATACAAATAGAACTACTCAAAGACATTATATTGAAACTTCTTACAGACATTACACCAATAATTTAATATGGTCACCCCTGCAAGTCCCGTAAGTACACACAGCACTACGAGAACACTGAACGCCAGTTCTGAACACTGCTCATAGCGGCGATGAAGCACTTGATGGGCGTGGCAGTGTCGCCCTTATAGCTCCCGTGCCTCTTGGCCTAGCACTATAAAAGTAAATTGAATTGGGTAAATTAACCGGAGAAAATGCCAAAATAATTAACAGAGCAATGCTAAATTAATATTGTTACTTAACGTTAGAGAAAGTTTTTACAGAGTGATTTGTTTCCTTCGAGGGAACTTCATGCAAAAAAAAATGTGTGTATGTAATTACATCACTAAGTATTTTATAAAATAAATGCATGGCTTTGACAAACGTTTTCCTCACAAATCTGCAATAGCCCATTCAATTCGACTGCTCTTTTATTGTTTTGTGTATCGGGTCCCGAAACCTGTATATTAGAAGTAACATATTTGGTAACTTACAGCTTTTCTGAAGCCCTGCTAGATTTCTTCTACCAGGATAATCATCCGCCACATGATAACAAGGCTTAGTCATTTCTAGTAAATTTTCGAAAGGTCAACGCACCGCATTCATGCACACGCTAAGTAAAATAATATTTGGCGTTAGAACTATTATTTGCTGGGCATTTCCTACACACTTTTTTTTCCATCGTTTTTCATTTTAATTACAAATTAATTATCATGACTTATAAATAAATTATAATTTTATGCAATAAAAATAAGGTGCTTTAATGATAACGGAAGTATAAAACGCTTGTGATATAAATCATAATTAGAATACAAGCAAACACTCATTCGTGGGGTGATTTTTTAAAGGCCTGATTCAAAAGGTGTGGAGTTACCACGAATAGACTATAGTTTGGGTCCCACGCAATCTTAGCTGCTAGAGAGCTCAGGTAAGCGTGAAGAGCACTGAGTTGGAACAGCCATTTATACCGCAAATTCCAGACTCACCAGCTATAAAAGTGGCGCCACTGCAAGCCAGGAGAATGTCGGCAGGCCACTCGTCAATCAGCGTGTGGTAAATCCACTCGCCAGCCTGCAGCCCAGCTTATAAGCATACCTTTTCGCGGCCTGCAATAGCCAGTCGGATACAAAACACACTACCAGAGCCTCACGGCAGCCAATCAGAGAGAACTGGCGGGCTTACGTCAAAGGTACTGCACGCCATTTCGCCCCTGTATACTTGTGTACTCTGCGGTGATGTAGTGGACAGCCTGCCCCCCCCTTTTTTTTTTGTCTAAAGGTGAACCGGGTCTGTTTCCCGGATTTTGACACGTGGGATTCGTGCCAGACGACGCTATTTGACGAAGTTGTTTTTTTCGGGGATCTCCTGTTTTTCCTGCCCTTGCATTTCGGCACTGTTCCATTCTCCCCTCGCTTCATCACCATCGGCTCTCAACGCCTCGATGTTAATATCACTGCCTGCTGGCCGGTAACTGAGAAATTTAAGTAGGAAATACCATGATAAGAAAATTTCACCTCGGTGTATTATTCACGAATTTTTTAGGATTCGTAATGCCCCTGTTACACTGTAAAATTTTCGCCTTCAACTATATTTGAAAACAAAATCTGAAGACGAAATACGGTCATCAAATTTTTCCTTCCAACAAATTTTATCAAATACTAATCTTGAATGTGTTTGAAAATGTGGCCAAAAATTTTTTTTGGGATACTTTTATTTGAATTATTATATAAAAATGATTTCCATATTAAGATATTGCTTTTGTTTTTCTATTCAGATCATTGCAGGAAGAACTGTAAGGAATGCTGCAATTTATTTATTTTTATTTTTATTTATTTTTTTTTGCTCTATTAAAATGTTATTTATCGGAGATGTTTCCTGCACAGTGAAATTTAATGTCTCTCTTTTCGCAATATTATGTGCAATATTCACTTAAGATAGCATACATACCCAGACAACTCCTACATGAATTAATTATCCTCATAAACTACTTCGTTTCCAGTAATTGTTCGTTATTTTAAAGTTTCTTGATGTCCATTTTTGTCGTGCATGATTCTGATTGGCTGAGAGCATCAAACATCAAACAAATTTTAGAACCGGTCCAATCATCAACTATTTAATAGAAATTGAAGTCGTCCAACTTTTTCAGGCAAATGTGCCGACGATTGTGACCTTTTGATGACGTCATAACCTTCCAACTCTATTTCACCAAACTTAATGGAAGCAGTTTGGAAAAATTTTACAGTGTAACGTGGTCTTAAGAGCGTATTTTTCTATATAGATACACAGTATGTACTTCTTGTAAAATATAAAATTTAAAAAAAAAATTCTTGCGTGCCCTGTTGCGAGCTTCTCCTGAAAATACGTGAAGAAAAAATATATTTTTTGAAACGCGTATCCTTGTTAACGAACTGAGGCGAAATTACCTTGGCATGAGATTTCCTATTTAAATCACGCAGCTACCAGCTGCCAGTAATATCCGCCCAAATCTCTTCCCTGCTCTGTATTGTACAGAGAGAGAGCTCTCCGAGCAGACGGTGGGCAGTTCTTCTCGTGAAAGTGAACCAAGGACACAGCGTTGCTTGTGCTCGTGCTGCGACCTTGGAGCTTTCTTGCTCAACGCAGCGTTGCTTGGTTTCAGCCTACAGCTTGCACGAACGTGATCAATGAATACAATATATCGAGGTGCACACGAAATAGGCAGCTTGGATCTGCCAAATTATGATTAGCGAATTAGGCTCCGATTTTTAAGGTGGAAGTTAAGCAACTGCCCATGGAGCACTGCATCTGACTGTACGACGTGAAGAACTCATAAAAAAGTAGTACAGACACCATAAAAATTTTCACAAAAGTGCGATTTATGCTGAATATGAAAAAGAATGTATGTTGTAACACTATAAACAATTTTACTAAAATATGCTTTTTAAATGTAAAAAAAAAAAATTATAGGTTAAAAAGGTCTGTATTTTTTAACAAAATTTAAGGGCATTTCCATTCTGGATGCTTCGGAAAGCAGAATTTACAAGAAAAATCTCCTTCAAGAATGATCGACATAATATTTACTGTGATCATGTGTTATAAAATCATAGTAATCATGTATCATGTCAATTTTATAATTAAATTCATTTACGTCAGTTTCAGCCATAAATGTTTGTGATAAATGGACGCATATAAAAATGATTATAAAAATTATTTCCTACATTATCATTATTACAATGTTCTTACACGCGGTCATAGAAAACATTATGACGATATTCCATGAAGAAGATTTATTGCAAATTCTGCCTTCTGAAGCGTCCAGGATGGAAAGACCCATACATTTTGTTAAAATACAGACTATTTTAATCAATTTTTTTTTCATATAAAAAGTATATTTTAGTAAAATATTTTATAATGTTGCAAAATATATACATTCTTCTTCATATACAGCATAAATCGCACTTTTCTGACAATTTTTATGGTGTCTGTACTACTTTTTTTTTTATGAGTTCTTCACGCTGTACAATCGGGTGCAGTGCTTATAGGTAGTTGCTGTAAGGAGCATTTAAACCTGTGCAACTTTCTGTGCGTCTTGGAGGCATGCGTCTGTTGCACGCAGTTGCAAGTAGGCGCATGTTAACGGCGCAAGTAGGCGTATGCCTCTAAACTGCGCGCACGGGTCGCAGAGCGCAGGCGCAAGTAGCTCCCCATCCCATACCGGGAGCTATGTGCAGCAGTCGTGCGCCTTTCGCTGATCAGGTAGCTTCAATTATACTGTCCGAACCGATTTGTTCACTCATTCTGTGTTGTTAGTAAGGCTACTGGACAACAAATAACAAAAATTTATTCGTTGAAGACTACAAGACATTTCCATGTTTGTGGATGACTATTTTTGCAGGTTATTTAAAGATGTATTAGAACCCAGTGACTCTCTGAAGTTCCTCAGAAACAACTATGACATGGTGACAGCAAAGTCTCCTCTCTTACCTCCAACGTCTCCACGACGAATACATGTCGAAAAAGAAAGGTGTTTGAGCAGATGATGAAGTCCAAAAATCACCCTGGTTCCTATACGAGCCGCTTCTCTTCATTATGGATGGGGAAGACACAAGGAAAGGGACATAAACTTTCAAGTTGGCAGATGTAATAGTGAGTGTTGAATTGCTGCTTTCATGCAGGAATAAGGAAATCTAGGTTGTAGTGTACACACTCTTAGATAACATTGCCCTTAAATTTACGAAAGTACCGATTACAAATTATCCAGATACCTTCCTGAAATTACGGTCTCTTCTTCTTTTTTTTAATAACGCTCTCTTCGTAAATTTCACATAAATCTCCGTGAATTCATGGAACGTGTACATAAACTTGCAAGGTTATTTATTTAAATCTGCTCGTAAAAATGGAGTAATAAAAAAAGTTTTACTTTCATTATGTGGGTGTTTCACTCTGTATAAAAATGACTACAAAATAGTTTAAAAAATTTTGTCCGGTAGCGGGATTTGATCTCCAAAAAAGATTAATTTATTTTTCAACGCCTTATCTACCCAACTACCATGCTGCTACAAGAATTGGTGTTGTAAATAAGGTATTCAGTAAATGATTTATGTTCCTCTCTTAGTTAAGAAAAATAGGTTTATTTTTGTAACGTTACTGTGCATACCAGACACAGTATAAATTTTTTTAAATATTTTGTCCTGTAGTGGCTTCTTAACACGAATTGGAAAATTAGTCCTTAATTATTGGAACCACTCACCTACCACACAATTAAACGAAGCACTGTATTTCGAAAATATGGATGTTACACGAAAGTTACGAACGCGCCTGGCTTAGTTTCAAGTCGTGTTAAGAGCGCTAGCTATTTTGTTTTATTTGCGGTTTATAAAACGAAGTTACGAAAAAATAGTTTTATTTTCGTTGTGTGTGTATTTCACTGTGTATACAGAAGGTTATCTTCTTTAGTATAATTTGAAAAGAAATCAAAGAATTGGCACTTCATGAGTGGTTTTTCACTCACCTACTATTTCACACGAAGTTGTATTGTGAAGATGGGATTTTATACTCTTCAATAGTATTGCCTGCATTGTTCGTGTCTTAAAGCCGAAGCCATAAGAATACGAAGAGCTTCCGTATTTTATATTTATGAAGCTCATTTCCGTTATTCGTCATTACGGAGTGGCTTTTCGTAAATTAACTCTACATCTCCGTACAAGTTTCCGTAAATGTACAGAAATTTCTAGCAGTGCACGTTCGAATGAAACGGAGGACGAAGCTCAATTGCCCTGCCAAGGTCAGCTGATCAAAACCTACGTACACTCGATCGTATTTCATCTTTTGGGGAATACGTAGCAGATAAAATCAGAAAACTTGGGACCAAGCGCTTAAAATAATTAGCGCAAATGCACATTCAACATGTTCTTTTTGATCTAGAAATGTCATCAGAAAACAAAGCTCTGACATCTGCCCCACACTTGTCTACAACTTGTATTTCCCCATCCAGCACATACTCGTGATCTTCGGAATCACACTCACGTGTTCCACCTTGAAATACCGGGACATATACTCGTCCAAACCCCAATTTCAGTCAGCGAAAACCATTTGGCAGTGGACTAAACCAGGATATTTCATCTGACGTCACGTCAGGAAGTTATTACTTTTCACTGTAAGACTTTTTTGTATATCAGAAGCACGACATTGTCTACTTTATTGTTAATAATGTGACTAACGTTAGTGACTGGAATTAAACTTAATTTTTTAGACAATTTGTACTCTGTTCTGAAGGATCTAACTGTTTAAAGTGGAATAATTTTTCTCGTGGTTGTTTTGAAAATGGCGTATAAAATTAATTTTACCAAAGTTTCCTAAAAGTTAAGTACGTGTAAGCAGTTAACATTAGACATTAATTTCCAATGAATTTGGAATAAATTTCAAGGCACAGAGCTTTCACCAGATCTTGGCAGACTTCTTGTGTGATACTGCAAATGGAAGCTGTATATACTGCGCCACCGCGCACGGTTGTATAAATGTCCTCAGAGTAGAACAGAAGTTGGCGTAGCTGACACTAGTGGCAAGAAACCGCAAATCAAGGATAATCTTGTAGCCTCAGGTACCGCTTCTCTGTATTTGGTTTTAGATTAGGAATAGATGGTCCAGCTAGATGCAGCAGTGTTTCGAAATCCGTTGGAGACATGCGCGTTAAAGTTTTTAAATAGTTCACTGCTTGATAGACGTATCTCATCCACTACACCCGCACATAACTTCCTGCTTGCGACGTTATTTATTAACCCAGCACTTTCGCTTTTTCCATCCGTTTCGTAGCGAAATAATCCCAACGCCGGCTGCAGTAGCTAAACGAATCACAGTCGACATCTCGACTGAAAGTGACGCATGCGTCTACCGCATTAGGTGTGGACGAGAGGGGCGTCGTGCGCATAATATTTCTCAGAGGCATGCGGGATCTTGCATGCGCAGAGGTATGCGAACACCCACGACAACTATGCGCAAGACGCACAGGTGTAAACGCGTCTTTACTTCAACCTTAAGTATTATTTTGTGTCAGGTGCAGCTTTGCAAACAACCTATAGTATTTTTTTTTTAAAACGACGATATAATATAATGTTAGTAAGCCAGTATGTTTTAAATAAAAGTATATTTTAAGATTATTCAAAAATGTGTCAAACCAATCTTCAAAACATATTAACTACTAACCGTGGTATAACTAATGAGCTTCATAAACGCAATGCGTGGACACGAGTTTATGGGATAAATATTGTATTTACAACAAGGTGGTTATATATTATTATGTTGGTATGATTAGATTGTGTCCATTGCCGGGTGAGACTAAATAAAGTAAAAATTGCACACACAGAACTCAGCAACGCAAACGCACAACACCACAGTCAGGTAACTAGTAAGAGAATCTTCTTATTGTCTGCCTGTGGTGTTGTAATACATTTTTTGTTTATTTGGCTTGGTGAGTTGTGTGCGTGCAATTTTTTTTTTCTATTTAGTATCACAGTGCAACCATACCAACATAACAACACGGACTCACAATTGCCATTTAATTTCGAAATGATCATATGTGTTGGTGTTATAGCCCTCCTCCGTATTACATAACACAGCGTAGACGGAAGGATCTGCGCGTTCGTTTCCGAGGAGTTGCAAACGATTAACGTCATCACTGCGCAAACAAACCAGGCGAGGAAACTCTCAGTTGGCCAACACTTGTCTGGCCAGACAACACGTGAAGAAACGCGCGTGCATGCGTAATGGTCATGGCGTTTCGCTAAGCGTAACCCACGTAAGACGTTTCCGGGCTTGTATTAACAACACGCCTAAATTGTACGGGTTTCTGGCAATCTTGCAATTGTATTTTGAAACCACGCTGAATGCATCGTTGTTCTCGAACTGGAATTGTTGCTGGTTTATCGGAAATTGTATCTGAAAATTTATAAGTTGTTAAATATTTGTCGGTCAAAGTATCATAAGAAGAGGCGGTAACTTTGTCTCTTAACGGTAACTTCAGCCCAAATTATATTGTTTTAACTTTTAGAAAAAAAAATGCTTTATTCTGTTTTGTGGTTTAGTTTTTTTTTTTAGAACAGTAAGCAAATTAAGCCGACCACAGTCGGTTGGTGCGCCACCGTTCTGGGGTGCGGGAGGCTCTGGGTTCGAATCCCGGGTAAGGCATTGGTGTTAATTTAAGTTAGGTTGTAAGTCAGTCTGTAAGACGTCCTCCACTAACTTTTCAAGTATAAAACCGGGGGACGTTAAAAAAAAAAGCCCAATACAACACAATAAAAGTAAATAGTTAGTCTTAAATGATTATCGAAGTAAATACTACTTCTAAAGAATTTGCGGGAAAGTTACCCCCTCCCCCAGTGATAAGATTTATAAAATGGGCGTTTTCGATAGCCAAGCTCTCTATCCCTCTCACTTACTGTGCACAATTTTCCATTCGTGCGAGCCAAATTGCTTCTCTCGTCAATGGCCAAGTTCTATTGTTCACACAGAATCTAATAGACAAGTGAACCAAATGGAAGCTTAGACTACTCGCCTCCCACCAAGTCGAACCGGGTTCGATTCCCGGTGGTGCCCCCTCCCCCCCCCCCCCACTCCTATGGGATTTTCCAATGTGTGAGAGAAACCCGCTAGTCGGCGGGTTTCTCCCTCCCATACATTCCAGCGCTGCTCTCCACACTCACCTCGTTCACACTCGTCGCCTCTTCGAGACCTCGATATTAAGTTCCGCCCAAAGATGTTCCCTCGCCCACGTTGAGAAGCGTGGGTGCTATAAAACTACGCTGCCACGCGTATCGAGTGCTCTGAACTGGCGTGCAGTGTTCTCGTTATCGAGCCCGCAGCCTGTGGCTGTATATGCCACGCGTATCGAGTGCTCTGAACTGGCGTGCAGTGTTCTCGTTATCGAGCCTGCAGCCTGTGGCTGTATATGCCACGCGTATCGAGTGCTCTGAACTGGCGTGCAGTGTTCTCGTTATCGAGCCTGCAGCCTGTGGCTGTATATGCCACGCGTATCGAGTGCTCTGAACTGGCGTGCAGTGTTCTCGTTATCGAGCCTGCAGCCTGTGGCTGTATATGCCACGCGTATCGAGTGCTCTGAACTGGCGTGCAGTGTTCTCGTTATCGAGCCTGCAGCCTGTGGCTGTATATGCCACGCGTATCGAGTGCTCTGAACTGGCGTGCAGTGTTCTCGTTATCAAGCCTGCAGCCTGTGGCTGTATATGCCACGCGTATCGAGTGCTCTGAACTGGCGTGCAGTGTTCTCGTTATCAAGCCTGCAGCCTGTGGCTGTATATGCCACGCGTATCGAGTGCTCTGAACTGGCGTGCAGTGTTCTCGTTATCAAGCCTGCAGCCTGTGGCTGTATATGCCACGCGTATCGAGTGCTCTGAACTGGCGTGCAGTGTTCTCGTTATCAAGCCTGCAGCCTGTGGCTGTATATGCTACCGTATCAATTTCTGTAGAAATCATGTATCTAGGTTCGATGCTAGGTTTTTACAGTATTTTTATATTTACCTGGTGCTTAAATTTAACGATAATGCTCAAAGAGAAAGCCAACTTTAGCGATAATGAGTGCTCTGAAATGGTCTTTCTAAAGCGTGTTACGTCTTGAAAGCAGTGAGCAGGCGTCGTCCGAAGTTTTGTGTTCTTTTCGTGGATCAGTTCTTAACAGATACTTAATAGTGTCGTGGGAAAACGTGTATTTCAAACGCACTGCAATACACTTCAGATGTGAAGTAGGCGTCGGCCACGAAAAAAAAAAAAATAATAATAATATGTGGAACAAATCAAGGTCTTTCAGGTAAGAAGCTGTACTGAATATATATATATATATATATATATATATATATGTGTGTGTGTGTGTGTGTGTGTGTGTGTGTGTGTGTGACAGAAAAAGGGAAAAACTGTGTAGAGGCTGGAGTAAGTATGCCGAAAGAAAGTAAAGGCTGTTCACGATAAAGTGAGCTCTTTTGAAATGAACCTTAGAAAGAGTCACTGCCCCCTGATCGCATATATTTTAATCGGTGCACTGAGTGATATTTGCCGAGTAAAGTTGGTAACGATGGATGAAAAAGTAGTTCCATACCTTAACGTCGAATAAAAAGTGTTAGACAACCATTTGTTGGAACTTAAATTGTTTCTTTCGTTCCTGGTCTTTTAACGCATCGAAGTGTGGAAATGAGCAGATTTGTATAATATTTACTTTCCTAGAAATTTCACAGTTTTACTTGACCGACGCACGAATAAAGTGATGAGGGCCATGGCAATGTTAATTTTACAATAAGGCGGAATAACACATAACGTACCTACAAGTAGATCTTAACAAGGGCTTTCAAAAGTGCTCATTTTACCGAGAACAGCCTATAATATAAATTGCTTATTACTAAGAGTAGCTGAATATGTAAATATTTCATCATATTGCAACTAAAATAGGGAAAATGTACTTTTACCGGTATAAAGCGGTTTACACTTGTGGAATGAGAAGAACATTTTGCTTCATATTATTGACGGAACGTTCCCATCAACATAAATATTCTTCTGCATGCGAACTATTTACTTTCCCTGTTAAGAGTAATTCGCATATCTAGAATATAGCCTTATGTGTACTATATTCCTCAATGAGATATTTCGTGTACAGGGCTAGGGGTCTATCACATCTGTTCGTCTATTGTCATATTTTACCAGCAATAAAAATATTCCAAACTGAAATGCGAAATGTTTACGAAGGCTTGTAACCATACGATGCCTAGGTTTCACACACATTAGAAACACATGGCTTTATGAAATATATACTGTAATAAAAACGCAACGGATAATCATGCAGTCATTAGGATTTCTAATGTCCGCGTCGAAATATTTTTACATCGCTGCTGCTTACATAAACTCAGAACATGTTTCTGTTATTCTATAAAGATGTGTGGTTAGCCTACAATAATGATGTTACTGATTGAGTGCATGTGAACTAAGGACTGAATAAAGAAGAATGAACCCGTATACATGGAAAAAAACTTATAAACCATGCGTTAATTCATTTGCAGGAAGAGTTGAGAGCTGAATTGTTGTTGCTCCACTTGTCTGACGACAGTACGGAGGGCAGGTCGTGCTATCAAAACGTTCTACAAGTTTATGAATTTCTCTTCATATCGTATTTCCGCTTGCAGAGAAAATTATTTCTTGCAGAAATGTACTACCTACATTCGTTAAGTACGAACACGATCATTTATGTGGACTCCTCGCAAATAAAATATCGAGTAACCGACTTTTCCCGCTGCAAAATGAAGCAGTTCAAACTTCATCGCTTTGATATTCAATAATTGAACATTTCCCGTGTTTCCGCTATTCATCTGATATGAATGGGAAAACAGTGCAACCGTTTGGTCACGTTCGAACTTTGATCATTGTTAACCGACACACAATATGTCGCGTACAATCAACACGAAAAACCACTGAAACTACATGATTGGTGAACGGGTGGGGGAAAAAAAAAAAAATAAAAATAAAAAAAACTACGCCCTTCACGGAATAATGTGTTATTGCCAGTTCTTACCTTAGTTCTGCATTTTCTCACAAAGCTGTGAGTTAGTGCAATTATATCAGTATCATATCCTTGTTATATTATTACGACCCGTTTCGAAGGTCGTGTCGCCAGTCGAACAAATTATGTACCCCCCAGGCGAGACGGGTTCGATTGCCAGCGGACGCGTCCCGGATTTTCATATGTCGGAATCATGACGCGTGATGCCGGTGTTCAGCACATTTTTCACCGGGATATCCCGTTTCCCCCGGCTGTACGTTCCGATGCCGCTCCAGAGTCACCTCGCATCACCCTCATTGGCTCTCGAGACCTCGCTGTTAATAGCCGCCCTAATCGCTTCACTCTTCACTCTCCTTCAAGAGCCAGAGCATTTTAATAATGCCCCAGTGTGTAATGATTAGGGATGGGAATGTGTTTCTAATCAATTAGTTATGTGTCTTATGTGTATAAGATAAAACAACTTTACTGTCCTTAAATTTAAACATTGAATTCACAGTAAAAGTCCAATGTTGTTGACAACTATCCGTTTTTTTTATTCGCTGTCTACTTAACTCCAAACGTGCATGCCAGAATGTCGCGTAGAATGAACATAATTGTGGGCAGTGAAATTTGTTCCAAAGATGCCTTTCAAAAGAGCCCTGTTAAACGTCAATATCTATACGGGGTTGGCATGCCTGACTCACATTTGGAGCACGTTGATCTCGAGTCGCTCGCCCTGTATTCGGAGCAAGTTGTTTTTGTAAAGTGGTTTTGCATGCTTGCTCCAGGCGAGCACGTGTCTTCCATGTCTCCCACCTGTTGATTGAACTTTGTAGCAACATGATCGAAACACATACTTTGAAAGGGACGTCGTCTAGGGACAATGATATTTTGCAACTTAATACACAATAGCACGCTCCAGGCAGCAATATTACTCGTGTCTGTACACAAAGTCTCAATTTCCTCTCTGTTTGCGTTATGAGCCGGTCAGATTTGGAAGTGGTCATTCGAGATTCGCTAGCGTCCTCACTGACGATCGGTGATAGAAGCGCGTACCCCACCAAAAACGAATGAACCCAAGCATCTATGATAATGACCTTGAAGGTCATATCCTGCCGCTTAATATTTCCGCGAAATATCACTACCCTTACGTATTCAGTATGTTTGATAAGGAAATGATATGATATAATATAGGCTTATTTGGATGTTACGTAGACACGTATCTACTGTTTGCCGTCATGTTGATCAGGGAGCAGCTGGTACATAATAATTAAGGGTTGCTTCAAAACACATAAACGTAAAAATTATTCAACTTCAGGGGAATTCTAAAGAGAAACCATAAAATATCACGAAATAAATGTGACATCGGAAATTTAAACCTAAATGCATCTTTGGAAAAGTAATTTTTGTACATGAAAGCATTATCATTTACAAGTTTAGCAATAAGTTTTAACATTTTTGAATATATAAAATATTCTCTTCATAAGTCAGTAATATCTCAAAATATTTATTATGCTTTTATGGAAGACTATATCAGAAACTAATTTTTGTGATAATTACTTTAACTATATTTAATAATTAGATGAAAATTGGTTAAACTTTACTTCTAAACATACTTAGAATTATTTATTCTCTTTCCTGGAAAATGTGCAGTGTTAGAAATAAATTTAATAATTTTCAGCTACCCTAAAATTAAACCGCAACTCACAAAAACATACGCAATGAAAACAAAGTCATAATCCGGTACTTGAACGCGGAACTCCGCTCACAGAAAATTGCGTTCAAAGAAAAGGGTGACACGGAACTCGTCTTGGTAAAATATGTGATTCGTGTACGAACTGGGAAAATATATTTAGGTTACAATCAGACGAATAAAGATGCTATTTCCAGTCTTCTTATGGTCTGTCAAAAAAAAATCCTTCATGTATATTACAGAACGTCGTAAGCAGTGCTCGCTTACAGATTTCTTCACTGCTGTAAAATTAATTTTCCTTGCAACTATACATTCAGAAACGTTCTTCAATGCGAGGACCGCTACCACCCTATGAAATAAGAAAGCAATTTCTCGTCTCGCTTTTTCTCCCAGAGTTCAGCAGTTAACTATCATCATTTTAGTTATTGCGGGGTAAATGTTTTTGGATAACTTATTTTGAAATTAAATTCTCTGTAATTTATTGCTGTTTTTAACTATTTCATGTCGTTCCCTTAAAGATCTAACTTATCTGCAGGGCCACCTGTTTTTCGCGGAAAGACTTACGTGGAGTTCTGCGTCAAACATACAGATTTCCTTCGGTTATTCGCCTTGTGTTTTTGTCGAGTGACAGTACCTTATCTAACTGGACCAATCACAAAGAGGTAACTCTGACACTGAGTGTTCGTGATTCGTGGGGTGAATACCGCATCAAAATTCATGAAGTAGTTTAGAAGCCTTAGCCGAATATACAGACACACGCTGCCGGGTGACCTTGTTTTATACTATGTATAGAAGACAAATTAATCTGTGCAAAGGAACTCTGTGGTTTCTTAATATGCTTAAAAATGTGGTAATTTCAGGAGTTGTAAACGTGGTAGGGAAAAAGAATTATGCCACGCACTACAGGAATGTGAGCCAGTAATATATATTGAAATAAAGCGAGAAAGTTAAAATACAACATTGCCCATAGGAGAAAGGGCTTATCAATTGGGCAGCAGCCCATGAATAAAAGTAGTTCGAAGTCTAGCTTAACAGATCAAAAATCTCACAAAATTTCCGGTTTCCTCACTGTCGTCGTGTAACAGCATAGACGTAACATAGCTGCACGATTCTTTCTCTTTTACGACTTGGCTGCCTTAAATTTGGCACGTGCTGTAATACTCAGGCCGAGGCAAATATTTAGCACTCATAGTGGAGAAGTTCCGCGTGGTTAAGTCAAAGAAGTAAATGACGCCTGGAAGGAGCGAAAGCCAATTAATACTCTGTAGCCGGTACACATTAAAAAACAGTACAGACATATAAGATGAGAAAGGTGTATTCCAATCGCTGCAGGAACACAATTTATTCTAAAGCCTGTATTTCCACTTAGACCATCCAAAAAAGTCCACATTAAAAACAACATAGTACTGTTATCGTCATCTTTCACTAATGGCCAGCTGTTGTCCAGTAGAGTGCCATGTTGGCCTTGCCCTAGTAATATGTTCTTTAATGTGGAACGTGATATATATAATATTATATATATGTGATTTTTTTATTTAGCATTTTAGCAGGAGAGTAATATTAACACCTTAACTAAGTTTTTTTTTTTTTTTTTGGTGTTACAGAAAAATTCACACCGTTTCCCAGGCTATATTATAATATGATAGTCTTCGCTCAGATTTTTGACTATATCTGCGGTTTGTACTGGACTATGCAGTATGTCTTACAGTCAAATAAACCACGTAATGTCTTTGAGAAGCGTTCTACCTTGCTACGTGTGCACGCAGACTGGTTGAATGGGGCACAGCTGTCTAGTCGCTGGTATTGATTCCCCTCGTTCCCGGGCTCGACAGTGTAATATCTGCATTGAAAATACTGCAGGATCCGCGTCACGTGTGACACCTGACGTCTAACGCATGACGTCACTGCTCCGAAGCCATGCCAAGTTTGTGATTAGGGTTCTAACTATTGAGTTAAGGAAATAATTCCGGTTTAAACTTGTTATTTGAATTGTTTCTCTGAATGCCCTATGCAAGGGCAAGTGTAATTGCAAAAACATTTCGTGATTAGAAAATATTAGAGTTTCATCTCATGTAAGTTTGCATTTACATTGAATTCCTGAACATATACTATGTAATATTTGTTGTTATTTAAGCAACCGTTATTACATTTCACTAATACGTCTATAGTCTCAAATGATTGCCTTTGTCTGCAATCAAAAGTAGTTTATCCCCTTCCATTGTATTTATCATATACTGCGCTTTTCAGTGGAGTCTGCCAAGGTTTTGGTTGCGAGTACCACATTCCTTCCTATGAGAGCTGAAACAAAAATATTCTGCTCGTGTAGGCTCGGGCAGACAGAATGACACCTGTCAATTGCACCATGCTTATTTGGCGTTACATGTCATGGGGACCATACAATATCTCAGCTGGTCTCACTGTGTTCAGGTACATCCAGATTGGACGAATGACTCACTTCAGTTCGTGCAGTTTAGTGTAAAGGATATATGCAAAATTAGCACTAGTTTACACCAGCATAAAGTTGATTATAATATGCCTTCCGCGAAAAATCTGAATGGTTTAAGCTGGTTGTATTTCAGCAGTAATTTTCAATACATTTTGCTGCAAGGCAGTAATATTTCCTATTGATTCAGCACGTTTCCATTACTTGAAAACATTTCGTTTTCACATTGTCTGTAAAACTCATTTAATACTTTACATCACTGTAACCCCAGTACAATGATGTACATCAGAAGTGGTAGGAAACTTCACCCCACTATTTGACAACGACTTATTAAATTTAAAACTCATTTTCAATACCATTACTATTTTCCATTGAGTAAATATATTATGAAAATATGTAATTAAAAGTGAAATAATAAAATATATCGAAAACGACAATAAAAACAAGATCCATACAAAACAATTTCTTCCCCAATTTCAGAAAATATGAGTTTACTCAATGTTTGTAAATTAATAGTGAATGAGTTAAACTGTTAAGATAGGCAATTTTAAAAGTAACTTTCAAATAGAGACATGAAATGTGTACATACTCTAGTGTTCCGTCAACCTCTTTTTTTCTCCTGAAGTAATTACTTTTGCTAACCGTTTCACTCACTCGATCATACATATTTCCATGTGTCGCAATAGCTATTTTCGATAACTGCGATGATATCGACGGGACGTTTTGCAATATATCGTGTAACTGGTAGCAGCCGTTTATGTGACAGCGGAAAGTAGTATCAACAGCTGATGATATCTCACATGCATTAGGTACTCCTTTCACTGGGCTGTGATTTGTGGGTTATTCGAAGGTACGTTTTCCCCTGGTCTGAATTCAAACTACCACCCACTGCACTGAACAAGTCTAACATTATTACCTCAAATAAATTACTTTTGAAGCATTACATTAAAAGTTCATATCGCAGTAAAATTAACAACGTTGTGACAAAGATAATACTGTTCGCCATTTACAGAGCCATAAATTGCTATAATGCACATATACTGTTGAAGCGTTTATGTTAATTAAGCATCTACGAAATGTTGAAGCAACCAAACGTGGTACGCTAAAAAAAAGCGTGAAGAACGAAATATTATTACAACTAACTGCACACAAATTAGGTGCGTTGTTCTCTGGTGTAATTTCTTAGACTAAGGCCTAGGTAAGCTTAATTTGCACGAGGCGGAGGAATATTCTGGAAGTAGAACTTTAGCAGGGCTTCAGAAAAGTGCGAAGTAACTGTGAATGTATTATAAACACAGCTTCGGCCAGCTGTCAAGCCTTACAGAGCAGTTACGTGTACCAAACATGGATTTTTTTCTAGAGCACCAAGTGTTTCCACGAAATGGAAGAGAGCTGCGCCTTGTCGTTATATTTCACAGATCACCCACGTAAGAAACGCATTTAGACATGTTGAAATAGAGCAGTTGGCAGGCGGTTAGGTTTCCTAAAGTTGAGAACGTCAATCACTCAGGGCGTGGGCTGAATTCCAGCTCCCTCTCGGCACTTTTTCCTTCGTTAGCAATATTACTTTTGAGAAAAAGTAGTTGTACCTGATTTATTTTACGTCGGAATGTTTTTTTTTTTTTAAAGCAAATATAATACAAGAAAAATTTTAACACCAATGTTAGTATCACTTAAACCCGAAATCGGTTCTGCCGCAATATAAACACCACCTTAATGTTACAGTACAATTAGAAGTTAAAGTTGTTACAAAAGTATATAATGCTACATTTAAATTTAAACCTTAACAGTGTATTACAATAAAGGCAACATTAGTTACTGACGTCTTAGAGTTAACAAAAAATTCCATTGGAATTTGTCACAATGTTAGACTTTTATCTGTGTAGTGTCACGACTTCGATAAACTTGAACGGAGACATGCTAGGTGGATTCTAGCACATGTTAGGCATTCCCCGAAGTAGATTTCAAGCACCAAAAGATGAATCAGTGTTAAGAAGTGTTCATTCGTGTCCTACGTGGTTCAAGGTGGCACTGGAAGTCTTGACATGAAGGTTTGCGCGACAATGGTGTTGAAACTCCTCAAGTACAACAGTTGGCTTTGCGTAACATGATCCTTGTCCCATCTACGCTTTCTCTAGCGCGGACTCGAATCACACGTGCTACCTCATCCGTCCAGTAGAGTTGGCTACTTTCAGCGAGACGATATATCGATAAACTGGATTGTCTAAGACAATCGAATCACAATAACGTGAATCTCGACTAACGACTCACTAGACGCTTTAAAAATATCAATATGATTCATAGCATCATCGTTAGAGACCTGCAAAATTTGCGTTATTATTTGGGGACACGTTAAACGTTAAACACATGTACCTCTGCGTAACGATTTTCATTGGACCAGACGCTATTTGCCACGTCCTGTGTAGCTCCGCGCTAATAAATGAACACTTCACAATTGTTTGCTCCAATCTACATAGAGTTCACACAGAAAGGGCGTGGCTTCACATCTATGCAGCAGCCAATGGAGAAACGACGACCCGGCTCTAATGCATAAAGTACTGTGAAGTTCAACTTGATGTCAATTAATAACGTAAAATGTGCAGGTCCTGAGTCGTCGTATACCATGAAACAGTTATCAGAGTAGCCAGACGTGAAGGCGAGATGAGCACCGTGATTCTTGCGTGAATCGTGTTTTTTATTGTGTGTTGTGTTTGTGAATAAACATGATGGCGTGTTTACACTTCTGTCGCGTCAATATGAGTTACATTGAAAGAATATTCTAAATATTGTAATGTTTCTCTTTAAGGATGTAATTTAAAATATATTAATTAACAAGGAAATCTAATCTTATGCCAAGAGTATTAATGTTCCTACAACAGTACTTTTTTCGTAATATGTGAGCCATCAGTAACTAATGTTGCTGTTAACGTAATATAATGTTAAGCTATTAATTAATGTCGATAAAATATTAGATACATTTGCAACAACGTTAACTTTTTACTGTTCTGTCAAAAAAGTTTGTATTTAATTGATGTTAACATTGTGTTTAAAAAAATCTTCTTTTATCTTCTGTACGTTAAAAAGAACAACTTTTTTTAGTGTTTTCACTATATTATTAATTTTACTACAACTTAAATGTTTACAGAAATGCCTCAATAATAGTTTTTTGGTTGCAAGAATACTATTAAACTTTTTTCTGTGTAATGTTATACAGCTTGTACGGAGTAAAAAGAAAAAAAAACTTAATTTTGCAAGAGATTATCTACTTTTGCATTGCATAGTTTGTAAATAAAATTATAATATTTTCATAAAAAAGTTACCTAAGACTAAAAATAACTTAATTTCCCGTACAATTCCACAAACTTTCATATTATTTCTTTTGCAGGAAACTAAAAAAATAATTTTAACCTTGTAATGGAGTCATTCCCGACAAAGAACGATTCAAAAGCAACAGAAATGTCAACCTGTATATCGGTGACTAAGCTGTTCCATCACTCAAAACCGTGTTCCGAGTCACTGAAGTGAATCGAGCCAAATGAATGGAATCAGTCAAGTGAATCACATGTAGCAGTTCTCCGTGGAGAGCGTTGCTGGAAAGTCACACGAACGTGCACTCTCTCGCGCTGAAAGCATATTTTGCTGCAAACCGGTTTCCGCAACCCGGTTTTCTCCTGCGGACGCCCTTGTCGCAAGCGTGACCGCCAAAGCCAGAAGCAGAAAACATGCCACGTCGGTTTGCTTCTAGAGCGATCTGTGCTTGTCCGACACTTGTCCGACACAAGCTGTTTGTCGATGGTTGAGAATTTAGCGTAAGGAAATACGTGTTATTGAAATTCGATTTTTTTTAAAGTCAATTTTGAAGATATAAACTTGAAACTGAAACTGAAGTGTGATAAATGGTACACTCAAGCTCGCTTTCGAGGCAAATACAACAATTTGTTTTCCAGTAAATTTTTATTAAGTTATTAAGTTTTTTTTTTATCTTTCCAGGAAACAGGCTTCGATAGGAAAAAAAGCACGCATTTCTCTGCTTAAAAAAAGAAACCAGTGTCGTAAATCTATCTTTAACAGGAGCGCCAGAAAAAACGAATTACATTTCAAAATTCTCATCCAGGCAATAGCCTAAAGATACCCACCAACTTGGAACACAGAACTGCGTTACAGCGGGTTCTCAATTCTTGTTTTCTGACGAAAGCATTAAACGCGTCCTTCCTCACTATTTATGTACGAAAAAGAGGCTGTGGCAAATGAGTGGTTAGCCTGCTCGCCTCCCACCAAGGCAAACCTGGGTTCAATCCTCGACCCTTTTGCATGTGAGAGTCGTGCTGATCTATGCCGCTTGTTCAGCGGTTTTTTTTTCTCGGGAATCTCCCGTTTCGCCCGCCCTTTCATTCAGACGCTATCCCCCTCATCGGCTCTCAAGACCTAGTTGTTAAGAACCGCCGAAATATCTTAACTCATTACGTACGACAAAAATAATCTACTCCAGTTTACGAAGGAATAGTATTTTAAATACATCACTCAGGTTATAAACATTGAAGCACTCAAACGTTACCAAAAAGGGTTCTTTCAGCCTGCCGCGTCTTAAAATATGCTACTCGGACACGACAGAAACTACAGTAGGAGCCTGTACTAAACTTTGTTACAGACTTTCGATTTATAAAATTATATGGTCGCCGCTCAAAGTCTCATAGATACAGCCCATTCATCGCAACTTCCAACTGTTCTGAAGCCCTGCTGAAGTTCTACCTTCAGGCTATTCCTCATCCTCACGAAAACAAAAATTAATAAATTCTATAAAATTACGCCAAACGAACAACGCACCGCATTCGTCCAAACTCTGTGTGATAACATTTTTATAAAAACTACTTCTTGCTAGGAATTACCAACACAACTATTTTCTGACTGCTTTGGTTTAAATTAATTACAAATTAAGTAGTATAAACTGAAGATATAATTTAAAGTTCAATGTAACCGACAATAATATATCTTAATGTTAACACGAGTTTATAACTCTTGTATGTATGACATGTCTATGAAACAACCGGACAGGTCATCCATGGTGTGATTTTTCAAAGGTTGGATTATAAGTAGCGTGAAGGAACAGCGAATATGCGATACCAGTAAATGGACTACTTTTAGCCATATATGATTAACTCAATATTTTCATACGTTCCATTTCAAAAACTTGAAATCATTTGATTCGCCAGTAAATATATAATTTTACGCGTTATAAAGGAGGAACTTTTTTTTTTTGGTACAGTACTAATGTTTTAAATTTTCTGCATTTACTGACCCCCCCCCCCCCTCGCAAACAAAAAAAACTTTTCTGAGCTTGATGTTGTTGGCAGCTGCTCTTTAACACCTTTACGTAATTATCCGAGCATATTCTTTCACTTATGATTCGCTGAAGAGTATGCTAAATTATGGTCGATGCTGCTGTGCAAATCCGAAATGTAGCACCAATATGGATGGTGACTCGCAAACTATTTTATAATTGGCTGTTTCCTGTCCCGTGGATCTGCTGTCGCCCTCTCCATGGGTTTCAAAGTGTCAGTTGTTGATAAGGAATTCGTAAGTACTTTTCACACAAAAATTTTCATCTTTTGCAACACTTGAGATTGTGATATTTTTCACACGTGAGTGATGTATCATATTGAACGCCGTGTACAGCTGCGTACATGGTAACTCCGTCCTACACATCGGGTAATGCGGTAGAAAGAGTGAACGGAGTTTTCTACGTGGCATACTATAAAAAAAATCACTACTTTTTAAGAAATCACAGGTTTACCGACCCTATAACCTTTTAATCAGGAAGTATTATTCTATTACTAAAGAAACTGGTAATTATGGCAAGTAAAACCCTTGACAATGAAATAATTCACTGCTTAACTCTTTTTCTAACAAAAGTGACAATTTTATACTTATGACGTTCCCTTATAGAAGCTATTTCAACTATACTGTCATAAGTTACAAGGGCAATTGTTTTTTTTGTAAATAATTTTCCACGATACTAACTAAATACTATATTGCATGTATTCATTATTGTTATATAATGTAGGATACTTTCCCATAAGTACATCCACTTTGTATTTTTACTGGATATTTTAAAAAATTACAAATTAAAATTTTTAAATACTCTTCCTGCAAAATTACAGATTTTGAGATGTGTCATTATTGTAGTAAATAAGTGATGTTTGAAGCAGCATCGTATGCCCAGTAGATCCGTTAAACGAAATCGTAATCAGTAACTCAGACTGAGGTGAAATTTCCGTAAGTCTAAAATGGCAGAGATTGCTCCTCCTTAAGGCCCTCGTCTACCTGGAGCTCTTTTCCGCGTTTGAGGCCGAGAAGCGAATGAACGACAAGGACGACATTGAACATGCATCTAGCACGCCGTCGCCTCTAAGAGCAAGGCTATGAACTGGCGCGCAGTGTTCTAGTCGCACTTCGTGTACCTGTGGGACTTTCAGCGGTGACCCTTTCATTTTATTGGTGGAAAGTATGTAGGAAGGTTCATTGCAGGGCCCTTGAGTAGTCTTGTATGTACCCCATGCGTAAATTTTTAACTACGGCGCTTTCAAAAACTTTTCTTTGGCCGTAATGCAGAGGTACATGTGTTTTAAGTTCAACGTGCCCCCAAATAATAACGCGAATTTTGCATGTCTCTCGATGATGCTCTGGAACATGTTGATAATTTTAAGGTGTCTAGTGAGCCGTTAGTCGAAATTCGCGTTATTGTGATTCGATTCTCTCAGACATTCCAGTGTATCGATATATCGTTCCGCTGCAAGTAGCCAACTCTGCTGTGTGGATGAGTTTGCACGTGTGATTTGAGCCTGCGGCAGGGAAAACGTAGATAGGACTAGGATCGTGTTACACAACTTCACCACTCTCTTTTATCCCGTACAGGCAGGGAGAAAGAGAGTAAAAATCAGTTATGGAAACAGCTCCCAGGCGCTACCCTGGGAATCCTGTACAAGAATGCTAGCTTTGCAGCTTAAAATATGTTTGACGGGTGCGGAGGGGGGAGGGGGTTAGCTTCTCCTCGCCTCCGCAATCTAACTGAGAACCAACTGGGTGGCCAAGGTTCCTCACAAGGGACCGATCTACCCCCGCGCTGAGGGAGTAGCGTCCCAGTGATGTAAAACGGCGGTCATGTTACACAGAGTCAGCTACTGTGCTAGAAAGAGTTTCAATGCCAGGATTTACTACAGTGCTTTTCCTGCCTTTGCTGTTGATATTTACATTTAAATCTGGCCTATGACACAATCAGATAATATATGTATTTTAATCCGCAGTAGTACAAGAATCTCCGTGACGACACTGCAATTACATTTCCGGTAATGTCAACTGATTACTTCATTGAAGAATAAAACTTAACATTTGTTCTATTATAGAAAATAATTTAAAATTTTGGCTTGCGTGTAGGTAAAAGAAGAACCCTTCGTGCTTGAGGATGTAGGTTCACACACGGAGAACATGAAGACAAGAGAATTCATAAACAAGAAGTTGCTGATACTAATCAGCCTACTTTCTTCTAATTGAATGCAAATAACTTATATAAAGTTTGTATAGGCGTAGATTGTAAGCAGGACTTGAAGACTTGTTGAATAAGGTATCATTAGATGTGGAACAGCAATTATAAGCACTACTAGCAAGAAAATTACCAATACACGCGTGCCTTACTTGCGAGTTCGAGCCCAGAATCAATCATACTTATAATGCAACCAACTTAATTACGGAGTTGATTAAATGCATCAACTTCTGTTGTAAATAGCGTAATGGTTAGGTAGACCAGGTTTACAAACTTTAATTTATTTACGATGCTGTGATGAAATGTGCGAGTCATTTAAGCCATGTTAGTTTACAAGCTCTGTGGAACCACTACGTTTGCGCACATTTCAGTGGCGATCGGTTGATTGGTCCCCGAGATATGGCACAAAAACTCATAATCTCATGGTTTGGTACATTTACCAATAACGGAAAAACGTTATCAGTTAGCGCAATCAATGTTTGCCATAGACATTGCCAGCATGCAAAGATTGTTTGAGATTAATTGTGCATAAGGAATACTAACATAAAATATTAGCAAAGCTGTTATTTTGACGATTTGTGACTCCCCACTTAGGAAATACAAATTTGAACAGGCTACTAAAATATAAACTGCCGCCTGAATTTGTTGGGGATCTGTTGATTTGTCCCTGAAATATGTGACGATTACTTTATTTCGTGCCTCTTAATCTTACAAAATCGCGAAGAAAAGAATAACATTTAATGGTTGTTATAAATACTGCGAGCATACTGTTATGGAGGGCGCAAGTGTGAAACCTCCGTTAAGAGAACATTCTGTGAACGCACCGTAGCTAGACAACGCAGTATTCAGGACAATTTCCTAGGCGAAAGATTGCTAGCTGCAAGTACACGCCAACACGGGCCCCTGGGAACCAGACAAGCACGCAGCAGTTTCACCACGAGACGAAAGGCAAACCAGGACACGAGTATTACACATAAACGATAATAAAATCATATTACACCCGGAAATGGTGTCCGCCACAGAGACGAGAAGATGATGCACTGGGTGCAGCGCCATCTTGCCGTTTCCGTAAGGTTTACCAACCTATTGCGACGACTCAACATAAGGTGGCACTTATATAACTAAATATCCCTCCTCGCGCTACAATAAATATAATTGAATTATAATTTAGTAAACCAGATATAACACTAATTATAAACCTTTTTATACTTTATCTGGTACGTCATGATTCACTAGCTCCCAATCTAAAACAAAAACTAAATGATTCGTAATTAGTACATAGTAAAAACCGAAACACTATCAAAATATGGTACAATATGTTACATTGTATCGTAGACACAGTGCATTAAGTTAAATTGTTTCGATCGCTGCCGTTCTGAAAACAAGCGTGTGGCCAACGTAAAACACTAAATATTATATGATTTACCGTATTGTTACTTGTTTATTTAACTGTGTAGGAATCGGTGTATTGTTTCGAAAGATATCAATGACAAAAGATCTTTAGTAGATAGATAATGTTCCATCCAGACACCGGCTTCATTCAGGCAGTGGCTCGGTGGCTCAAACTTGAAAAACCACGGGATAAAATTCTTCCGGTTTTTCCTCCAAAAACCGCTTGTTTTTCGCTCAGAATCGTACATTTTTGCCGAAAAATACCTACACATTTTTCTTTTCCCCCTAAAAATTTCCCGTTTTTCCTTCAAAAAAAGCTATGCCCAAGAACATGCAGTAGCAAGCCCCATTTTGGAAAAAGACGAGCCAATTTCAATATATGTGTTGGCTTCCTTAATGCTTCTAGTCTACATAATGAGAAATACACCAAATAAAACTATTTTAATAACTATTACAAGATGGCGGAAGAATTATAACATAAGTCCCTCAATTCAATGCCCACGCGAAGTACTGCCAGCATGCAAGAACTGGCTTTAATAGGTTGAATAGTTGCCGAGATATTACGTAGCACCAACCAAAAATGTTAATATCACCTCCATTTTGAAAATAAACATTCGGCGTGGTCTAAAACTAAAAAAGTGTGATATCCTGACCAAGTACTATATTTTTACTGAGTTTCGTGAAATTCTGTTTCCAGGTTGAAAATTCATAATTGAAAAGGAGCGGGATGGGTTGTTGGTACGTGACATCCAGACCGATATTCAGGTGATTTTATAAGCCATCTTCCCGAGTATAGCAAGCTAAAACCAGTGGCGTGGCGATGAGCAAGTTCCACCGAGGACATGCTAACAATTCTAGAATATACTAGTACCAAGTGTTGATATCTTCACTATTACGAATACATTTATTTATCTACTAAGTTTCAGTTCGAATGACAAGAAACGATGCTCGGGGGGGAAATGTTTATTTTAACCAGCGCTGAATTACGGTATTCAGTTGATGCCAGGATAATTTTAGTTGTTGTTGCCAAATAATTCTTTTTGTGGATTAAAATATAAACGACGATGATACTAATTTATTTTACGAAAAATATTGCGTTTACGAGAGCCATAACTTGGTGAAATAAAATTTGCGTGAAGAAGAAAATATTTTGTTGGTGCATTGACGCGATGGCCGAAACTTACATTTCTTTTAGTGAACCACAGGCAGGCGGGGAAGAGGGTGGCGGTTGAGACAAAACCAGTTGGTTCAAGTGGAAAGCTGTTTAACGACTGCAAGAAACAGCTGTCGACCAACTGACTGGGGGTTCCCTGACCTCAGTCCTCGAGCATTGGAGGCACAGAGCGCCAAAATTGGGTCAGTGATTAGCATAATTCTGTACAGAAACGCTCTCATTTCACAGTACACTGGCAGGCATATTTTACACTATTTTATAGAAATTAAAAGATAATTTGTAATCCTAGTAAACTTTTTTTAAGTAGCCGTGTTAGTTCATCATGCCTAATATATTAGCATATTATTAAGAATTATAACATTGCATAAATTTCTCATCAGTGAATAATAAGGGCAATGCAAAGATATATATTTTTTTTTTTTGCAAAATCTACAATATAATATAAATACTAGTTACACGTATTGGCAGAAACATTATCTTCTTATTGTGAGGGCAACGAATACATTGTTTGAATAATAACTCTTTTCCTTACATAAACACAAAAAAAATAACACTCGTGTAAATTACGTCAGATGAACACAAGTAATATTTTGTGAACTGTATTTTTCCAAGGAATCAGAAATATTCATATAGAATAAAATGTGCTTTCTTTCTATGGATTTTTCGTACAGAAACTTTTCTTACAGTCAGCTTTTTAATATGTAAAAATAATTGGTTTCAAAAGAGTCTTGCCATTTATATAACTGTCACGTATCATTGCATCTTGTGGCCTTCAAATATCATTAGCATGTTCTTTTTCGTTAGATGAAACGGAATTTTTGACACAGCAGAGTATAAATAAATTTTCCTTAAACTACCCTACCTTATTGAAGTTTCGCTGGTTATAATATATAATGCAAGGAGTCATTTTTGAGAAGAAATATGCAATCATTTTGTGTCAGTGACTGCAGTGTTTATAACAATAGAATCGATATTTTCCAACTTAATAAGACGAGCTCATCAGGGCCTTCTATTTGAAGATGATATTATTCTGTAGAATACTTTATTAATTTCAGTATCGGTACATATTTCTCAGTTTAGTGCACACACGAGAAATGGCAAACGATTCTTTGGGTGCTATCCATATTGGCTATACAGTAGTTACTTTATTAAACACTACAAAATCCACGCAGGCGAGTGTAAAATGTCTGCGACTTATACGAAGTTCTCTAAAACGTGCCATATTTGCGGCGGAACAGTTAAAGGTGGTGACATAAACATACAGCTATATGAATATCAGCCTGTGCGAATGCAGGTTGGAACCATCAGATCACCTCTAGTAGACCGTCTGGCTATGAACGAAAAAGAAAATTCTTCACAGCCAGATAACTTCGGAAAACTCATACAGCTGAGCGATTAGCACGCTCGACTCTCGCCAAGGCAAACCGGGTTCAAACACCAGGCCGGGTCACCGGATTTTCGCAAGTGGGAATCGTGCCGGACGATGCCGCTGGTCGGCGGGTCTTCTCGGGGATCTCCCGTTTCCCACGCCCCCTCATTCCGACACCGCTCCATATTCACTTCAATCACCCTCATCGGCTCCCAAGACCTCGCTCTTAAGAGCCGCCCAAATCTCTTCACTCATACAATTAAGAAGGGAATTACTATTCCACCCTAATGTTGTTTTTTCTTGGTTTTATGTTTATCTCCTGGAAACTCATTTTAAGAGCAGATTATAACAAACCCATACTGCACTAGTCAATAGGTCTTTCGTAGTTGCAACAAAATTGACATCCATTCGGATTCAACTTCAGGAAGAAATAAAAATGTTTACATTTTGTCACAGATATTAACACATTTAAAAGTAAAGAAAATTAACGGATTTAAGGTACTGTCTATGGTAAGATATGTATGTATGCATCACTTGAACAAATTTACAGAAATACTGACCAAACTGTTTCTCTCATGGGAGAAAGATTTGATACGTGTAGTGTTCGTCATATTGCGAGGAAAATATGGAGTGTGTGTGATACACGTTTCAATAATCACGGTCCCTCTCGAAGCATCATTGCCTCTGGCTTCTTATCTATATAAAAATACCTTACTCCATTCGACAGGACTAGTACAGACGGCTAGGGCGGCTCTGAAATCCTATCATCCAATTTTATGTAAATCTAAACTGAAGGCACAGACTTTTAAGACAAGTTAAACCAGGTGTTTACGAGAAATATCAGTGCCCTTAGGTACGTGATGTCCACTAGGTACATTATGTCCACTAGGTACATTATGTCCACTAGGTACGTGATGTCCCTAGGTACATGATGTCCCTAGGTACATGATGTCCACTAGGTACATTATGTCCACTAGGTACGTGATGTCCCTAGGTACATGATGTCCACTAGGTACGTGATGTCCACCAGGTACGTGATGTCCACCAGGTACGTGATGTCCACTAGGTACGTAATGTCCACTAGGTACGTGATGTCCACTAGGTACGTGATGTCCACTAGGTTCGTGATGTCCACCAGGTACGTGATGTCCCTAGGTACGTGATGTCCACCAGGTACGCGATGTCCCTATGTACGTGATGTCCACTAGGTACGTGATGTCCACCAGGTACGTAATGTCCACTAGGTACGCGATGTCCACTAGGTACGTAATGTCCACTAGGTACGTGATGT
Source organism: Dryococelus australis (assembly GCA_029891345.1). Lineage (NCBI taxonomy): Eukaryota > Metazoa > Arthropoda > Insecta > Phasmatodea > Phasmatidae > Dryococelus > Dryococelus australis. The sequence goes on from CM057002.1 coordinate 124,918,097, forward strand.
CCACCAGGTACGTGATGTCTACGACAAACCACTGGATCCGAGTAAACGTGGTCGTCCTAGTTTCCATTTTGCGAGTGCTCGTGCCAATAATTGTTGCAATAAACGCTTGTGAGCGTGGTACGCCAAACGCTGTATTGGCACAATCTCAGCTAACCTTTACGCGTACTACATCCACTACAACTCGTGAAACTGGTTTCCGATAATTTGTTTGGATTACTGGTTTGACTTTTCATTACTTTCATGGCAAGTGGATTAGAATTTCTCATTTGAAATTACTTACGCAATATAATTTTACACTGTAAATTATTACAAATTCGAAGTTCAATTTATCGTATAATCAGTGCAACTCTAGTTGGCGTAATGAAGTTTCTGTGGCCTCCTTGATAGACATTCAAAAAGAGTTGAGGACAACGACTAACCTAAATATTTGTTTTAGAACAACGCATCATTAATATTGGTTAACGTTTTATTTGCAGTAATGTAACATTTTGTATATTAATTTAAATACTTATTGCGCATTTTTATAGGTATATACAATTCAATAACGATTTTCACCTTTCAAAATCTTATACTTATTTATGCATGTATTAAATCTCATACCAGCTAGCATAGTTTCAACAATGTCGTCAAAATGCTTATATGTGTTAGTTTTGAAAATATTTATATTTTTATACGTACATGACAATAATATTGAAGTAACTGTAACACATACTTGTTTCTTGTAACTCTGGAATACAGTATCTTACGATCTATGAGAGAGATTCTTGTTTGTAAGTTCTGTGAGAATTATTGCTTCTTAGATGTGGCTTTCATGTAACTCAATGATACAAAATTGGTACCAGAAAGTATGTAGCGCATTCTGTGAAACGACTGTGATTAAATTATGATTACTTAATACGTATCATTACATTTTGTCAAAAAAAAAACACAGCACATGTAAGATTTCTTTGTTAACATTTACGTTAACATTGTTATAAGATTTGTTTACCCGAGTAAGCATTTATAGTGACTTCAAGTATTTATTTGTGCAAAAGACTACACTATATTGCTTCTCACGTATAACTGAAATTCTCATAGTACTAGTTCTTACAATACTCTAAGTTGAAGAATTATTGAAATTTGGTTTCTTAGTCATATTATTTTTAGAAAAGGGAATTGGTAATTTTATCTGTTAGTGGATGACTGTATATAAAATCAAATTATGAATATACAAATCACTTTATTACAGCAAGTCAATTATCTGTTATAAAATATATGTTGCTACATATAAAAATTATATTTCCAACTGTATTTTAACCCATCCCTCACCAAAAGAAGATAATTTAAACAATTTACTATAAAAGTGTCAAATTATGCGAATAGAATTTATTAAAATAGAAAACAGACCTTTAAATTTTTAAAGCATATAGTTCCATCCTGAAAATTATTTTGTCAAATATTTACGTATAAAACTTTTCATATAAAAGAATTTATATTATATAAACCAAAATTGACAATAATTAAGATAATCGCAATTATGTTCACGTGTAAGATGTATTGAATTTTTTAGAACTTTCATATTCTACAAAAATCTTTCTCTCTTTACAGACACAATACACATTACTGCATTTCTACACTTAGAGGGATTACGTTTTAGATAGTATTTTTCATTTAGACAACACATACGTTGGAATAAAGTCAAGAAATGTCACATGTTAAAAAACCATAAAAAAGAAATACGCAATTTAGAACCAACATTCGTTCGAAACACAGGCACAAGAACAGCCACGACAGAGAAACACAGGCGCCAGTACGGTCACACAGCAGAACCATGAAGGCTGCGAGACGGGTTCGAAACACAGGCACGAGAACAGCCACAACAGAGAAACACAGGCGTCAGTACGGTCACACAGCAGAACCACAAAGGCTGCGAGACGGGTTCGAAACACAGGCACGAGAACAGCCACAACAGAGAAACACAGGCGTCAGTACGGTCACACAGCAGAACCATGAAGGCTGCGAGACGGGTTCGAAACACAGGCACGAGAACAGCCACAACAGAGAAACACAGGCGTCAGTACGGTCACACAGCAGAACCACAAAGGCTGCGAGACGGGTTCGAAACACAGGCACGAGAACAGCCACAACAGAGAAACACAGGCGTCAGTACGGTCACACAGCAGAACCACAAAGGCTGCGAGACGGGTTCGAAATACAGGCACGAGAACAGCCACAACAGAGAAACACAGGCGTCAGTACGGTCACACAGCAGAACCACAAAGGCTGCGAGACGGGTTCGAAACACAGGCACGAGAACAGCGACAACAGAGAAACACAGGCGCCAGTACGGTCACACAGCATAACCATGAAGGCTACTAACCGGGTTCGATTCTCAGCGTGGTCGCTCCCGGATTCACACATATTGGAATAGTGCAAGACGATGCCTTTGGTCGGCGAGTTTACTCGGGGTTCTTCCGTTTCCCCGACCCTTGCATTCCGGCGTTGTTCCATACCCCTGTCGCTTCACCACATCGGCTCTCAAGACCCTGATCTCAAGAGCTGCCCATATCTCTTCACAGAACCACACATTTTAGAACGGTCGTACAATAGAAACACAATTTTTAATCGTATATATTTCAAAACCACATATGTTAGGAACGTCACACGACATAAATTCACATCTTAGAACGATCTTATAGCCGAACCACAGATTAACGTTAGAACGATCGTACAACATAAAAACATGCTTACGAAATATCATATGCTAGAAAAACTCATAAAATACTGTCGTGCATTTGAATCGCATAAAACAAAACTAGCGTTACTTAGAACGTTTGGTCTTGCGTGGTTCAGTTTAATGCGCTTTAGTATGTGTGTTCTAAGTTATGATAGCACACTGCTCACCTTACATTTCTGGTAAATAATAAATTTTGATTTTCACACCCACTGTACATGTTTAACAGCGGTTTTGTTGTATTTGAAATGTGCTTGTTACTGACATCTCTAAGAGGAATAATAAATGCATAGCATTAAAGTTTTGGCTGCGTGTTATTTTCTTAACAGGTTGTCGGCTTCGTTTCGCTATGAGTATTCTCGAGTTGAGCTTAGCATTGAGAAAGCTTCGTTCCGAAACCATTAATTAACAAGCCATGAACGAATGATTAAGTAATCAAGTAAATAATAAAAGGAACAAACCCTATCGTGGTTCGCAGTGGGAGTTAATGGGTTTCCATTTATGGATAGAATTTAACAAGTTCACACCTCCCCTATTTAACGATTGTATTAAAAAGAAACATTTGAACACTTGACTTTTATATTTCGTATCGCTTCCCTATATCTGTATATTGCTTAGTGTGGCTCAGATACATAAAAATGTAAACTCACATGAAGGTTATTTTTTCTCATGAAGTTGTTGAGACATATTCTACTGAACAGATTCAAAATTATATTGTTTATTTCCAACTCATTCGCTTGGAAGTTTGCAGTTAGGAGCTTAAATAAGTTTTACTGTTAATAACGACTGTATCTTTCTTTTGTCTAAGAAAGCAAGGAGAGGCAGCTATTTACAGTATTAATCAGTTATTAATTGCAGTAATTATGAATATTTTGGCAATATCTGGCAACCATGTCACAACATGGACACGGTAACGTAAAAATCTGACATTCAAGAGCAAATATTAATGAGTGCCAGTATGTACGAGCATTTTTCTATAGTAATGTGCACAAAATGTCTGCATTCAAAATCTTACAAATTTCACAATCCTCTAAAAAATAGTGTGACAGCTACTTTTAAAGTGCTATGGATTTTTACAAATAACTTTGGGCAAGATTTTTGTCGCTCTGCTAGATGATTGCTACATTTGTTACGTCAAATCATTGTCAAACGGAAGTAATCAAGCAACTAAGAAGCAGATCTCTGGAAATACTTTACGGAAGCCATGTTTAATCACAGAAAAAACTGTTTACCGAGCGATCACTGTGGTGTGATTAGTGCGGATTCGCGAGCCTTGAGTGTAGGTGGATTTTTTAGGTGCACTGTTGTGTTGACTTAAATACTGAAGTTGTCTCCTATCGATCTTAGAAGCATGAAACAAATATAACGATAACAGTAATAAATTCTTCATTATTGTGCTTAAAGCACTGTTTTAAGAGCCCTGATTCAATTCACTTTCGGTCCATTGCCTATCTTTCAACCGTATGCATAAAATAATAATATCGTTGAAAGTAGGAACTATAAACGGTGCTTTGAAAATTTGTTACCCTGCAATCATTGTAATTATAAAGGAAAATCACCTACGTTGTACCGGATCCTATTTTGGACTAAAGCCGTTAAATGGCAACTATGCTTAACCCGGTGACACCTACTTACAAGCGCATAAATTATGTAACCAACAATTTAGAAATATTTTTGTGAAATTTATCTGAATGTGTTGGCCAGTAAAAGTGTTTTCTGTAAATTACATTTCGTTGGTCTGTCTAATATAAAAATTATATTTAAGCTATGATATATATTACACATGTACGTAATTCGTCCATAAAAGCATGTATTTATCATTCCTCGAAATATACACGAGTATTCAAAACTCCATTCGAAAATGTTGTGATAAGATTCCTTTTGCGAAAATGAAAACAAGACATGGGCATTAATACAGCTCAAGACATACAAAAAGTGTCAAGCGCAGTAAGCGTCCCTGACAATAAATACAATTTCAAAATGTCATGAAGTAATTGAGAAGTAAATAACAACGTTAGTGGTAATTTGTACACATGGAACATTTTATGGGAAGTGTCCTCCCTCCCCTGCCATTCAATTATGAATTCATGAGATGTTATTAGGTATTTTCCCAAAAATTAAATCCGAGGCACTACTGATATTCATCATATACATATACATTACCGTTTGTGAAAAATTGCAACACCAAGAAAGATACATGTGAGTGAAATAAACTTTGCACCACAGATTAGGTACATGACAATACACAATTGATTAGGATTACAGAACTATACATGATTATTGTCCTTGAGAATTCAGTATGATGTGAAGCCCCCACGTGCTGTAATCAGAGCTCCTTAAACGATGTGGTATGCAATCAAAAAGAACCTGGATATGATCTAGGGGAATCTCCCTCCACGCAATTTGTATGCGCGTCCACAAAGCATCAACAGTGGTTGCTGGAGGACCGTGATGAACTAGTTTCCGACCAACCATATCCCAGACATGTTTGATGGGTGATATCTCAGGCAAACGTACTTTCTAGGGAAGTGGTGCTACCCACATTCATTGAAGAAGGCTTGCCCATTCCTCGCCACATGTGACCGGGCATTGTCCTGCTGACATATGGCATGTGAAGTCCCCTGAAGAAGGGGCAGTACTTCGGGCTCTCAAAACTCCCTGATGTACCGGTTGTTGTTCAGATTGTCCTCAATAAGTAGGAGTCGAGATCGCATATTTATCCAATGGCGCCCCATACCATCACACTTGGGGTTTGTCTGCTATGCCGCTCCACAGTGCAGGCTGCCAGATTGCAGTCACCATGGTAGCGTCAAACACGTATGCTGCCATCACTTTAGGACAGGTTGACGCGGGACTCGTCAGGAAACACCACACTTTGTCACTCAGCACGCCAGCGACGGCGTTCACGCGCCCATTTCAGTCTGAGGCGATTTTGGTTTCGGGAAATGGAATCCAACGCAATGGCAAGCGTGCCACCAGTCCAGCCCGCAGCAGACGGCGTCTAACAGTCGACGCAGACAGGTCCATGCCCCATGTAGTACTCCAGTGGTGAGCCAACAGTGTGGACGAGGCTGTACGGTCCGTTACGGCCAAACGGACAAGATGGCGGTCATCCCGTGGTGTGCCCGCTCGTCGCTGCGTTCGACCCTATTCTATCTACTGGTTCCATACATGCATCACTCTCGTAGCAGCTTGCCCTGTACGAGCCGAAATGACACGGTATGACAAACCCGTTTCCTGGAGACCAATCATTCTACACCGTTCGAAATCACTCATTTGCCGATATGACACCCTTTGACGTCGACGTGGTCAACTGTCACTTACTTTCACCTCTTCTGCCAGATCTTCACTGACTCAGCTTGGCATAACATTGACCTTTCCGGTCGCACAAGAGAGGACGCCTCTGGGCCTACGTGTAAGCCATCTCTCTCCAAATGTAATCACCTGCGACACTGTTCTACACACCCCCCGAGTTTAGAATTCATTCGGGCCATTCTTTCTGGGTGATTCAATTTTCAAAAACAATATTGTATATAATAGGCGTGTGTCTTTAAATGAGCAACATTTTCCCCGTTCTTACACACAGGCGAATGGTTCTTGAAGAAAAGATAAGATGGTTGACCTATTTTCGGCTAATTTCGGCCTACTTTTCGAAGGAATGAAAGGCTTATGAGATTACTTTTCTCTGTGTGTGTGTAGGTGTGTGTGTGTGTGTGTGTGTACCCCCTTCAATTTTTAAACGCGTTAACCGAATTTTACCAAACTTGATATACACATAGTACCTAGTAAGAACACTTTACTTTTATCGTTTTAGACAGCGTCAGGCACTTGCTTTCAAAATGGCAGCCTTTTTAATATTTAGGGCGATATTTCTTATCTTTGAAATTATATCGATTTTTATGCCATCAAATTTTCCACATAAGTAGCGTTATGGTAGGTCATGTCAAGATATGTGCTTTAATGGCTCAGACACTAAAACGACGGCCGAGTAAATATTTCAGGTTTGTGACTCCTAAGATTCAAAACATTAAACTAATTACATTCGAAGTTGATGCTCCGAATTTTACATGCGTGATGCAGTTGATTGCAAGCTAACTTTATTTAACGGGTTTATCTGATCTCGAACACCAGGTAAGTCACTCGTGTATGTTTCTGGTTTCATCTCCAGTGATACAGCTGTCAATAAGATGTCAACGCCTACCTACCACCTATGCTTTCAACAACTTCACTGAAGTTTATTTGCACCCGTTCAGAGGAGAGTAGCCTCGTTAGTTATCAATAACGTCTTGTTAATTGTGCGATTACTTAAGATTTACGGTTATATTGAAAAGTTACGTTTTTCATCACAAGCAATTAAACACTATTCTAAAATTGATTCGTACGACACTCGCAGATTTTCAAGAATTCGTTTCTCTCTTAGTAACTGTGGCAAGTAATAAATCGTAATGTTTTCTATCTAATTTTGGGCAATGAACTATCTCATACCATTTATACTTGTTCCGAGTAACTCTCTATTAACTACATGTGAATTATTGTTTCCTGATATACAACTAAATTTGCCTTAGTGAGAATTGCTCAACCATGACAACTCCTTACTACACACACATTTTCTTAAAGAAAATTATTGGTATACCTTTTTAGTTGCACATTTTTATATTAAATGAATAAATTAATTGCAATATCTGAACGCTATATAACAGCGAGCTCATAAAAAACTGTGTATATAAAAACTAGTTAAACCCTGCATCATGGACTCCATTAAACAGATTGTGCTCCAGAATCTATACAAGAAAGAGTGGAGAGAAAATTAATTAAAGCTGAAAATAAATTTTGGTAAAACTTGTATAAGAAACATTGAAGATATGATTCGATTAAGCTATGATAAAATATAATGTAAACCCATTTTAGTAATTCTGTATTTCAGGAACTTAGGCCTAATTACCGAATTTAAGAAACCACAGTCCTAACATATCTCCAATTTCGGGGATACGAAAATTAATTTCCAGTACATATACAGCAGTTACTAATGTGTTTATTCGGTCATAGCGCTCAGTCAAATGAGTAAACATTAACCAAGGGCCTTAAATAGTGATAAATAATAGTTATAGATAAATTTGTTGTTTTGAAAATTAATCTGATGTAGGCGGATTTCCCTTGTGTAAGTTTCGGCGACATTAATCCTAAGGCTAATATTAAAAAAATAAACGTGAACCAATTTCATTGACGAATAATTTCGAACATTTCATATTTAATAAGGTCTTAATATACAATGCAAAGTTTATAAGTTTGCAGCCATTTTAACTAATATATGTGTATTTAGGAAGTATTTCAATTAAGACATAATGGTTACGCTCATTTTAATAAGATTATGAATAAATATTGATTCGAATACTTCAGAATGAACAGCAACAAAACATATCACGTTCTCACTGAACATGCGCAAGCTGATAGAAATTTCAAATAGTAATTTATACATAAGCTTTCCTTTTAAAATAACTCAGAAGGCAGCTGGGACTCAAATTCTCAAAATGTACGACACACATAATTTTCTACGAATATACTACAATTGGATAACTATCCTCGAAGCACGTTTCAGCAGTTCCCCGCGGCACTTATTCGGAACTGAAATTCACTACCTTACGAATTTACGGAATGTATCTGGCGCAGCATGAGTCACGCCTTCTGTGTCTAGGGTTGGAAGTCAATGGCCGATATAAGTGTGTTGTGTTGCCTCGAACGGGAAGTGAACCAGCGCGAGCTACTGCGGCTTGGCGTACCACGACGAGCGACTCTATGTTACATCAGACTTTGCACAACAGCCACAGATAGCAATTTTTTTTCCCCGCTAGATCATTGACTTTTTTTTTTTTTTTTTTTTTTGCGTTACCGGCTTCCGCAGCTGCAGCGTGACGGATTAGTTGGCACTTCCTCCGAAAACTTGAGGACTACCAGTGCCATGTTCTCTGAAGCGTGCAAGCTTCTGTTCCTCATTCTAGGTTATTGCGTAAGCCACTTCCCTGCCCGATACAAATCGTTCGGATCGCCGCGAACATTGGAAACCCGCTCTTTAAAAGAAAAACATGTAGAGTAAATGACCTTTTTCTTAATATACTGCATACGAGTGTATTATTTTTTAAATACTGGAAACACAGTTGTTTCATTGATAGTTTCAATTTAATTTTCGCGTAGAAAATAAAAGTGCCAGCACAGTAGGTAGTTGGGCTGAAAATCGTCTTCTTTATAAATATTTGAAAAGATAAAAAATAATTGTCTTCCAGCATTTATTGCCACGGATATATTATGGATGCTACTAAATTTACCTAAGGTCGCCAATAATTACTCCTTTTTTTTCAAGTCTGTATAACTTTACGCAGAAGAAAATTTAATTGAGTTTGTTGGTTAGAGTAGTTATTATAAAAATGGGAAACTGGGCACTACGGGATCCGGGATTGGAGCTCAGAGCTATCCATGTTCTGTCATTCTGATCCCCTGGTGGTCATTTTGACCTCAACATTTCCCTTTTTCTCTTCAAATTGACTATTTTCCCTTTTAAAAAATTCCTTTTTCCCCCCTCAAGATTTACGTCATTCCTTCAAAAAACACCGATCCCCAGTGGCAAAAACGATTCCCTGATAGGCGCTTTCCTATCCATCGGTATGATTAAGGGGGAGGGGAGATCGATTTTGAGGGCAGAGTAGTGGTGTTCATATTGGTTTTAAAGGTATAGAGTATACCAAATCGATACACGGGGTCCAGGGTCCGGAGTCAGATCTAACCATCAGCCATCTTGTCTGATGGTCATGTTACATATCGGTGACCTTGACCTTGAACTTTGACCTTGGCCCCATGATCATGAACTTGGATGACTTACAAATCAAGAAATTCGCATAATTGTTTTAAAAGTTCCCAAAAAATATATAAAGACTGCAAAAAATTATTTAAAGGATTTACAAATTTTTAGTAAAAACTTATTTTAAAATTAAAAAAAATAGAGTTTCGAATATTTGGGTTTAGAGAGGACGAGGGACTGGAAGCGACCTGCCGCTATATTATCACGTTACCCAACCGCCATATTGTACCCAGGTGACTATGACCCTATAACTGTGACCTTAAGTGACCTAGAAAACATTAACTTGAGAGAAAGTTGTAAATATTTAATACATTTATTAACACCAGCGAGAATGTTACGTTACTGACTATTGCCCTTATCTTGAATTCAGGTTATCTGTGACCTTGATTCGGTGACATTTGACCTTAAACCTATAAAACTTAAAAATCCCAAAAAATTTCCAATGATTTTATAACAAATGAATAAAAATATTAGAAGAAAATGTAATTATTTTTAAAATATTTATTTCCAGACGCCCCTCGCAACAAAATAATTAAAAAATTAAATAAATACTTGTTTTTTTTATCTATTTTTCGATCAATCTCGTCATTTTCCAACAATCAACACCGCAATAACCACCACAATCAGCACCGCAATCAGCAGTCCACACACCATTCCACACCAATCTGCACACCATTCCACACCAATCTGCACACCATTCCACACCAATCTGCACACCAGTCCACATCAATTTACATCAACCATACCATACCAATTAACGCCATTCCCCGCCAATCCAAAAAATCCACACCAATACTTCGCTATCCGCCCCGCAATCTGCTCCGCAAACAGCTCCGCAATCTGCTCCACAATCCTCCTCCGCAATCCACAGCAACCCATGCCAATCCTTCGATCAATCATAATCCTTGGATCAATCTCAGTCCTTAGCAATCCTCCCCCGCAATTCATGCCAATCCTTCAATAAATCCCAAATATTCGATGTGTCCCAATCTTTCGATCAGTCGCAATACTTAGATCAATAACGATCCTGTGATCAATCCCAATCATTCGATCGATCCTTTGATCAATCATTCGATTTGTTCCCCGTCCATATGTATAGAAATTACATTCGTTCGCCAGCTGTCTCCAAATTTGTACATGACAGAATTCATGTTTTGTATGCATTAAACGATCCGTGCATTTTTATAGTTAAGTTTTTATTGTCATTCTAAATGTATATATTTATGTTAGTAGTCTAATGCTTATAGCACTACTTCCAAGAAGTATGGGAAAATGTGCATGTGGGTTTTCTCAGTGTGTTGACATATACTTTTACATGTATATTTTATGGTGAAAGTCCTTTTAGGGATCAGCATTTATATAGAAAAAATGGCAGTTGATGTTCTGACATCGTGAGGTGAATATGGATTTGGAAGTGAATGGGTCCAATGTTTTAATGCTTCATCAGGCGAAGAGAACTCTCCGTACAGGCCGTTATCTCATGCCGATGCGCATTTCTACCGTAGGTAAAACAATCTACTCGATGGTAGAATCGGCACTGACGACAATCAGTTAGCGATGATGCAGGTCGCGGATCCATGATCGTCGAGGTCAAAAACAGGACTTCTACTTCGCAATTCTTCTTGGTTTTATGACGAGAGAGCAATTTCAAATCTGTATTCACCTCACAGTGGCAGAAATTCCACTCTAATTTTCTTTTATGATAAAACTAAAGAGCTTTAGATGCTGGTACCTGTAGGCTGTTCACGGAAAAATGATCACTTTTGAAAGTCCTACTTGAAATTTACTTGTGTGCATACTGTGTAACCTTTCGGCATAAGTAAAATTAACATTGCCTAATCATTTTCTTCATACGTCGGTCAAGTGAAACTGTAAAAATACTATAAAAGTAAACGTTTAGTAAATAACCTATTCTCAAAATTACATGCATCAGAAAAACAGGAAGCAAAAGAAATCAATCAAAGCATTCGGCGTTACAACGAGCTACTACTTAGCCTCCCCCGTTAGCAACTTGATTGAGCGCATGTTAGACAACGTGCCCGTTAAGATATATGCAACGTATGAGTAGTGGAATTTTTCACACGATGATTACAAAATTGCTCATTTTACTGTGCATAGCCTATATTTATTTTTACCTTTGCTGGACAAAAGTTGTATTACAATTCTGGACGCTTGAATACTCAGATACATTTATAAGTGCGAACATTGATTTTACAGACATTATTTTACTTGGGAGGTTTATTAAATAGTTAAACACTGTTAGGAATTTCCCACTTAAGAAGTTTTCCTGCCTAATAAGTTTAAATAATGGCGCATCTTGTATATCTGCATATGTGTAATTTGACCCTTTTAAGAAGTTGTCCTGGTTAATAAGCATTATTTTTTTCAGTCCCTTCAGAAAGTGTTAACAGAGTTTTACAGTTATACGCTGTTCATGGTAAAATGAGTACTCCTGAAAGCCCTGCTTTAGATCTACTTGTATCCACGTTCTGTATTCTTCCACCGTACGTAAAATTAACATTGCCATGATCCTCATCACTTTACTCTGCATCGGTTTGGCGAAACTGTTGAATTATTACAAAAGTAAACATTTTACAAATATGGTCATTTTCACACTTCGATAAATTAAATTAGAACAGAGAGCGAAAAAATAATTAAATTTACTTGTAATGGTTACCTAACACTTTTTATTCGACGTTAAGTTATGGAACTACTTTCTATCCATCGTTACCAACTTTGCTAGGCGCATGTCACACAGTGTGCCCGTTAAAATATAAGCAGGTAGGAGCGGTGTCTTTTTTTTTTTAAGGGTGATATAAAAATTTCCTCACATTATCGTGAACAGCCTTTAAATGCGCGTGAGCGCTAAGTAAGAGGGAGAGAGAGAAAGAGATATAGAGAGAGAGAGCGACGGGTTTGCGGGTTGCAGGAGGCGGCAGGTGTAGACGAGATGTGGGGCCGTCACGCGGCAATAGTGGTCGCCTCCAACCTGCTGGCGGCCGGTCTACTCCTGGCGGCGCTCATCTACTGCTGGCCCAAGGGATCTACTGGCGCCCGTGGGTTCCTCGACGACTACAAGGCCAGCCGTCTGGGTGAGCCTTCGCCTCTTCCACAACGTCCCACTCGCACGATATTCCTCCTCCTCTTGCAGACAAAGCTGTGTTAAGTCTAGGAAATTTGCAGCGGATGGCCAACACACGGCAATCATGCGCACTCGGTATAATCACTCTTGTCGCGTCAACTGTTTCTTGTCAGGCATTATAGGCTTTTCGCGGTAAAACGAGCACTTTTGAAAGCCGTGATTAGGATCTACTTGTATACACGTCGTGTGTTCTTCCACCTTTTGTAAAATTGTCAGGGCCATGGACCTTATCGCTTTCTTCATGCGTAGGTCAAGTGAAACTGTAAAATTATTAGAAAAGTAAATATTTAAAAAATCTGCTACTTTTTGCACTTCAGTGCATAAAAAAACCAGAAAGCGATAGAAATAATTTCAGTTATCACAAATGGTTGCCTAACACTTTTTGATTCGATGTTAGGATATGGAACTACCTTCCCCTTCATCGTTACCAACTTTACTGGGCGAATGTCACTTGGTGTGACCGTTAAAATATTTGCTGGCAGGAGCAGTGACTTTTTTCTAAGGTTGATTTCAGAAGTGTTCACTTTATCGTGAACAGCCTTTACCAACATGCCCACTTTCTCTCTGTTCTTAACCGCACTGATTAAAAAAAAAAGTTATAATAAATATATAAATATAAGTAAAAGTTTAATTTTAACAAAAAAAAAAAGATACATGAATGTTAACAGAACTAGCACCGCGGGCATTCACGGGCCAATATCACCGTCGGGGTTTCACCCTTGTCCGCGTGTTCTCGTCGTCATAGATTTCCTTATCATCGAACTTGCTGTATTGGCTGTTCAACTTCACATCAGTTCTTTGGAGATCACCAGTTAAACACTGTCACTGCCCATTCCTACATACATTTCAACGGGCGTAGTGTCTGGTCTGCACCCTGTAAAAATTACTTACGACAGAAGGAATGTAGATCCGCGTTTTGAAGTGGAATTGGAAGAAGTAAACATTCATGAATATTGAAATAAATTATTCTCTTTCTGTTTTCACTCATATAAGTGTAATAGTTAGGCCTAGCAGGTATGTAAAATTTTTACCTTTCTTATGATTCCACATTTTTGCCAGAACAGCACATTACTATACAGAGCGTCCCACTCTTAGATTGTAGTACAGTGTGATTGGCGCGCGCTGTTGCCAGATTAGTTCAGCTTTGCAACATAACTGGCAAGCTGGGTAACCAATGGGTGGCGAAGTAAACGGCCTGGTTAAGAAAATTCTATTTGTTTACCTCCCTGACAACTCTTAAGAGAATACGATCCTGCGACGCAAAGCTAAGCGGATGCTTAGAAACTGAAACATGTCAGAAACCCCATCATTGTGATTGGACGCCTCGCACGCAACGTAGATTGTTTCGTTTTTCCAGTCTGCAAAAAAGATAACTTATCAGGCAACAGCGCATGCAGGAACAAGGACAGTGTTAACGACAGAACTCGTGTATTGGAAAGATATAGTGGATGTCCATTACACCACACACTGTAATCTAAGAGTGAGACGTAAGGTGGGAGATTACACAATGTGCATGAAAGTAGATCATTCAGCGAGTCTGTCGAACTTGCTCTGTTATCGTGAACAGTCTATATTCTCGATAAAGCTAAATTATGAGAAAATGCGGTGTTTCGCAAATTTTAATGCTTATAACGAAACAATGAGTTTTAAATTTGAATAAGTTTTAGGAACTGAAATTTATTTCACTTAAAATAATATTTTTTCTTCGGATGAATATGTTATATTTTGAACTTTATGTTGCACAACTGTTACGTTTTCATAATTTTTAAATTTAATTTGAACATATTTTAATGTTGCGGTTATTTTACCTGTCGCTGCTTTTTTCCCACCCATTATCAGTTTCGGCAATGGAGCTCTAAAAACAATTTCTGAGTTTAAATAATTCAAAAGCTCTAAGTCTCTACTGCTTCGTCCTTTACATATCTGAACTACCAACCAAAGGGCACCATAAACACGTATATCCTGTAAAAATATTTCTAGTAAACTTTATTAACTGTAATGTAACTATATGACCAAAAAAATGTATTGAAATATTACTACATATCTCGCTGCGTATATAGGAATGCTTAGCGTCGCCACTTTACAATGTTGTGAAATTCCCTGCAAATTCGTCTTTTTCGTGAACAAATGTAATAAATCTGATTTAACTTCATTTGGCTATTAACCTCCGCTTTTTATACCAAACTGTCACTAGCTTTCTCACAAGGAACTCGTGACAGTACTTCACAAGTCCTGAACTTTAAAATTCCGCGCTGTTAAAATCAATTAACTTCACCACTCTCTTTTATCCCGTACAGGCAGGGAAAAAGAGAGTAAAAATCAGTTATGGAAACAGCTCCCAGGCGCTACCCTGGGAATCCTGTACAAGATTGCTAGCTTTGCAGCTTAAAATATGTTTGATGGGTGCGGAGGGGGGAGGGGGTTAGCTTCTCCTCGCCTCCGCAAGCTAACTGACAACTAACTGGGTGGCCAAGGTTCCTCACAAGGGACCGATCTACCCCCGCGCTGAGGGAGTAGCGTCCCAGTGATGTAAAATGGCGGTGTAAGAAATCTGACACGTGTGTGTGGTAATAAACTTAACCTTACGCGCTTTGTCACTTTACATATATACAATGACGAATTTAGTTTTGGAATTATTTCTATATTAATAGGTTTAATATAAATCGCTACCATCCCATTGTCAGTTTTCACTTTTTAGCTGCCAGAGTCGTTACTTTAAACACTGTGCTCCAGTGACAGAATACCACCTTCAATTATAGCTGCCTGGTTTTCAATTCCCGGCTGGGTCGACAAGGATTTTCTCTCATGGGCATCGTGGCGGACGTTGCCAATAGCCCGCTCATTCCGCACCACCCCTCAGGGTCTGGTGGTTTCTTCACGTCGTGGTGGTTAACGCCGCTCTGTGGTGCAAGCTCCCAACCTATTGTTAGAATTTGAGTACTTATAATTTATCTGTACGATGTGATGTAAATATCTGTGTAGTTTGTATCTTTGAACTTTGTGTTTTATTGCAGGAGTGAACTGTGCAAGGCCGTGCGTGAAAAATGAGAGTCCCAGAGAATGCTACTACGAGCTTGTCATCAGTCCACACGTTATTGTGGATCTGTGAGTGTGTTTATAAAGTTTCAACGTCGTATGAACATTTCTTAAAATGTAATTAACCTTTCCAAGAGACGGAAAATATTTGCTATTAGTATAAAGGAAAAATATTAGTATTTTAGTTTGTTTTTTTTTTTTTTGCAGTTAGTATTGGCATCCTAACTCTGAGACATAGTAAGATTTAATGATGATTTAAGCAAAACTTTTATTTTCTATAGTACCAAAATTTAAGAATGATTTTTATTAATGTCTCTAGAAGTAATTGTAGCGAGATAAATTTAAATATCCATGAAATTTATTTCGCAGGTTGCTGGAGGAGCGAACGTCTGGAAGGTATTTAAATTAAGATACATTAAAAGTGGTACATTTTAAAAACTAAATTTGACTAAATATGTTATTATATGTGTATAAATATACAATGTTCTTGTTCGTAAGAATAAAATTAAGTAAGTATTGAGTTTCTTTATTATAGTTTCATTAGGTGTAATATACAGAGTTTTTCAAACTCTGTTGAAAAATATAAATGTGAGCTTAAAATAAGTGTTTACACTACGTTCGTTATTACTTACCTGCTTTCATTCTCTTTGAAAAGTAACAATAATTCTTGACTACCAAATTTTACACAAATCCTCTATTCAAGAGAAATATTTGTAAAAATGTGTTAAAACCAAGTAGTATATCCCCACCCATGAAAACTTATTTATAGGAAATGGTAAATCCATTCACAAAAGTAAACACTTATACAGTCAAATCCTTTCATTCCATGCCTTTTTCTAATGCTATACAGATTCAGTTTAAAATATAAGTTGATGCCTACCATTTAAATATGACCGCAATTAACTACGAGGATGCTATACTGTATATTGCTGAAATCTTAAATAACATATTTCGTATAACTGCATCGAAAGAAGAGGTTCGAGAAAGAAATAGTTCATTTTTAAAAATAAATTCAAGTAAACTGTTGATGTTATGAGCGAATTTAAAAATTTAATATATTATTAAGCATGGACATGCAGTTCGGCGCCCACTGTTATATTTTTCAAGGTACCGGTGTGATAAGCTAACGTATTCTTAAAAATAAATACGATGTTGATGCAAACAAAGTATGTTTACCACAATAAAATTATTTGTTGTGTATAGGAGCAATAAAATACTTTGCTGTTGAAACCAAATTATTTTGCCGTTCTATCTGATTAATTGATATTTTTGTGCAACTGAATAATTTTTTGTATAATTTCGTTTGATATAAAAACGTGTTATTCCCAAACAAAGCTCGAATGTGGATTGTTTGCACCTGGATGCCGAGCCTTAGCAATCTCAGGCGAAGTGGTTAGTGATGAAAATAGAATGTTTTAAAGTAAATACATTGCAAACATTGCAAGACGTGCGAACATAAATATTTCCAGTTCAACAGATTAAATTTTTAGTTCACTATTCAGCTTGTTTTATTGTAATCTATATACCACCATTTGTCGTAAATAAATTGCAATAGCAAACATTATTACGGTCCTAATTGTCCCCAAAAATACAGATCTCTCGAGCTGTGTTTCTGAACGAAAGCAATGAAATGAGTGGCCAAACAAATAAACAAAGTTGTTTAAACTAAATAATTTGTTCATGGTTTGATTAGTTTTGGTACAACACAGTGCACTTCATGGGAAAGGTAAGGTGTCGTAACTCCAAAAATGGGTGCTTTTAGTAATTTATATCGTTGCATTCAAAACTCGATGCTCTATTCAGAGGTATACTGCAGTATGTCCTGTTCTGCATATCTTACGAATAAGTGTTGAATGTATTCCAAACAATGTGTATGCTTTCGAAGAGGTATTATGCAGTAAGTCCCATTCTATACCGTATACCTCTAATTACCTATTAATAACTTCTTGTGCTATAGTACAGTAACTCCATGTCGCCATGAAGTTATGGCTGTATACCTTTATGCTTTTATTCCTACCACCATGGATTGTAATATGAACGCACCTAGTCTGTAGCTTTCTATACTGCTGTTTGTTTAGTTTCAACGTGCAGTGTTTGTAATACGTTGGTTTTCAGATTGCAATAGTTATTTTCGTTCTAAATGATGCATTCTAGGAGTGAGCTTGTTCTTCAGCTTTCATTAGAAACAAGAGGAAACTTTATTAATAAAACAGAAGGTAAGTTAGTATAAATAATATCATAACCTCTCTGGTTACCGTACCCATGGTTTACTTCACATTATTGTAGCAATGCACGTTAAAGAACTAACCGTTTTACTGAATAACCTATTGTTATTTTATGTAGTACAAACTGTTAAGGCACATCAGAATTATATTGGTGAACTAAAAAGTAAATAAATATACGATCAACTATTAAATAATGTTTTATTTAAAACGCACAACACTGTGATGTAGGGTTACAGTGCATCAATTCCAGACATTATGCTACGTAATACTAATTATTATAATGTGTACCACATGCCGAGAATTGTGAAAGTTAATTTGCTGTTTACATTAATAACGCATTGCGTGAAGCTTTAAATACATGTGTAATTACGTATTTGTAATTATTTATCTGTATCTACTAAAATATCATTTTCTGGATGTTTTAGGGGATATCATAAGCTGAACACTAGAAACGACGCCAAGTTGTGGCTGCACCAGTGCTGCCACTATGGGTGAGCTCGTACGCCCAAGTAATGAGGTACTCGCTAGTGGAGATCTTAATAAAGGACTGTTGAATGGTGATACATCACATTATTCGTCATTAGAGCATTGTAAGCTGATGAATGTCACGAACAACACAGGTAATTATGATTTGTATGATTATGAGAGACTGTCAGCGGCTTGTGCCACATCACTTAATACAGTCTACACCAGTGCCCTATTGTGACCGTACCTCTTCCGGAGCACATTCTCAGGCAGTCATCTTCAAATACATACATTACAACCATGTGCAAGTGGCCGCGTCAACGTGTTCTTTAGAATACATAGTATAAGAATATAAAGATGTTAGTGAGGACGATGATTTCGACGGAGGTGATAGTGATAGAGATCCACACTTTGCGCCTGAGAATATCATGTCTACAAGTGACTTCGAACCCATTGTGGTGGAAAAATCCCACAAAACAAATAGAAAACGGATAAGAGATGAACACTTGGACGAAGAAAGTGATATCCCCTCATGAACCTAAACAAGAGAGAGGAAATTAACGTTAGATGTATTAAAAGATGCAATAGTAGTATTTGTAAAACAAATGCCATTTGTGGGAAAGAGTATGTGTCAAAAAAAAGGGAAGCTGGTTACAGCAAAACGAATGAAATGAAGTCACCATGTGAAAGGGGCAGAATGATATACACAGATAATACCTCAGAAGAAGATCGCTTAAGGATATCTAACAATTACTGGAGTGAAGAAAGGTCCTGGGACATGAAAAGGCAATTTTTGTTTCGAGAGTTAACGAGTAAGCTGTTAAACGAAAACGACCAGTAGATGGTAGTAAATCACGAAACAAAACTCTTGATTATAATTTTGAAATACATAAGAACGTTGTTACGGTTGTAAAAAGTTTTTCTTTGCTACTCTGGCAATCTCTGATACAAACAACAGTTGCAACAGCATTAAAGAAGAAAGAAGATCTCTGATACAAACAACAGTTGCAACAGCATTAAAGAAGAAAGAAGAAGGAGGTAGTGTTCAATTTGATATAAGAGAAAGACAAACACCACCAAATAAGCTGAAGACAATTGTTTGCAACGAAATAATAGATCATATAGCAAAGTTCCCAATTTATTCAGTCACTACACACGTGAATGTTCACAGCGCAAAAATTTGGGAAGACATTTATATATTGAAAGAATGCATCGTCTGTATGTGCAAGAATACAGAGACAAAAATATTCCCGAAATTGACATAGGCAAAAGTTGGTTGTATAGAGATATTTTTAATACTGAATTCAACCTAGCATTCCATCAACATGATGTTGATACCTGTAATGATTGTGACAGATATCATCTCCTCATCAAAGAAGCCACATCTGAAGACGACATTGCCAAAGTAAAGGAAAGACAAAAGTGTAATTTAACTGAAGCAAGTTTACGGTATGACACAAAGAAAACAGACAAATAAATAGCAAAGAATGATTGCAAGAAAAAAGTTTTGACTGTGGATCTACAGTAATGTCTTGCTACACCAGTTATTACAAATGGAGAGTCATTTCATTTAAGAAAACTTTGTACTCTGAATTACACCACATATGATTCATCCACTAAGAAAGGTTCACGTGATATGTGGGACGAAACTAAAGGTGGCAGAGGAGGAAATGAGATGGCTTCAGGAATTTTGAAATGGGCAATGCAAGAACTTCCAGAATCAGATATTGAAGAGATAACCAAGTGGTCAGATAACTGCACCGGACAAGACAGAAATGTTATGATGATCGCTTGTTACCTTTGGATTCTGCACACTTTTGAGTAAGTGAAGGGAAAAAATCATAATATCTATTGAAAGGCCACGCCCACATGGAAGTCGACACCATACACGCCATAATCGAGCGAGCAAAGAAAAAACAGCCACACATGTATATTGTGACACCTTTGGATTGGCACCAGATGATCAGGAACTGTAGGGTAAAAGTTAACACAGAAGTTCTCAGCGTGGAAGCTCATGATATCCTGAACTTTCACAATCTGTTCGTTGGCCCTTCTGCTCCCCTTATTTCCAGAATCACGGCAAGTACTGATATTTACAATGGCCCACATTCAGCTGAGGACAGAAAGTTTTGGTACACTGTTTTACAAAACCTCATTCCAGCAAGAAAAGTGTCAGGAAGTTGACTTCGGTGACAGCCTCGACGTAGCTTGGAGATGCCCCACATTGTGACGCGATGCCAGTGCGGGATTCATAGGAAGAAATGAGTTCTCTGCAATATAAAGATCTGATGAAGCTATTCCAGTGGATTCCACAACAGTTTCATGATTACAACATGAACTTGCCACAGTTTCCCTCTGTCGGTGACTTTCCATATATCACTGAAACTGCTTAGGCAGTATCTGTACAATAGTACTAATTTTGTAGGAAATGTGTTTTTAAGAAGGGAATGACCTTAGTCAATGTCATTTGAAAGCTAAACGTTTTATGTTGCTGAGAGTTATTCCTACAAAACATTGTATTTTGACCACCATAATACGTTTACGAGAACAATTTAACTAGACATTAAGTGCTTATACAATTTAAATAATGTTACTGTTTTAAGACAGAAGTAAATATCATCGGGTTATTTTGAATTTGTGTGGACTTCATGTTTTGTTACGTTGTATAAATACAATACATACACCTATGTGGCTTAGGGTAAACTGCCACAACTCCATTTTCTGTTAAAATAATATACATTTAAAAAAAATGCATTACCATATACTTAAAAGTAAGGTAAGTGTATTTCGAGTGTATAACGTTCACATTTCAAAATGAAATTGTGTAATTTACACAAAATATTTACGAAATCGTCATCTGTTTTCTTCTCCTACTAAATAACTTAATACATGGAGTTATGACACCGTAGCATGATTTTTTTTTCTAAATAAACAGAATTTATTTAATTGCTTTCCCTTTATGTTTGCTGAGCAGAAGATTTCTTTGGTGTATCTAAGTATATTTCTGACGCTCTAAAAGAAAAGTGGTTTGTTGTGTGGAATGAACCTTCCTAATATTGTACGCACTCATAAGCGCAATACTTTAAACATAAACATTACCTAAACTGCTGCTAGTCAGCAAGCCAGTTACTGTCCTTGCAGACGGGAAGTTAAGCAGAATTTACAATAGTCCGGCTCGTTCGTCCGTTATCCGTCCGTCATGCATTCGTCCGTCTCTCAGCCAAGTGATTTACAACCAAACTTCGTACGTCCATCGTAAGTTCATCTCTGCAAACTATTACAAACAAAAATATTTTCATAGACAAATAATTCCCAATAAAAAGTTAACATTTTTGGCGTTATTTTTTTCAAGTGCCCAAAAACACACATACACAGACGTAACGGAAATTAATCGATGTAAAGAAATATAACAGCATATAAAGAAATATAACAGCATATAAAGAATGATTTTATTACTTATACCATTGCACAAAAGGAGCTTGTGTTTCCAAACGTAATTGTCAAAACATCTTTAGGGAAACTGTAACTTTATTTATTTTTACAGTGAAATAAACAAACACGTGAAAATAGAATACTGCCAAAACAAAACACTGCACGCACTAAAAAGCCTTATAAAGAACTAGAGATGAACGAGTGACAAAACGTGCAGGTTCAGAAGGATGTAATTTCATCCGTTCATCCGTCAAATGTTAAAGCATGCCAAGGTTTTGACGGGCGTACGTATAGAATTAATGGCCACCTCTGACTGATTGTTGGTCACGTGACTTACTGACGGACGCGACGGGTTGTTGTAAATCCTGCTTTACCCTGGGGGAAGGGATTTCGATGCTGGAAACGTGGCGGGCACCGCCGTACAGTGAGGGTTTTCTCATAGTCTTCCCTCCTACAGGCTGTTCACGGTATACTGAGCATTTGCGAAAGCGCTGATTAATATCTACCTGTATGCAAACTGTGTATTATTATTAAACCCTATGCAAAGTTAATATTACCATGGGCTGGATCACATTTTTCACACGTCGATTTAGTGAAACAGTGAAATTACTATAATAGTAACCTAAATATTTCGGAAATATGTTCTTTCTCCGCCTTATATACATAAAAGATAAAACTCAAGACAATTCACTTCAGTATTCACAAATGTTCATACGACAATTTAAATTCTACTGTAAAGCTGGGTTTACAATAACCCGACAGTCCGACAAAACAGCCTCACCACCGACGAAAATTTTTCATCAGGAGCAATATCGCCCCGACAAAATCACAGTCCCGACAGCCCGACAAAAGTAGATTCTATTTCTACTTTCGTCGATCATCGGATCGGTCGGCCTCGCTTGGCAGTAGACAAAAAAAAACATAAGCATGGCCTTACAAAAGAAAATGTGCGGATTTCACTACTGTAATAA
Source organism: Dryococelus australis (assembly GCA_029891345.1). NCBI lineage: Eukaryota > Metazoa > Arthropoda > Insecta > Phasmatodea > Phasmatidae > Dryococelus > Dryococelus australis. The sequence goes on from CM057002.1 coordinate 124,940,931, forward strand.
ATTTCGCATTAAATATGTTTTTTACGTGTACATCCTGTAATGAATTTACGAAAATAATTATTTGTAGAAAGACAACTGTTCCAACATAAAAAAAAAATCGTTTACAAAGTTACCGAAACAAAATATTGTAGATATATTTGTGATTTCTCCACACTCCATAGTAAGTTACTGGCCATTCTAGGATTTACCGAAAGCCACGCAACACTTGTCGGAAGGAAACTGTCGGGGTATTGTAAACATTGGACAAATATTTGGTGGCGGAAATGGTCGGGCTGTAACGTGGTATCTGACTGTCGGGACGACCTCGTCGTGGCATTGCAGATCCAGCGCAAGGCAGTGAAACTACTTTCACTCCGACGTCATCAACTGTACTGCGCGCGTACTAGTTAGTGCGCCTATTTAAACGTATACAAGTAGGAGCACTGACAGTTTTTCAGAGTCTTATTTCCAAATTGCTGAGTTAACCGTGAACAGCGTATAATCCACAGCCTTCATTTCGCTGCTGCGCCAATATCGCCGCATATCTTCGAGCTCCGGTCAAGAACAATTCCGAGGCCACGTCAAGATTTCTTCGCGAGTTCAGCCAGAGAGACATCGTTTATACGTTGTTAAGGTAGCCGTGCTGCCGAGACACAGTCCTTCAAATATCAACCCACCGGTCGGCGGGTTTGCTCGGGGGTGTCCCGTTTCTCCCGCCCTTTCATTCCAGCGCCGCTACATGCTCGCATCACTTCACCCCCCATCGACTCTCGAGACCTCGATGTTAAGAGCCGCCCAAATCTCTTCACTCACACTTCAAATGGCAATAGATAACACCAGGCACTTGTAGCAGGTGACAACTCAAAACACTCAAAACATTGCTGTAACCTGGACAAGTCGCGTACGTCACATTTGCAGACAGCGCTATCAGAATCAGAAGGAGGCCGCCGACCTCCGCGGCAGCCGAGGTGCGCGATTCTTTGTTTGTAAACAGCGCTATCAGAATCAGGAGGCCGCCGACCTCCGTGGCAGCCGAGGTGCGCCATTCTTTGTTTGCAAACAGCGCTATCAGAATCCGGAGGAGGCCGCCGAGCTCCGTGGCAGCCGAGGTGCGCGATTCTTTGTTTGTAAACAGCGCTATCAGAATCAGGAGGCCGCCGACCTCCGTGGCAGCCGAGGTGCGCCATTCTTTGTTTGCAAACAGCGCTATCAGAATCCGGAGGAGGCCGCCGAGCTCCGTGGCAGCCGAGGTGCGCGATTCTTTGTTTGTAAACAGCGCTATCAGAATCAGAAGGAGGCCGCCGACCTCCGCGGCAGCCGAGGTGCGCGATTCTTTGTTTGTAAACAGCGCTATCAGAATCAGGAGGCCGCCGACCTCCGTGGCAGCCGAGGTGCGCCATTCTTTGTTTGTAAACAGCGCTATCAGAATCCGGAGGAGGCCGCCGACCTCCGCGGCAGCCGAGGTGCGCGATTCTTTGTTTGTAAACAGCGCTATCAGAATCAGAAGGAGGCCGCCGACCTCCGCGGCAGCCGAGGTGCGCGATTCTTTGTTTGTAAACAGCGCTATCAGAATCAGAAGGAGGCCGCCGACCTCCGCGGCAGCCGAGGTGCGCGATTCTTTGTTTGCAAACAGCGCTATCAGAATCAGAAGGAGGCCGCCGAGCTCCGCGGCAGCCGAGGTGCGCGATTCTTTGTTTGTAAACAGCGCTATCAGAATCAGAAGGAGGCCGCCGACCTCCGCGGCAGCCGAGGTGCGCGATTCTTTGTTTGTAAACAGCGCTATCAGAATCCGGAGGAGGCCGCCGAGCACCGTGGCAGCCGAGGTGAGCTATTCTTTGTTTGTAGACAGCGCTATCAGAATCAGAAGGAGGCCGCCGAGCTCCGCGGCAGCCGAGGTGCGCGATTCTTTGTTTGTAAACAGCGCTATCAGAATCAAACGGGAAAAAGGAGTCCGCCGACCTCCGCGGCAGCCGAGGTGCGCGATTCTTTGTTTTAAACAGCGCTATCAGAATCCGGAGGAGGCCCCGAGCTCCGTGGCAGCCGAGGTGAGCTATTCTTTGTTTGTAGACAGCGCTATCAGAATCAGAAGGAGGCCGCCGACCTCCGCGGCAGCCGAGGTGCGCGATTCTTTGTTTGTAAACAGCGCTATCAGAATCAGAAGGAGGCCGCCGAGCTCCGTGGTAGCCGAGGTGCGCGATTCTTTGTTTGTAGACAGCGCTATCAGAATCAGAAGGAGGCCGCCGACCTCCGCGGCAGCCGAGGTGCGCGATTCTTTGTTTGTAAACAGCGCTATCAGAATCAGAAGGAGGCCGCCGAGCTCCGTGGTAGCCGAGGTGCGCGATTCTTTGTTTGTAAACAGCGCTATCAGAATCAGAAGGAGGCCGCCGAGCTCCGTGGTAGCCGAGGTGCGCGATTCTTTGTTTGTAAACAGCGCTATCAGAATCAGAAGGAGGCCGCCGAGCTCCGTGGCAGCCGAGGTGCGCGATTCTTTGTTTGTAAACAGCGCTATCAGAATCAGAAGGAGGCCGCCGAGCTCCGTGGTAGCCGAGGTGCGCGATTCTTTGTTTGTAAACAGCGCTATCAGAATCAGAAGGAGGCCGCCGAGCTCCGCGGCAGCCGAGGTGCGCGATTCTTTGTTTGTAAACAGCGCTATCAGAATCAGAAGGAGGCCGCCGACCTCCGCGGCAGCCGAGGTGCGCGATTCTTTGTTTGTAAACAGCGCTATCAGAATCAGAAGGAGGCCGCCGAGCTCCGTGGCAGCCGAGGTGCGCGATTCTTTGTTTGTAAACAGCGCTATCAGAATCAGAAGGAGGCCGCCGAGCTCCGTGGTAGCCGAGGTGCGCGATTCTTTGTTTGTAAACAGCGCTATCAGAATCAGAAGGAGGCCGCCGAGCTCCGCGGCAGCCGAGGTGCGCGATTCTTTGTTTGTAAACAGCGCTATCAGAATCAGAAGGAGGCCGCCGACCTCCGCGGCAGCCGAGGTGCGCGATTCTTTGTTTGTAAACAGCGCTGTCAGAATCAGGAGGAGGCCGCCGAGCTCCGCGGCAGCCGAGGTGCGCGATTCTTTGTTTGTAAACAGCGCTATCAGAATCAGAAGGAGGCCGCCGACCTCGGCGGCAGCCGAGGTGCGCGATTCTTTGTTTGTAAACTGCGCTATCAGAATCAGAAGGAGGCCGCCGACCTCCGTGGCAGCCGAGGTGCGGGATTCTTTGTTTGTAAAAGTCGCCCTATGTGTGGGAAAATGTCATGAAAATTCTCAAAAAAAATCGATGTCTTAAATAAACTAAATTAATAATGTTTACAGACTTTAATACTTCCTAAAAATGTTCAAATAGTGTTCTAAGTTATATAATATTTTATTTATTTATTTTTTTCAAAACACACTGCAATTAAAAAATTTAATTTTTTAAAATATCTTTCTTGAAACTATATCTACAGAAGAACTAACTAGCGGAAAATGTTGTGAATATTTCGGAAAGTGGGTTACTGAAAAAATTAAACAGTACTGACGTAAGTTTACGGCGTGTACTAGGGAATGTCCTATCAGCACTTTTCCGTAAAATTAAGGAAGCTTCTTTTAACAGTATTTAGGTAGGTTCGGATATTTTTTTAGCTAATAGTCTGATACGTTTATGTTTAATAAATTGAAATTGTGTTGCAGATCCTGCGAGGAAGATGGACGAAATAGCTCCAGTTGTGTCTCCAGGATGAAGGCGGCGCCTCGTAAGATCGTTTATGCGATCAACGGGAAAGTGCCAGGCCCTCCCATTCAGGTGAGCCTCGTGGTGGGATCTGTGCGTTCAGAGAAGCAACATTGCCTGCTGATCATTTTTGTGGAAGTGTAGCCTTGAGGAAACTATGTCGTGTGCCGCTTGACACTTTAAACTGTTGGGAAAACATTTCTTCCGCACAAACGCGCACGCATAATTATGTTGTACATAGCAGAAAACACACAATGTGATAAGAAACTTATTAAATACCCATATATCGAAGGTCTTAAATTTGGTATGGCCAATAAAAGTCAGTCAAGTATTTACTCCCATCACAAGAATCGTTCAAAACCACAAATAATATTTGTGTCTTGTTGCTTGATTTGCAAATTATGAATTGCCAGGGGCTGCTGTTGCTTGGTCAAAATTTTGTGATCTTATTTACTCTTTGTTGATTTACTGAGCATAGTAAATAAGCAAATAACTAATGATAATTGGCTCGCCCATTCCACGTGGGAATATTATTACGGAAATATTACTGTTCTTGTTTATTTTAATAAAAGGAGGGGCTTGAACGTATGACACGAAATAGCATGCAGCGATTTTGCTTCTGTGTTACTAAGCCATGTCATCTCCACACGTATGTATAACAAACATTCACATAATTTAAACTCGGAACAAGCTTCCACGACAATAGCGCTAGCATTCAACGAGCTTATTACGCAAGCCAGGGAGTGTGGGTGAAGTTCGAATAAAACTGAACTGTCTTCACGCGAGAAGCGAAACCTTCTGCAGACATTCCTAGGCGCGCAAGTGCAATCGATGTGATTTACAAACGACAATTAGTAACCCTGTGCTGGTCACTTGAGATGTGTATCCGAAAACCCAACATTTTATTATAATAAATACAAATCCAATTAGCTTGACAAAATTATAAATAGCGGTTCTTAATAAACACATAAATCATACACTTAAAATTCCCTGAATAGGTTTAAGTAAACAAGACGGAACAACCCAAAATTAATGGATCGCAAAAAAATGGGACGGTGAAATAAATTAATGCTAATAATTACGGACAACACTAACAATTTACAGCCAATTCGGTTTTGCCACAACTTTTCTTAATCACTGAGAAATTGTATTTTGTATCCTTCCGCACCGTGCAAACATAACGCAAACGATTCTGTATGGAAACGATTATCAGAAAACAACGCCCCGTATTCGTGCCCTGAACAAGAAGTCGAGTACATATATTTTTATACATAACTATTTATATTGCTTTTCATACTAGATCCTTCTTGAAAACCTAAATATAACACTTATACCACGCTCACTTTATACTAAGCACTTTGAAAGCGCCACTTAAGATTTTCTTGTACGCACATTATATATTTTTTCTCCCATATGTGAAATGAACATTGTCGTGGGTCAGATCACGTTATTCATGCATCGGTTAAATGAAACTATGTAATAATAACTAAATTAAATATTATAGTATTTTCTGTTTCTTAATTTTATAGCAACTAAAACACACAAATAAAAATAATGATTTCATTACTCAGAAATGTTTAACTAACACTTTTAATTAGAGGTTTAGTCGTGGAATCACTTTCCCTGTGTCTTAACTAACTTTACCAAGCTCATCATGCGAGTAAGTAACCTCATTAAATTATATGCAGATAGCAGCAGTGACATTTTCAAAGGTCGATTTAAACATTTCTCAACAGTATAAAAAAAATTTGTAATTTTTGCTGAGGAATTCTTTTAACATTTTCAAATGCTTGTAATAGAACAAAGATTTCTCTTGTAAAACTACTCGTTTGAAAAACTACGAGGGCCGTGTTTCTAATGTACCTCAAGAAATGTTTGTGCTATACTGACCCGTATCTATGTGCTTCAGTAAAATGGCGGACGCTCAACAACGAAAACCGCATATAGCTGATTGTGCAAAAACCATGGATGATGTAAAGTGTTGCTGCGTGCAAAAATTAATGCAGGGTTTACAAGTTTAAATAACGTAAAATACTTAAAACAACTCGAAAGATCATAATAAAACGTGACCTTATTATACCTTGACTGTTAATGTTTCGTAGCTACACAGAACTCTTTAATCGTCTCTGAATACCTCGTTGTTAAAAACCATCAGCAACTCCTAACTCAACAATAGATTTGTTTAAACGAAATAAATTTACCGTACCTAGTCTTCCGAACCAAATAACTTCATTAGTATGTTATAAGTAGGCCTACTTGTATTTATATTTACTGTACCTATTCTTCCGAACCAAATAACTTCATTCGTATGTTATAAGTAGGCCTACTTGTATTTATATTTACTGTACCTATTCTTCCGAACCAAATAACTTCATTAGTGTGTTATAAGTAGGCCTACTTGTATTTATATTTACTGTACCTATTCTTCCGAACCAAATAACTTCATTAGTATGTTATAAGTAGGCCTACTTGTATTTATATTTACTGTACCTATTCTTCCGAAACAAATAACTTCATTAGTATGTTATAAGTAGGCCTACTTGTATTTATATTTACTGTACCTATTCTTCCGAACCAAATAACTTCATTAGTATGTTATAAGTAGGCCTACTTGTATTTATATTTACTTTAAAAATATATTCCGACTTGTAATTCAAGTTGGTCTCATGGTTAAATATTCCGGTTAGTAATACAAGGGGAGTGGGTTTTATTCCGCGCGCTGACAAAGTGTAGTTTTATTTCCGCGAATAATAATCTAAAATATTTTTTTCTTTATTCTAAGAAATTAATTAGCTACATTTGTTTTTAAATGTAAAAAAAAATATGTACGCTCCTTACTGACGTATGTAGTAACATAAGGTTGCTTCTGTAGCTCTTGCACCAGTGAGTCTATGTACGGAGGTAAGCCTCTGCAGTGTTCTACTTGTGTTGGCGATGCTCCTGCGGAAGATGAAGTGGCAATGCCCAGTGTCTCTGAAGCATATGAAGCCGGGGCATTTTCTGTCGGCGGTGGATCGTGATATGATGTTCTGGTAGATGTCGTTGTCGGAATGGACAACGAAGGTGTAGAAGCTGGCTGTGACGTCGTCTCCATTGGCTCTGGTGTTGGTATTCTGGATATTTGATGTGCCTGAGGTAGAGGGTGTACTTGGTTGTTACATAATTTTTGTAGGTCTTTTTGCCATGGGGGTTCGATATCCATTTGTCGCCGTATTTGTAGAGGTAGTTTGTTCAGATGCATTAGGCAGTAATCAATTGCAGTTTGTTTGCTGTTAACTGGAAGTTGTATCCATGGTTCGTTCTGGTTCAGGTGTTGTCAGGTTCTAGGCTGATGGATGGTTGAGGGTTTGTGTTAGTAGTGATTGACGTATGTTTCTGCTGGATAGAGTGGTTAGAGTCAAATAGAGTTCGTTTAAAGCGTTTACTTGTTGGGGGATTTGAAAGTGGGATGTCGTGTGTTTTAATGGCCCGTTTTCCGTGAAGTGGTTATGTCCAGTTGTCATTTGTGGTATTGTTTCTACTTGTTGTTGCGCTCTTTGCCTCTGAATTGTCTGGCATTGTAAGCGAAAAACGTACCTTCTTGGTACTGCACGAAATCGAACCCCCGTCGCATTTGTCAGTAGTGGTGCTTCGTTCAGGTGTTGTATTTGGTTCGTCCACTGCATATTGAAAACTATTTTGTAATGTTGCTTTGCACAGTACCTGGTTTGATGTCTTCTTGACTCTCTTCAGTTACGATGACCTCTTGCGATGGTTCTCGGCATGGTGGTGTCGACGGAGCAGTTACCAATATATCGTCTTCTATGCCGTCGTAGTTATCTTGAGAGTTGAGGTTTGGTGATGAATACGACAATATATCTTCGCACTCGTGGCCTGCCTGCCAACACTCTGCGCAGTTACAGTAGTGAGTTATGCCGTGGTGGCACGTCCCGTCTTCACGGCAGTACTGAGGCATTTCGGCGGTTGCTAGTCGTTATATGTATTTATTCGCTGGCGCATTTGATTTTGTCACTTTGTACAGGTGTTTTACACATGTGTTAATATTGGCGCGTGCGTTGTAGGTTATTACGACCTTGGGTTGTATATTCGTTGCTTGTCCGTTCTTCTCTTCCGTACGAGTGTGGACGAGGATGAGTGGATATACGCAAATAAGTGAATAGTTAACCCTGAGCGTTGGTTACACCAAGTCTGTCATCCAGAATGACATAGTTATAAATAAAAGTTCATTATAGGTCCTCCTTTCCGAAGTTCCCTATGCCTGCACGCCTCCCCTCTCCCCACATGTCATTGGATTTGCCTCTAATATAGGCAGGAGGCGTGCAGGCATAGGGAACATTGGGAAGGAAGGCCTATAAGGAAATTTATTCATAACTATGGCAATATATTACAATTAAATATTTTGCAGAAATTACAAAAAAAAAATCTTTGTAATTTTTCAACGAATTTTCTTGGCAACTGGGTTTCCGAGGAATTTTCTTGTAAAAGTAAAAACAATTTTTAGAGTTCAGACCCCTGCTGCTTCCTTGACCCAAGGAGACAGCAAGGGCCGAATCCAAAAACAAACCCAACATTCGGTGGCCTGAGCAGAAAGTAAACAAATGGCAAAGCCAATGTACACACACACACACACACACATATATATATATATATATATATATATATATATATATTATATATATATATATATATATATATATATATATATATATATATATATATATATATACATATATATATATATCAGTTTCATGACAATACAATTCCCTGGCTACATACGGCCAGCCAAGGGCCACTTCGAAATGTGTGACCTGGATTATAAATTAATTCACCTAACCCTCATTTTAATTAAGTTTCACTTAACCACAACTCTCCCTTTTTTTTTTTAAACTTTCATTTCATTTTCACAAGAAATCCATAAGTGATTATCCCCATCTTGCCATTTATTACAAGGAAATATAGCATTTTAAAAACATATTAAAATTCTTGAAACAACAGGCTAATTTGGACTTGCCTGCATTTGAATTACATAGTTAGCGAAATTAGATTTAACATTTCTCTCCCCTCGTCCACTGACCAAAGGAACTGCTCGCAATTAGAAAGCCTTAACTTTCGGGGAGAAAAATAAAGTATCTTTCTTAGAGAGTCATCATGAAATACTATTTGCAAGCAAAACACATGTTCAAAGTTTTAAGCCCATGTTAGGGCATCTAGCCTTACGTCAAAGTGACGTCATGACCTATGCTTGAAGAGCCTAGAAAGTATATTGATGAATTACATAACTTCAGGTGTGGTGATGCTCTCTCGAGGCCGAAATCGCCTGACCTCGAAAGAGCAGAAGGACAAGGCATTTACATTGTTATCTTTCCAGTAATTGTTAGAGGGGTGAACATATTCCAAAACCCCAATGCGAATTCATGATTTTGCTCTGAAAATACAGCAGCCAAAAGAATTAAGTATTACCGTATTCGGAACTACAGTCGTGGAGATATAGGGGAGCATTAGAAATGATCGTCGATTAAGAGTTCATGTTTCTCAACGAGGACGACACTGCGTCACTCCAACGGCCGTTTGAACAGCGCGCCGACCTTCTGCGCGGATGACGAACGCACCCCCGCCACCAGGGGAGGGCGATCACAGCGCTCGGTACCGCCGGCGGCAGGAATGGGAACTACAGCCGCCATAATGTTACTTGTTGATCCAGGCGACGCGTGCACCAATTCTTCTTTCGCAAGTGCCGTGAAAGGGTTAATTTTACTGTCGTGCCGGGCAACAGAAATAAGAGCGAGCGGTACAAATGTAATCAATAAGGTGTGTAATGGGTAAAATGTTCGATTTAGTCCTATTTGTTTAACTTTCCCACAAAAATGTTCACGTGCGTATAACTGACTGCATACGATGTCGGGTTGCAAAGTTGAATAGCGGGCAGACCAGAGACAACACAAATTGCGTATATTTTCTTGCAGTTGTCTCAGAGTGAATTAACCATAAACGTTCTATAAGAACGTTCACTTTACAAATAACATAAAATGCGTAATTAAGAGCTACTTCTTAGTATCTATATTTTCTCTCTCTTTGAACACGTAATAATTATGCATCATATGTTATCATTTCAAGGAAAAATACCAGCGAAAGTTTTATTTAATGATAAAAGAACGTTTGTGCAGCCAGTCATACGATCACAACCAAATATCTCTTATAGATTGCCTTGGCTCTCCGCTATGACCCACATCAATGTCATTGAATTTATTGACGTTTTAGTTTATATTTAAAACAACATAATTAATGCCATTTTCTTTTCCAACTTCAGGATGCTGGTGTAGGCCTACATATGTTGCGCAAGGGCGGTTAATTTACAGTAAAATGAATTATATCAGTATTGCACTTATATTCGTTTGTGTTGCATTAGCAAACAAATATTTAAGATTTGTTTAGTTACGTGCGATATGTTTTGAACGAAGAATTTATTTGCATCGGCCGTAGGTTTCATTGGTGTCACTGATTAATTAGGTAGATTTTGCCCTTCATTGTTGGCTGCGCGAGTTCAAAGCAATCGTCCATTTTGTAGTTAGAAGTGCGTGCATCAGGTTGTGTTGAGAATGCCTGATGAAAAAAGTAGGAATAATTCTTAAGATCAGAATTACACTGCTCTTATAGAAATACTTGCATTTGATTAACTATTACCAAATTGTGGCTTTTGTAACTGAGCGTTCTGGGGGGGGGGGGAGTTAAGGTTTACATCTTAATAATAGACGCATTTTTTAATCCTCGGGCTGCAACTAAGTTACGTGTTGAATTTTTTTTTTTTTTTTTTAATAATTGCAAAAATCCAATTGAATTACTAGTTGCCGTGTATGTATTGGAATATGGGTGAACTCAGTATTCACTTATTAGGGTGTTCAAACATCTTATAAGAACATCAACATTGTATTAAGGACGAGAATTCACAAAACCATGACAGTGTAAACGGTACTAGAATATTTTACACTATGTATAAGGCAGTTTGGTATTTGTACAGAACGTGCTCAGTAACAAGTCCATGGCTCTTGCGATAACTCGGCACAAAAGGCCAACCAACATTTAAACGTGTGCACATGACATCAAAAAAAATAATAGATTTGGTTGGACAAATAAAATATTTGGTTGGGCCACAGAAGATGCAACAAAATATTTGCTTCAACCCAACAAGCTAACACTTCGTCCCGAGGAAATCAACCAACAAATTAATTTGATTTCGACAGCAAAATAATCAATTGACCATAAACAAACAAATGTTGTTTGTTGTGAGAGTGTGTGTTGGTTGTCGGCAGGTGTGTGTTGGTTGTCGGCAGGTGTGTGTTGTTTGTTGTAAGTGTGTGTGTTGTTTTTTGTGAGAGTGTGTGTTGGTTGTCGGCAGGTGTGTGTTGGTTGTCGGCAGGTGTGTGTTGGTTGTCGGCAGGTGTGTGTTGGTTGTCGGCAGGTGTGTGTTGTTTGTTGTAAGTGTGTGTGTTGTTTGTCGGCAGGTGTGTGTTGGTTGTCGGCAGGTGTGTGTTGTTTGTTGTAAGTGTGTGTGTTGTTTTTTGTGAGAGTGTGTGTTGGTTGTCGGCAGGTGTGTGTTGGTTGTCGCCAGGTGTGTGTTGTTTGTTGTAAGTGTGTGTGTTGTTTGTTGTGAGAGTGTGTGTTGGTTGTCGGCAGGTGTGTGTTGGTTGTCGGCAGGTGTGTGTTGTTTGTTGTAAGTGTGTGTGTTGTTTGTTGTAAGTGTGTGTGTTGTTTTTTGTGAGAGAGTGTGTTGGTTGTCGGCAGGTGTGTGTTGTTTGTTGTAAGTGTGTGTGTTGTTTGTTGTGAGAGTGTGTGTTGGTTGTCGGCAGGTGTGTGTTGGTTGTCGGCAGGTGTGTGTTGTTTGTTGTAAGTGTGTGTGTTGTTTGTTGTGAGAGTGTGTGTTGGTTGTCGGCAGGTGTGTGTTGTTTGTTGTAAGTGTGTGTGTTGTTTTTTGTGAGAGAGTGTGTTGGTTGTCGGCAGGTGTGTGTTGTTTGTTGTAAGTGTGTGTGTGTTGTTTGTTGTAAGTGTGTGTGTTGTTTTTTGTGAGAGAGTGTGTTGGTTGTCGGCAGGTGTGTGTTGTTTGTTGTAAGTGTGTGTGTTGTTTGTTGTAAGTGTGTGTGTTGTTTTTTGTGAGAGAGTGTGTTGGTTGTCGGCAGGTGTGTGTTGTTTGTTGTAAGTGTGTGTGTTGTTTGTTGTAAGTGTGTGTGTTGTTTTTTGTGAGAGAGTGTGTTGGTTGTCGGCAGGTGTGTGTTGTTTGTTGTAAGTGTGTGTGTTGTTTGTTGTGAGAGTGTGTGTTGGTTGTCGTCAGGTGTGTGTTGGTTGTCGGCAGGTGTGTGTTGTTTGTTGTAAGTGTGTGTGTTGTTTGTTGTAAGTGTGTGTGTTGTTTTTTGTGAGAGAGTGTGTTGGTTGTCGGCAGGTGTGTGTTGTTTGTTGTAAGTGTGTGTGTTGTTTGTTGTAAGTTGCGTGTGTTGTTTGTCGGCAGGTGTGTGTGGGAGACGTGGTGGTGGCAGACGTTTGGAACCGTGTGCCCGGACAGCAGTTGTCCGTCCACTGGCCGGGCCTGCGGCAGTCCGGGACTCCTCACATGGACGGCGTGCCCATGGTGACGCAGTGTCCGGTGCCGGCGAACAGCCGCTACCGCTACGTCACGAGAGCCGCCGATCCGGGCACGCACTTGTACCGCGCCCACTCTGGTGAGTTGCATCCCGCAACTCCTCCTTGCACTTCCCTCCTGCAGCAAGACAACTTGCATCCCGCCATCAACAGTGGGATGGACCCCCGCGTCCAAGGTCCGAGAAGCGAGGGAGCGATACGGGCGACAGTAACACGCACGCCTGGTGCACTCATCGCTCCTACGCGCAAGGCGCGCGGTGTTTCCGTTCCTAACGCTGTACTGTGCAAATTAGATATGTAGCCGTGGGACTTTACTACACGCGATGAAAGACCACAGATTAAACTACGTCCGAATATTTGTACTTTTCTCTTGCCGCTTAAGGAAGCTGCATAGGCAAGCTTTAAAAATGCGATATTTGACCATTTTCACGAATTTTTTTTCTCCAAGAGTACACTTAATATAACCAAAGTAAAAAAAATTATGGCATACACATTTTTTTTTTTTTTGCGAAAAGTCGTATTTGCATAAAATTTATTTCCCGAAATACGCATATTCGCGCAAACAACTATTTCACAAAAAAAATTCGCGGGTCCATCCCACTCTGCTCATGATAAAATGAGCACTTTTAAAATGAACATTAAAAAAAGTCACTGTTCTTACCTGCAAATATATTAACGGGAGTACTGAGTCGCATGCATCCAGTAAAGTTTGTAACACGGGATGGAAAGTAGTTCCATATCTCAGCGTCGCATAAAAAGTTCTAGGTAACCATTTGTGATGACTAGGGTTTGGAAAAATTTCGCGAGTTCGATGACCTGTAGGCTAGACTCAACAGTCCTGTGTACACTCGATCCTCATATGTTTGTTCATTGGCTGCTACCCTAGAAAGTAGCCAATGTTACTCCACACCTTGCAGTATGGCGCTCGCTACTTGTTTCCTTGCAAGTCTGCTATTGGCTCAGAGTCGTCCAGGGCGTGTCTAATGAAATAAGATCGAATTGCAAATGTGACTTCAGTGTACACGTGTTGGGCGTCTATTTTGTCCTGAAATTAACTCGCGAAATTTTCCTATCCCTAGTGATGACTTAAATTATCTCTTTCGCTTTCTGTTGTTTTTTTTTTTTTTTTTTTTAATGCATCGACCAGTAAAAATGAGCAGATTTGTAAAATATTTACATTTGTAATATTTTCACAGCTTCATTTGAACGACGCATGAATAAAGTGAATATGCCGATAACTATGTTAAGTTTACATAAAGTGGATGAATACGCAACGGGCATACAAGTAGATCTAAAGCAGCGTTTTCAAAAGTGCTCATCTTACCGTGAATGGCGTATGACTTCACTGTAGAGTTTCCAAGGATACGTAACAACAACCTTGCAGGTATTTCGCCACTGGTGAAAAAAAAAAAAAAAAAAAAAAAAAAATATTAGGCTTGGATTTACCCTTTTACATAAGTTTGTTTGTTTTAGCGTCATAATTTCAGAGTCATGGTAATTACTGACAATCTACGTTTATAAATAATTTACGTTTTACAAGCTATTTAATACTTTTGTTCTGAAATTTAATTGTGTGTAATCCGCTAGTTGTAAAAAAGTACAGAGCACATTAATAGTTTACCCATAAGTTCTCGCCTTTTTTCAAGCAGTAAATAATATACAGTGCAAATTTGAGACCACAGTATTAAAAACCTGGTAAATTGATACTTCTGGAACGAACATTATGACACGAAATGTAAGAATTAGTGTTGTACAAATAATGAAAACTAACTTACCGATATAAACGAGATAATTGGTACCTAAGAATATGCCAAGGCCTACTACAAGCACCTATCAAATTGCGCATGTATATTTTTTTGTGCAATCAATATATATTTATTATGTGACTGCCCCCGAATATTTGTATTATACCTTTTGCTAAGCATATCGTAAAATTAATTATTACACGACCTATATTATTAAATATTTTTGTGCTATTTGCTTTCGCACTCAATATAAGATTATTTATTTTAGTAAGATGTTCCCGATACTATCATTTTCACAGTTTTCGTAATATACGCTTGAGCTTTGTCACAATACCTAAGAAGGTGTTAATTATTCATTCTGTTAATGGATAACAGCTATGAAAAAGCATATCCTAAACAGAAGTTTTCAAAAAAACATTGTCTTCCCCCCGAAAAACTTAAACAAACACTCCTAAATTATGTTTTCACGCAAATAGCTATTCCTAACTGAATATTAGTAAAATTCACATTGAAGGCAGAGCTGAAGAAACTGAATTTTTTTTTTCTTTCTGTACACTTATATTTTTAAGTACCTTCTCGGCGTGATACTGAAGCATCGCAAGTGTGGTTTCGTAGTTTTTTTGTCGCTAGCTAAATCCATAACAAACTGCCAACTATGCAATAGTACCTCATTGCAACCGCAAACTAACGACGACGTAGACCGAGAAATCGTCTTCCGTGCAATTACCCAACATTGACCTACTTCAATGGAACACAGCTGTCAAAGTCATATGGTCAGCAGCGATGAACGCGTTTGTTTATATCATAATTTTGAACTGGCACGCATTATAATATTAATAAAGTACTTTTATGAATATGAATTTAATCAAACTGCATTACAACTCGGTAACAGGAAGTATACATGCATCTCAAAGCCCTTGATTAATAATCAGTGTTCTAAGCCATAAAGCCAGTCCATGCCATTTTTGTTAGTTTAGTATAAGATTACAAACAGATAATTATACACCAGTGTTCACCACATTGCATACATATCTGCGGCCTGAAAAATTGATCACTTAAAAGACATAGTTCTACACCATGTTGAATTTACATACTTTTTGCTTTTCTTTATGTTTGTTATATTTGTTTTTAAATGAGATTATGTAAGGGCATAGAATATTATGTGACTATGCAGTTGAGTTAATTATAATTCGACTACTTTTACTAGTATCGCTTCTGTTGTAATTATCATAAGGTATTCAATACTTTAATTCAAATATTCCACACTCTATTATTTGAGTGACGTACTATGCATAGTCAAAAAAAAGAAATTTCAATAATGATTCTTCAATAAACTTTGTGGCTTGAAAACTGGTTACAGCACGAAGATAACGATCTCTCACACTTCAATATGTCTGTGATGTTTCCCCTCCCCACCTTCCGCCTACCACGCATCATAACCTCGAAATTTCACGAGACGTGTGTTACTGACGTACCGCCTGAAAATGCCGCAGCCAACACAGTGTTTGAGTGGTCCTGGTTGCCTATCTGCAAGGAGCGACGCGGCGCATTTTTGGCCACCTTCAAATGACGAACATAGTACACTGTAGAACATGGATTCATAAAGTGAAATAATGTTAGCTTCTTCATCTTAGTCAAAAATTTTTGATTTGTAACTATTTATTTATAATCACCCTATGAATCTATTTTACATTTATTCCGCATTACAACATTTTCTTTTCAAATATACTGATCTTTATTGTACGGGTGATAATATAAATGTTCAGGAATAACAGATACTTTATAAAAAGTCGATAATAAAACATTATAAAAGTATGTTTATATTTTATTTTCGTTATTAACTAAAATGTTATTTCCACTTATGATTCAAAGGGAGAAATAAGAGCAATGCTAACTGGCATGCTGAGCGAGTAGCTTATCGATTTTGCATGCAATGCCTTCAATGGGCATGTAGGGTTTCAATCGTACTGCATATTTTTTGCAGTGGTGTCTTATTCCGATGTGAGAAACAGTTTTCCAGTTTCATTAATATCAATCAAACTAATGTACAATTGTACAGAAAGTAGGACTTGCATTTATGGACATAGTTACTTAAATTTGGATAATGGTTGCCCTATCCCACGATACTAAGCCACTACCCAGAGCCAAATACACTAAGACAGGTTGCCTATTTACAGAGTGTTAACCAGACGAAAAATAATGCATCAACCGTTAGTCATCTTTCATTATAACTAAATGTGAAATAGCCTTGTATATTGCTATGTCGCCACATTTAGAGCTAGAAACAAAGTGGATTAAAATAACTGTATGAATTACAGTGTAAAAAAAGAATATGTACCGTTATACGAAAATGTAAAGTTTCGAAGAGATTACAAAAATTCTTATGTATATACACACAAAAAATTTTTTCAAAGGTTGATTTCAAAAGTGGCCAAGCAATGGCGAAGTGCGTACAGTGAGGTGCGTGAGGTCGGCTGTTGCAGTGTCACACCAGGCGGCTGGAGTGTTGGGTGCCGTGATTGTCCGACAGCCGCCTGGAGAAGACATGCACGAGTCCTTCCACGACCACGACCTTGAGGAGCACACCTTGCTCTTGTCCACGGCCGCCGGCGCCACAGGACCGACCAGCATCCTCGTCAGCGGCAAGGTACGCGCCCTCGCCGCGCCGAGAAGGAACTCGTGCATTCATTACAGCTGTCTGTGTTAAGGCTAACCGACACTTTTGAAATTAACATTTGAAAAATTAAACGGACCCGCTGAATGGCATGCTCTCAGTAACGGTGCTAAAGCAAAGTAAAAGTAGGTCCATGTCTTAATGTTTGAATTACGTGTGTTAGGTTAACATTTGTGAATACGGACCTTATATATTTTTCATCCTGTGTTATTAAGGCTTATAGTTGTAAGAATGAACAACATTTGTTAAAATATTTCATTTTATAATCATTTTACAGTTTCACTTGACCGATGCATGAGTAAAGAGATCAAGCCCGTAGCAGTGATAATTTTGCAAATGTCGGATGAATTCTTAGTGCTCGTTTGACCTTAAACAGCCTTTAGTAAGGGAGTGCCAACAGTAGTGTTTTCTTCAAGTACATCGTGGTAATGTTCTGTAAGCAGGGGGTAAATTTCAATATGTTTATTTCTCAAAAAAATTCAGGTTTTATCATTATTTTATTTTTTTTGCGAAATAAATAAGAAAGCCAGTGAGAAATTGCACTAGGGCTAACAATGTATCGAGGCAAAAGTGGATAAGTAACTGATTACCTCGCATTATTAACATATAACATAATCGAGTGGCAAATGTATTATTAAAGATTTATATGTAAGTATTGTACTCTGTTATCCTTTGATAAGATACTATTTCAATTCAGTTGAAGTGTAATAATATTTATATTATTTCAGTAAAAATCTAATTATATTAATAAATTGTAAAATTTTAATTATGGTGCTGTGATAAATTATGGTATTACGTCATGTTGTTGAGTATTATGTAGGCTACTATGCAAATTGCTACACGACATGTATAAGACATAATTATAACCATCCACTTACCATTGAATACTGTGTTGATAATATAGGATATATGTACATATGCAACACACGCCAGAAATCGTATGCGTGCATGTGAGAGACAGAGTAAATATCGTGTACAGAAGAACACCTTCTAACTTCGTAGGAAGCTTTACCCTATAGTCTAGAAGATCTGGGCGCTAATATAAGAGTGAATTCTCTTGTTTTAAACAACATACAAGTAAAACATTGACACTTCAGACCAATAAAAATGCCCAATACCAGCAACTCTATAAGGAAGACTGTCCATAGGTGAAGTAAACAACTTAATGGAAAATGTTGTACGTGGTTCAGTTCACAGCTGTATTTCAATAAAAAATAAATCAGCAGAGAAATGTTCACCTTCAACTGTTGCAAAATATAGCAATCTCCCTAAGTTGTCAGGCAGCTGACAGCTAAAATTCCTAAAAGTGCCAAATTAAAGTGATCTTTGATGATATGTAACTCTGAGTTGATCTTTACGCACAACACAAAGTTTCTGCTTTGCCTGGCTTAATGAAATATTTATGCCGGTAGAGATCACAAGAATCTTTATCTGAGGTTATCCGTGGTAAATAGAAAAAAAAACTACTAAATAGATGTTCACTGTTTCATACGCCTTTGCTTCACCTCAGGAGTACAGGATATTATTTAAAAGTGTGATGGAAAACATGTACCATATCTTAGCAGTGTTCACACCTTATCTACTCAGTTGCCCTCATCTGTTGATCTCTCGGGCACTGGGGCGTCTAAAATACACCGATTGAGCACTTTATTTGATGCCGATGCCATCTTTCCACCACATAATCTCTTACAGAAATAAGATGGAGACCAGGTCCATTAATAATGATAACATATTCACTGATTATTCAAATTTCAAAATCGTACAGCTTATATAGAACTTACTGAGTAGGTGTATTCAAAAAGCCCTCTTAAATATGACGTCATGCGTCGCTACCAACTTTGGTTAACTGCAAATGTTACCAATACGTAACAACAGAATGCAAATAATGAAATTTCAATATGCTGCGTATAAATATAATATACGAAACAGAAAAATAACAGTATCGAAGAAATTACATTAATATCTAATCACAATATATATCATGTTTAAATAAGCACGTTAATATATATATATATATATATATATATGTAAATATGCACGTATCGATCTATGCCAACATGAATGTCAATGAGATTCAAAATTCGGAACCTCAAAGTACTCCATATATTGCCCGTCAACTGTCAAACTGAATAAGTTACTCGCACGAGATTTAATACGAAAGTACCTGGAAGAGATATTCTCACATGAGATTTAGTATGAGGGTGCCATCTTACCCTGTGAATCATCACATGGGATTTAGTATGAGAGTGACATTCACGATATACGCTCGCATGATGTTTACTATAAGAGTGCCATCCTGCACGAGGTATAACCGCATGAGATTTAGTACGTAGGTGTCATCGTGCACCATTTTCACATGTGCTTTGCGTCGTGTGAATGCTGATGCGTTAATTGTAACTCCATGCGTCATATTGAATTCTTTGTTATTCTCAACTATAAACGTGTTTAAACACACACACACACACACACACGCATATATATATATATATATATATATATATATATATATATATATATATATATATATATATATATATATAGAACCAGTCTGAACCATACTGTGCAATACAGACATAAAATCCGAACTGCAAACCCAAATTTAGATCATAGTGTCCAATCTGCCATTTATTTTTAGAATCAATCGTAAAGTCAGTAGCAATTCGATACCCAAGTAATTTAAGCATTTACATTTTCAAAACCTAAAGAAAGTAAGATAAATCGAGAATCCAATATGGATGCACTCTGGAAAATTGAAGAGTGAAGATAATTGGACGGCTCTTAACATCGAGGTGTTGAGTGCCGATGAGGGTGTTTGAGGTGAGTATGAAGCAGCGCCGGAACGAAAGGGTGGGGGAAATGGGAGATCCCCGAGAAGACCCGCCGACCAACGGCATCGTCCGGCACGGTTCCCAGATGCAAAAATCAGGAGTGACCTGGCCGGGGTTTTGTACCTGGATCGCCTCGGTGAGAGGCGAGCAGGCTAACATTTCGGAGACGTGTTTGCTTGCAGATGATGAAGGGCAGTGGAGGCAGAGGAGCAAGGTTGCGGGTGCTGGTGGGACGCAGGTACAGACTGCGATTGATTGCGGCGGCGGCCATAGACTGCCCCATGCTGCTGAAGATCGACCAGCATCCTCTGCTAGTCGTCGCCAAGGATGGCAACCCGACATCTCCATTGCCCCAGAAGCAACTCCTCCTTTTCCCCGGTTAGCATACCACAAAATAGAACACAACGCTTATGCTAGTTTCATAACCACACAGCATAGGACATAAGAGTAGAATGTTCACCCGTCCATAATTCTTGTGCGGAATTTATTTACAATCGAATATTTGGGTATAGTCCATTCACAGTTGCTTCCAACTTTTCTTAAGCCCTGCTGAAAGCTCTACTTCCAGGATATTCCTTCGCGTTTGGCAAACAAAACATTTCTGAGTCTAGAAAATTACATCAAAGGGGCAGGCACCATATTCGTGCGCAATCAGTCTGGTAATATTATATATAGGAACTATTTCTTACTGGGCATTGCTGAAGTACCTGTTTTCGCCATGTTTTATTCAGATTAACTATAAATGACACTTTGAAATATAGCCATTGAATAAAAGTAACAGGTCAATTTTTAAAAAATTATGGTATATTTTTTCAACAAAAGTATAAAACGCTTGTGATACATGGCACATTTAAGAAACCACGAAGCACATTACACATACGGTAATTTTTGAAAAATTTGATTTAAAATATGTCAAGAAACCACCAGATGGAAGTTATGGTAAATAATTAATGTTCGTAACAGATTGAGATATTTAGTTGAAAATTGATGGTGACGTCAAATATTTAGCTGTATTGCTTTCCTTTGGAATCTTTGCTTATACGAACATGACATATGATCTAGACATGCTAACGTGTCTGGACGTGCATGGTGACGAAATCGGTAATTAATGCACTACTGCCACCTAGATGTTGAAAATATAAACAAATAACAAACGAAAATAAAACAATATGGTTGCATATAGTAGAATGAGCCAAGGTGATGCAAGAAAGTCTAACGAGCGTACGTAATTGGTGCCAACTAATTGGTCGAGCGAACGCATCTAGTTGGGCAATTTTATATATATATATATATATGGTAAAGAGATCGAACGAACATGAGTAATTGGTTGAGTAAAGTGAATAATTCGTGGTGGGGGTGGGTCAATTGGGCAATTGAAAATATTGGAAAATGGGGTGGAACAGATGTGACATTGGAGGGAGTGGTGGGGGAGGAGATATGCGGAATAAACAGCCAGTATCAATTGATGAGGGCCAGTCGTCTGCTGGACGTGGTGCTGGAGATACCTCCGGAGATGTAAGTTTATTTAAATAAATGTTAATAATAATTTTTCGATAAATTTCTATAGTAAATTTTTAAATAATCATTAATTATAAATGTCTTAAATAACTTTTAATAACAGCTTTTTATAATTTTTAAAAATGTTAATATTTGTTAACAAATTTTTGGTTTTGAAGGTGAAAAGTCACCTAGGTCAATTCAATGTAAAATATCAAGGTCAAGGTCACCTACATCCAGCATTACGGACAATATGGCCACTGGGGGATCGGAATGACCGAGCATGAATAACTCCGAACTCCGCTGCGAGACTCCGATGGCCCAGAATTTCCCAAATTTCTCTACTGACAAGAAATGTATAACAGGCTCTTCAGAAGATACGTATGTAGGGCTTAACGTATAGCGAGGTCACATGAGACGGAGCTAGTTGCTCAGACTAGCAGGAACGCAGTAAACATAGGCCATATCCTGTGGTAGGGAACTATGCCATCATTCGACGTGGGTGACATCAGGGAACAATTGAAAACCGGAATCTGGCTGGCCGAACCAGGAAACGAACCCAGATCCCCTCGAAAGCGAGTCCCAATGTTTGCCACTGCGCCATCACATGCCCAGTCGTTTTAAAATATCCCAGTCGCTAAAAGTAACTGGAAGAGCACATGTGCGGTCTCTTCATGCTGTACTTTTTGATAGAAAACATTTAAAAATCACCGCATGTTTGATAGGTTTGGTTATATTTCATTTTTATTTTAATATACAGGTAAAGGAAAGCGAAAAATATTAGTTTTGCCAATGCGCAGTAAGAAATAGTTCGTTAAAAAAAAAATATTCTACACTGAGTGTGCACGAATGTGGCGCGTTGTCCCTTTGGCGCAATTTTCTAGACTCGGTTATGCTTTGTTCGCGTGATGCGGAGGGATATCCTGAAATAGTTATCCATAGTTATTAATAAAAATTTTGGGAGTAACCGTGAATGGACTACAATATTCACAGTGTTGTTTGTGTGTGTGTGGTAGGCGAAAGGTACGACGTTGTTGTTGAAGGCCAATCAACCTGCTGCTACGTACAAGATGAGGGTCAAAGGTTACAACCACTGCTCGAATGTCTACGGCGAGGCGGAGGTAGTCTACCGCGCAGGCGGCTCGAGCAACGATATGTACGAGGATAAGCTACAGACTACGGACGACGAGGTGAGGCATACGCTAATTAAGGGGCATATCTACCTGAAGACTTTTTTACGCGCCTGAGGTACAGAAGCGCGGGAGCAATAAGGGATAGACTTGTTTCGCGCATCGAGTGCTCCATCGCCATCAAGCGCAAGGCTCTGAACAGGTGCGTGTGGGGCCTCGGCGGCTGAGCGGTTAGCCTGCTCGCCCCCTCCCAGGTGAGCCGGGTTCCGTCCACGACCGGGGCCACTCCCAGATTTCCGCGTGTGCGAATCGTGCCGGACAATGCCGCCGGCAGGCCGGGTTTTTTTTTTCTCGGGGGATCTCCCGTTTTACCAGCCCTTTCATTCCGGCGCTGCTCCATACTCACCTCGATCACCATATCGGCTCTCAAGACCTCGCTGTCAAGAGCCGCCCAGATCTCTCCACTCACTGAAGTGGCGCGCAGTGTTCTAGGCGTACTGTGTAGTGATGCTATCATATGGACTAATTGATGGAAAGTCTGTGCCAGGGCAAATGCAGGGTACACGAGTATTATTTTGCATGTATCAGACGCGTATAACTGGAGATAGAGTGCTCTGGAAAAACTGTTTTCATTTATGTTGAAGAGTTCCGAAATTGTGTTCCTTAAGTGCGTCTCGTCTTGAAAGGACTCAATAGTCTTTATCTGAAGTGTATTTTTTTATCTCTTCAGTGATCAACACATTCGACGCACGGTTGTAAATGTCTTAGTAAAACGTGTATTTCAAGCACTGTATCGTATTTCAAGCTTCAGATATACGGGTACTTAATATCCCGGATTGTATCCAAGACGAGCGAATATCCTAACTCAGAAGCGGAATTGCCTGTATTTTCATTAAACGTGGTGACATATCCTGTTCGAGTTTCGAAGAAAGTGAAAATACTATGAGACGGTGAAATATAATTTATTTTCTTCAAAAACATTTTGGTTTAAATCCTCCGAATTTTAAATTATATTTTAAGTTTGTTACCGTAACATAGTAATTTGTTTTACGTAAGTGCGTTTCTAAATTTATTTAAATATCTATATAGTTTATTATTTGTAATTCCGAACATCATTTAGTCTATTTTCACACATAATATTTATGTCATTAATAGCATATATTATTTTATTAGGATACTTATTTGGATAAGCCGTTTAGATCCTAGAGAATGTTAATCTTTTGTAACATTTTATGAGCAATTTTTAAATTATTATTGACTTCACAATATTTCATTTTTGGTTAACTCGCTTCCTCGAAAGCTTCCTTAAATATGAGTAACATATTTTCGCTTAGATCCCTGGTTCACTCATTTTATTTATTATTGTAAATATGTAACACAAATGACTTATGCGACATGAGTGTTTTTGAGACCTCTAATGGTGAAAAGGAATTTTATAAATTCATATAGAAACTTTTGGCCGTAGTTTATTACTTTTTACTTTTGTACTATCGATGTTATATAAAATAAATGCTTTTAAATATAATTAATACTTAATTGTACGTTTAGCATCAGGATAGCTATACTTTATTAATATCGAATTGATTTTATCGTTAAAGGTTGTATTGTAATTACAAGACAAACTTCGGATATGGCTTAATAACGAAGAAAGGAGAAC
The DNA here is from genome assembly GCA_029891345.1 of Dryococelus australis. Lineage (NCBI taxonomy): Eukaryota > Metazoa > Arthropoda > Insecta > Phasmatodea > Phasmatidae > Dryococelus > Dryococelus australis. The sequence goes on from CM057002.1 coordinate 124,964,770, forward strand.
ACATATATACATCTCATGGTCTAATGTGAATCCTATTTCCGGTACACATGTTTGAATTTGGACCTGAAACCAAATCTAGTACAGAAGTTGGAGAAAACTTTTAAGATGGAACATTGAGTGTCTTGATAATGTGTGATGCAACAAGAGTTCAGAAATCCACTACACATATCTGCCGCTGTCATCAAATAAGTTTAGAGAAATAATAAGTTTATTAATTTCAACTTAATCTCCATAAGGCTGGAGCATACTTTGGTATTTAAAAGATGGCTTATTAACAAGCATAGCACAATTAAATTCGCACATTTCCCAGACACCAAGTGTTCCATTTCCAGTAGTTGTAATAAACTAGTGCTTCTGTTAAAACTTCAAAGATATATACGTAACGTCCTTATAATTCAGTTTTGACCATTGGTGGGATGTATGCTTTCACATTATTTTCTAATGAATAACGTGCACTCGGAGTTTGTTGCTCTAATTCAGAAGCATCCTAATAGTTGTTAGCTTTAATGTTAGATTTAGAAAATATATAATAGTAACATGCTATTATTTAATCAATATATATATTTTACCTAATAGTTTTCTAGTGATATTTTTATTTAATAGATATAAATTTTTTACGCATTTAGTTATTGTAGGATCACTGAAAATCTACAACAATTGGCTGGTCGTTGGTGTAGTAGAATTTCACTTAGTTAATTGTATTTACTTTTGATTTCAGTCACTTCCACCACATCTGAACAATGTGTCATATTTATACAAATGAACATAAAGGCGGTTCAAATTAATTTGCATGGCTTTTACTGAAGGGTATTTAAATTATATATGACGATTATTGACGTTTCTGCAGTGTACTGAAGTTGTTTAACAACAGTACTTTTGTGACACTTCAAAAACTTCAAATAATTTTCCAGTATTTTCTATAGGTACGTAAGTTTGTATACTCAAAAGCTTCACAATATAACTGCTCAAACTGTCAAGTGAAAAAATTAACTTTTATTTTACTGTAGTTATAATGTATATAATGACGTTTAAAACTGTTGCTTAAACAAACTGTCTATTAAAAGGCTATTAGATGTAATGAAAAAAATATTGTAACGTTCCAACGGTAGTTTATAATATATATGTTTATTATTTGTTACTTGTTTTGAAACTAAACCGTTATTATTAGCATGGTGCTTCAAATATGATATTTAGGAGGCGGCGTATTTAATTATAGTGATTTTCCCACTGCTATGAATGTAAATATATCTTGTCTCGCAGTGAAACTGCAATGGCGATACGAGATAAGAAAAATGTCAGATGCACACAGAGATACAATTAGATAGAAATGAATGATTTCACGATTATATCACCTAGTGGATAAAATAGTTTAATTTTGTATAACTTTCGCACACCTATACTTACAGAAGTCCTAGCGTTCATTCATTTCTCATTTTCATTCATTTTAGTTCGTTTATCATTCTCCGTTTTAATTAATTTTATTCAAACAAGCTTGTTCTCGAATGCGTCGTAAGAAATTACCCTATAATTGTTTGCAATTATTTTTTTAAAGCATGTGAATAAATATATTCTGTTAAAATGATCCTGACGGCACAGTGTCACATCGGCTATATCTTGTGTCCTCGGGTGTTGCCTCTAATGAGACAGCACCGTGGTACAGTGTCACATCGGCTATATCTTGTGTCCTCGGGTGTTGCCTCTAATGAGGCAGCACCGTGGTACAGTGTCACATCGGCTATATCTTGTGTCCTCGGGTGTTGCCTCTAATGAGACAGCACCGTGGCACAGTGTCACATCGGCTATATCTTGTGTCCTCGGGTGTTGCCTCTAATGAGACAGCACCGTGGTACAGTGTCACATCGGCTATGTCTTGTGTCCTCGGGTGTTGCCTCTAATGAGACAGCACCGTGGTACAGTGTCACATCGGCTATATCTTGTGTCCTCGGGTGTTGCCTCTAATGAGACAGCACCGTGGCACAGTGTCACATCGGCTATATCTTGTGTCCTCGGGTGTTGCCTCTAATGAGACAGCACCGTGGTACAGTGTCACATCGGCTATATCTTGTGTCCTCGGGTGTTGCCTCTAATGAGACAGCACCGTGGCACAGTGTCACATCGGCTATATCTTGTGTCCTCGGGTGTTGCCTCTAATGAGACAGCACCGTGGTACAGTGTCACATCGGCTATATCTTGTGTCCTCGGGTGTTGCCTCTAATGAGACAGCACCGTGGCACAGTATCACATCGGCTATATCTTGTGTCCTCGGGTGTTGCCTCTAATGAGACAGCACCGTGGCACAGTATCACATCGGTTATATCTTGTGTCCTCGGGTGTTGCCTCTAATGAGACAGCACCGTGGTACAGTATCACATCGGCTATGTCTTGTGTCCTCGGGTGTTGCCTCTAATGAGGCAGCACCGTGGCACAGTGTCACATCGGCTATATCTTGTGTCCTCGGGTGTTGCCTCTAATGAGACAGCACCGTGGCACAGTGTCACATCGGCTATATCTTGTGTCCTCGGGTGTTGCCTCTAATGAGACAGCACCGTGGTACAGTGTCACATCGGCTATATCTTGTGTCCTCGGGTGTTGCCTCTAATGAGACAGCACCGTGGCACAGTGTCACATCGGCTATATCTTGTGTCCTCGGGTGTTGCCTCTAATGAGACAGCACCGTGGCACAGTATCACATCGGCTATCTTGTGTCCTCGGGTGTTGCCTCTAATGAGGCAGCACCGTGGCACAGTGTCACATCGGCTATATCTTGTGTCCTCGGGTGTTGCCTCTAATGAGGCAGCACCGTGGCACAGTATCACATCGGCTATATCTTGTGTCCTCGGGTGTTGCCTCTAATGAGACAGCACCGGGGTACAGTGTCACATCGGCTATATCTTGTGTCCTCGGGTGTTGCCTCTAATGAGACAGCACCGTGGTACAGTGTCACATCGGCTATATCTTGTGTCCTCGGGTGTTGCCTCTAATGAGACAGCACCGTGGCACAGTATCACATCGGCTATATCTTGTGTCCTCGGGTGTTGCCTCTAATGAGACAGCACCGTGGCACAGTGTCACATCGGTTATATCTTGTGTCCTCGGGTGTTGCCTCTAATGAGACAGCACCGTGGCACAGTGTCACATCGGCTATATCTTGTGTCCTCGGGTGTTGCCACTAATGAGACAGCACCGTGGCACAGTGTCACATCGGCTATATCTTGTGTCCTCGGGTGTTGCCTCTAATGAGACAGCACCGTGGGACAGTGTCACATCGGCTATATCTTGTGTCCTCGGGTGTTGCCTCAAATGAGGCAGCACCGTGGTACAGTATCACATCGGCTATGTCTTGTGTCCTCGGGTGTTGCCTCTAATGAGGCAGCACCGTGGTACAGTATCACATCGGCTATATCTTGTGTCCTCGGGTGTTGCCTCTAATGAGACAGCACCGTGGCACAGTATCACATCGGCTATATCTTGTGTCCTCGGGTGTTGCCTCTAATGAGACAGCACCGTGGCACAGTGTCACATCGGTTATATCTTGTGTCCTCGGGTGTTGCCTCTAATGAGGCAGCACCGTGGCACAGTGTCACATCGGCTATATCTTGTGTCCTCGGGTGTTGCCTCTAATGAGACAGCACCGTGGGACAGTGTCACATCGGCTATATCTTGTGTCCTCGGGTGTTGCCACTAATGAGACAGCACCGTGGTACAGTATCACATCGGCTATATCTTGTGTCCTCGGGTGTTGCCTCTAATGAGACAGCACCGTGGCACAGTATCACATCGGCTATATCTTGTGTCCTCGGGTGTTGCCTCTAATGAGACAGCACCGTGGCACAGTGTCACATCGGATATATCTTGTGTCCTCGGGTGTTGCCTCTAATGAGACAGCACCGTGGCACAGTGTCACATCGGCTATATCTTGTGTCCTCGGGTGTTGCCTCTAATGAGACAGCACCGTGGCACAGTGTCACATCGGTTATATCTTGTGTCCTCGGGTGTTGCCTCTAATGAGACAGCACCGTGGTACAGTATCACATCGGCTATATCTTGTGTCCTCGGGTGTTGCCTCTAATGAGACAGCACCGTGGTACAGTGTCACATCGGCTATATCTTGTGTCCTCGGGTGTTGCCTCTAATGAGACAGCACCGTGGTACAGTATCACATCGGCTATATCTTGTGTCCTCGGGTGTTGCCTCTAATGAGACAGCACCGTGGCACAGTATCACATCGGCTATGTCTTGTGTCCTCGGGTGTTGCCTCTAATGAGACAGCACCGTGGCACAGTGTCACATCGGCTATATCTTGTGTCCTCGGGTGTTGCCTCTAATGAGACAGCACCGTGGCACAGTATCACATCGTCTATGTCTTGTGTCCTCGGGTGTTGCCTCTAATGAGACAGCACCGTGGCACAGTATCACATCGGCTATATCTTGTGTCCTCGGGTGTTGCCTCTAATGAGACAGCACCGTGGCACAGTGTCACATCGCTATATCTTGTGTCCTCGGGTGTTGCCTCTAATGAGGCAGCACCGTGGTACAGTGTCACATCGGCTATATCTTGTGTCCTCGGGTGTTGCCTCTAATGAGACAGCACCGTGGCACAGTGTCACATCGGCTATATCTTGTGTCCTCGGGTGTTGCCTCTAATGAGACAGCACCGTGGCACAGTGTCACATCGGCTATATCTTGTGTCCTCGGGTGTTGCCTCTAATGAGACAGCACCGTGGCACAGTGTCACATCGGCTATATCTTGTGTCCTCGGGTGTTGCCTCAAATGAGACAGCACCGTGGCACAGTGTCACATCGGCTATATCTTGTGTCCTCGGGTGTTGCCTCTAATGAGACAGCACCGTGGCACAGTATCACATCGGCTATATCTTGTGTCCTCGGGTGTTGCCTCTAATGAGACAGCACCGTGGTACAGTATCACATCGGCTATATCTTGTGTCCTCGGGTGTTGCCTCTAATGAGACAGCACCGTGGCACAGTGTCACATCGGCTATATCTTGTGTCCTCGGGTGTTGCCTCTAATGAGACAGCACCGTGGCACAGTGTCACATCGGCTATATCTTGTGTCCTCGGGTGTTGCCTCTAATGAGACAGCACCGTGGACAGTGTCACATCGGCTATATCTTGTGTCCTCGGGTGTTGCCTCTAATGAGACAGCACCGTGGCACAGTGTCACATCGGCTATATCTTGTGTCCTCGGGTGTTGCCTCTAATGAGACAGCACCGTGGCACAGTGTCACATCGGCTATATCTTGTGTCCTCGGGTGTTGCCTCTAATGAGACAGCACCGTGGCACAGTGTCACATCGGCTATATCTTGTGTCCTCGGGTGTTGCCTCTAATGAGAGCCAGCACCGTGGTCCGGTGTCACAATCGGCTGTATACTTGTGTCCTCGGGTGTTGCCTCTAATGAGACAGCACCGTGGCACAGTATCACATCGGCTATATCTTGTGTCCTCGGGTGTTGCCTCTAATGAGACAGCACCGTGGCACAGTGTCACATCGGCATTTTCTTGTGTCCTCGGGTGTTGCCTCTAATGAGACAGCACCGTGGCACAGTGTCACATCGGCTATATCTTGTGTCCTCGGGTGTTGCCTCTAATGAGGACAGCACCGTGGCACAGTGTCACATCGCTTAATCTTGAGTGCCTCGGTGTGTGCCTCTAATGAGACAGCACCGTGGCACAGTGTCACATCGGCTATATCTTGTGTCCTCGGGTGTTGCCTCTAATGAGACAGCACCGTGGACAGTGTCACATCGGCTATATCTTGTGTCCTCGGGTGTTGCCTCTAATGAGACAGCACCGTGCACAGTGATCACATCGGCTATATCTTGTGTCCTCGGGTGTTGCCTCTAATGAGACAGCACCGTGGCACAGTGTCACATCGGCTATATCTTGTGTCCTCGGGTGTTGCCTCTAATGAGACAGCACCGTGGCACAGTGTCACATCGGCTATATCTTGTGTCCTCGGGTGTTGCCTCTAATGAGACAGCACCGTGGCACAGTGTCACATCGGCTATATCTTGTGTCCTCGGGTGTTGCCTCTAATGAGACAGCACCGTGGACAGTGTCACATCGGCTATATCTTGTGTCCTCGGGTGTTGCCTCTAATGAGACAGCACCGTGGCACAGTTCACATCGCTATATCTTGTGTCCTCGGGTTGCCTCTAATGAGACAGCACCGTGGCACAGTGATCACATCGGCTATATCTTGTGTCCTCGGGTGTTGCCTCTAATGAGACAGCACCGTGGCACAGTGTCACATCGGCTATATCTTGTGTCCTCGGGTGTTGCCTCTAATGAGACAGCACCGTGGCACAGTTCACATCGGCTATATCTTGTGTCCTCGGGTGTTGCCTCTAATGAGACAGCACCGTGGCACAGTGTCACATCGGCTATATCTTGTGTCCTCGGGTGTTGCCTCTAATGAGACAGCACCGTGGCACAGTGTCACATCGGCTATATCTTGTGTCCTCCGGGTGTTGCCTCTAATGAGACAGCACCGTGGTACAGTATCACATCGGCTATATCTTGTGTCCTCGGGTGTTGCCTCTAATGAGACAGCACCGTGGCACAGTGTCACATCGGCTATATCTTGTGTCCTCGGGTGTTGCCTCTAATGAGACAGCACCGTGGCACAGTATCACATCGGCTATATCTTGTGTCCTCGGGTGTTGCCTCTAATGAGACAGCACCGTGGCACAGTGTCACATCGGCTATATCTTGTGTCCTCGGGTGTTGCCTCTAATGAGACAGCACCGTGGCACAGTGTCACATCGGCTATATCTTGTGTCCTCGGGTGTTGCCTCTAATGAGACAGCACCGTGGTACAGTGTCACATCGGCTATATCTTGTGTCCTCGGGTGTTGCCTCTAATGAGACAGCACCGTGGCACAGTGTCACATCGGCTATATCTTGTGTCCTCGGGTGTTGCCTCTAATGAGACAGCACCGTGGCACAGTGTCACATCGCTATATCTTGTGTCCTCGGGTGTTGCCTCTAATGAGGACAGCACCGTGGCACAGTTCACATCGGCTATATCTTGTGTCCTCGGGTGTTGCCTCTAATGAGACAGCACCGTGGCACAGTATCACATCGGCTATATCTTGTGTCCTCGGGTGTTGCCTCTAATGAGACAGCACCGTGGCACAGTATCACATCGGCTATATCTTGTGTCCTCGGGTGTTGCCTCTAATGAGACAGCACCGTGGCACAGTATCACATCGGCTATATCTTGTGTCCTCGGGTGTTGCCTCTAATGAGACAGCACCGTGGCACAGTGTCACATCGGCTATATCTTGTGTCCTCGGGTGTTGCCTCTAATGAGACAGCACCGTGGCACAGTGTCACATCGGCTATATCTTGTGTCCTCGGGTGTTGCCTCTAATGAGACAGCACCGTGGCACATGTGTCACATCGGCTATATCTTGTGTCCTCGGGTGTTGCCTCTAATGAGACAGCACCGTGGCACAGTGTCACATCGGCTATATCTTGTGTCCTCGGGTGTTGCCTCTAATGAGACAGCACCGTGGCACAGTGTCACATCGGCTATATCTTGTGTCCTCGGGTGTTGCCTCTAATGAGACAGCACCGTGGCACAGTATCACATCGGCTATATCTTGTGTCCTCGGGTGTTGCCTCTAATGAGGACAGCACCGTGGCACAGTATCACATCGGCTATATCTTGTGTCCTCGGGTGTTGCCTCTAATGAGACAGCACCGTGGACAGTATCACATCGGCTATATCTTGTGTCCTCGGGTGTTGCCTCTAATGAGACAGCACCGTGGCACAGTGTCACATCGGCTATATCTTGTGTCCTCGGGTGTTGCCTCTAATGAGACAGCACCGTGGCACAGTGTCACATCGGCTATATCTTGTGTCCTCGGGTGTTGCCTCTAATGAGACAGCACCGTGGCACAGTATCACATCGGCTATATCTTGTGTCCTCGGGTGTTGCCTCTAATGAGCAGCACACGTGGCTACAGTGTCACATCGGCTATGTCTTGTGTCCTCGGGTGTTGCCTCTAATGAGACAGCACCGTGGCACAGTGTCACATCGGCTATATCTTGTGTCCTCGGGTGTTGCCTCTAATGAGCAGCACCGTGGCACAGTGTCACATCGGCTATATCTTGTGTCCTCGGGTGTTGCCTCTAATGAGGCAGCACCGTGGCACAGTGTCACATCGGCTATATCTTGTGTCCTCGGGTGTTGCCTCTAATGAGGCAGCACCGTGGCACAGTGTCACATCGGCTATGTCTTGTGTCCTCGGTGTTGCCTCTAATGAGACAGCACCGTGGCACAGTGTCACATCGGCTATGTCTTGTGTCCTCGGGTGTTGCCTCTAATGATACAGCACCGTGGCACAGTATCACATCGGCTATATCTTGTGTCCTCGGGTGTTGCCTCTAATGAGACAGCACCGTGGCACAGTGTCACATCGGCTATATCTTGTGTCCTCGGGTGTTGCCTCTAATGAGAGCAGCACCGTGGACAGTATCACATCGGCTATATCTTGTGTCCTCGGGTGTTGCCTCTAATGAGACAGCACCGTGGCACAGTATCACATCGGCTATATCTTGTGTCCTCGGGTGTTGCCTCTAATGAGACAGCACCGTGGCACAGTATCACATCGGTTATATCTTGTGTCCTCGGGTGTTGCCTCTAATGAGACAGCACCGTGGCACAGTGTCACATCGGCTATATCTTGTGTCCTCGGGTGTTGCCTCTAATGAGACAGCACCGTGGTACAGTGTCACATCGGCTATATCTTGTGTCCTCGGGTGTTGCCTCTAATGAGACAGCACCGTGGTACAGTGTCACATCGGCTATATCTTGTGTCCTCGGGTGTTGCCTCTAATGAGGCAGCACCGTGGCACAGTGTCACATCGGCTATGTCTTGTGTCCTCGGGTGTTGCCTCTAATGAGGCAGCACCGTGGCACAGTATCACATCGGCTATATCTTGTGTCCTCGGGTGTTGCCTCTAATGAGGCAGCACCGTGGCACAGTGTCACATCGGTTATATCTTGTGTCCTCGGGTGTTGCCTCTAATGAGGCAGCACCGTGGTACAGTGTCACATCGGCTATGTCTTGTGTCCTCGGGTGTTGCCTCTAATGAGACAGCACCGTGGCACAGTGTCACATCGGCTATATCTTGTGTCCTCGGGTGTTGCCTCTAATGAGACAGCACCGTGGTACAGTGTCACATCGGCTATGTCTTGTGTCCTCGGGTGTTGCCTCTAATGAGGCAGCACCGTGGCACAGTATCACATCGGCTATATCTTGTGTCCTCGGGTGTTGCCTCTAATGAGGCAGCACCGTGGCACAGTGTCACATCGGCTATGTCTTGTGTCCTCGGGTGTTGCCTCTAATGAGACAGCACCGTGGTACAGTGTCACATCGGCTATATCTTGTGTCCTCGGGTGTTGCCTCTAATGAGGCAGCACCGTGGCACAGTATCACATCGGCTATATTTTGTGTCCTCGGGTGTTGCCTCTAATGAGACAGCACCGTGGTACAGTGTCACATCGGCTATATCTTGTGTCCTCGGGTGTTGCCTCTAATGAGGCAGCACCGTGGCACAGTATCACATCGGCTATATCTTGTGTCCTCGGGTGTTGCCTCTAATGAGACAGCACCGTGGTACAGTGTCACATCGGCTATGTCTTGTGTCCTCGGGTGTTGCCTCTAATGAGACAGCACCGTGGCACAGTGTCACATCGTCTATATCTTGTGTCCTCGGGTGTTGCCTCTAATGAGACAGCACCGTGGTACAGTGTCACATCGGCTATATCTTGTGTCCTCGGGTGTTGCCTCTAATGAGACAGCACCGTGGTACAGTGTCACATCGGCTATATCTTGTGTCCTCGGGTGTTGCCTCTAATGAGGCAGCACCGTGGCACAGTGTCACATCGGCTATGTCTTGTGTCCTCGGGTGTTGCCTCTAATGAGGCAGCACCGTGGCACAGTATCACATCGGCTATATCTTGTGTCCTCGGGTGTTGCCTCTAATGAGGCAGCACCGTGGCACAGTGTCACATCGGTTATATCTTGTGTCCTCGGGTGTTGCCTCTAATGAGGCAGCACCGTGGTACAGTGTCACATCGGCTATGTCTTGTGTCCTCGGGTGTTGCCTCTAATGAGACAGCACCGTGGTACAGTATCACTACAAGACAACGCTCTCCCACACACGTTGCACGTGTATACAGAATGCATGCGTCATGCAAAGGAATGTATTATTCGGATCAGTTTGGTCGCGAGCTCGTACCAGTGTCGGTATGCAGGTTGTCGAGGGCCAGTCACAACAGCCGTAGGCCAGCTGACTTCAGGAAAATTCTACTTCATGTCTGTACGGATCCATTCCGAACCGAGCGGGTGCGTGCAGCCAGGCTCGAGGTGTTGCTACATCGTCCTGGCATCGAGACAGATGTAAGCTGGGACTGGGAACTCTGTTATCCGTGTTATATTATATTGCAATTATCTACAGCATATTAAAATGACATTTCAACCTTTCCAGCTTCATTTAATTTCCACCATTCATTCTACCAGCTTAGCATCACCCCCCTCCCTCCCCCCCCTCCCCGTGAGTGTAATTTGGAGATTTTTGGGAATCATTTTTCTAACAAAACAGTAAATAATATATTAATATATGCTGATGTAAGTAACAGAGGTAAAATATATTTTTTGGATTGTTCAGTTTTTTTGGAGTAAAATTTTCGTTTCCCTTTGAAGAAGCAAGAACATGTAAATGTCTCTTAGCCATGGTTTATATTCATACCAGAAAATCAAATTAACTGGCCAATGCTAAACACAACTATATTATTTGTAAAGCTTGATTTAATATTAGTGGAAATGTCAACTACTTATATAAGAACTGTGTTCTGCTTATGAAGTACCTTAAACTTAATACACTTGCGACACTGGGGTAACTTAGGATACTAAAGAAATTTGGGACACTTTAAAAAGAATTTTATTTTGTACTTGCGTCTGCTCTTAATAAAATAAAACATCATATGTAACAAAATACAGCCAGCAACCAAGTTTGTGAGACTGCACAATTATACTTCGGGCCACCACAATTTCCCAACCAAAACTCCTTTAATTTTCCCCATGTTACACCAGTGCCCCATGTTCACAATAATGTATGCACTTCTTAACGGCCTTCCAAAATGCATTAACCATTAATAAGTATATCTTATTGTAGCAGCAGGCATTAAATTTCGAGGGTGGTGAAATGTATACACTGTGTTTATTCGTCACATTGCAATGTTTATATTAAAAAGCAGCAGGAAGATGGAAATGTGACGAAAGGAAAAATTAAGAATGGCCTTAAAAAGTTCTCACTTTACCGTGAACAGCCTGTAACCAGTTGACGGTATGTTGTTTTGAGTCGGAACGCTGAACTCAGGCAACGGAAGTTCCGCCTAGAGGAACGCTGTTTCGATTAAAGCTACACTAATCCGCACATGGAGCGAACATTTTAACAGATAGCCAAAATGAAGCATGTCATAATGGCTTAAATAACATTCCACGTAGGATAGGTCTTACAGTCTTGGCGGATTCTGTTGAGGTTTGCGGTGGTGTAGCAGCCCAGCTATTCGCCTCGAACAAGGCGAACTGCGTTCTATTCTCGGCGGGTTCAACAGGATTTTCCCAAGTGGGAAACCTAGCAGACGTCGTTGACCGGAGAATTTTCTAAGGACACTCTCGTTTCTCCCACACTTGCATTCCTCTACTGCTTAATCCAAACCTCATTTCACCCTAGCAGCTCTCAAGGCTAGGCTATTTAGCTCCCACCTAAATCTCTCAACCCAAATCTGTGGTATTCTCAGCTCAGTAAAAATGGAGAAGTCTTGATCCCTCGCCTTAGGCAGGATTTACAACGACCCGTTGCGTCCGTCCGTCAACCGTATGTCAATCATGTGACTAACAGCCAAACAGAGGTGGCCGTCAATTATATCCGTCCGTCCGTCAAAACCTTGGCAAGTTTCACTTTCGATGGACCAATGGATGAAATCACAGCCTTCTAAACCCGCAAGTGTTGTTACTCGTTCACCCCGAGTTCTCTACAAAGCTGTGTAGCGTGTGCAGTGGTTTTTTGCAGTATCTTATTTGCACATGCTTGTTTATGTAACTGTAAAATAAAATTAAGTTGCATTTTTCTTGAAGTTTATTTGATAATTACTTTTGGGAACACGAGCTCCATTTGTGTAATAATAAAAATAATAATTATGTTTTATACGCTATTTAAATTCTTTTACATAGATTAATTTCCTTTACGCACGTGTGTGGTTGTTTTGGGTACTCAAAACCACATTACCGCAGAAAATTTCACTTTTTACGTATAATTCTTTCCTTTTTGCAAACAGATTTGTTTTTATTAATTTGCAGCAATGAACTTACGACGGACGTCCGTAGTTTGGTTGTAAATCGCTCGGCTGGGAGACGGACGAACGTATGACGGTCGGGCGGACACGACGGGCTATTGTAAATCCTACCTTAATAACCTACAATATCAGGCAAACGTATGTGACACGCGAGTTTTCCTCCCAAGCTCGCTGCTCTGCAGCCCGTCACGGACCGGTCTGTAGTCCAGCTACAACAGGACGGCCCGCAACATTCCTACCGCCCCACAAACATCCCGTATCCATCACTCTTGAAGAAGACCACCTAACCCGACGTTTATGACAAGCGTATGACATTAGCAGCATTGCTCATGTATTTCTTCTCCCTTGCGATGTTAAACTTAGTACCGCCATTTGAGTGTGGTGTGCCCGCATGTCTGCCGAGCGCTATACAACATTTTAAAACATTTCCTTGGCATGTTTAAGTGGATATACTCATGTGTATTGGCTGGCAACTGAGCAATCATGAAATCAACGTTTGGAAAACGTCACTGCTCATGCCTGTATATACCTGAAAGGGCATACTGATTTGCATGCGCCAGGTCACGTTGATAGCGATGAGGCAAAGAAATTCAATTTCTTAATATTTAAGTAAAACAAAGATGTTAGAAATTTTTCGAATGCTAAAATAATTCTTATTGCTTATTTAAAATATATATATATATAACTGTAAGAATAAGGAAATGTGTAAAATGTTTACTTTTCTAATAACAAATGGTTGCACTTAATTTCGCGGATTCATCGGGTAACGAGCTAGACTCCTTAATCCTTTGTGTTATTAATCCTCATTACGATTTTCATTGTCTGATTCTCCAATTGTACTCTAGAACAGGTAACGCGGAATTCAACCCTCTTTTACTTGCAGGTTGATTACGTGGCTTACGAACATAGAACCAAATACAGAATCACAAAACTTGAGGCCCCTCTTAGCAATCATGCCAACCGTAACATTAAGTCTGCATATGACGTAAGATTGCAACACACGCACACAAATAGATGTTGAGCAAATGTCTAGAACTGGGCAAGTGTACCGCAAACAGCCTGTAGCTCTATAACGGACCTGTTCACAGGGCACGAAGCAGTTGTTCCTAGAGACATGCCCCGACGTGTTGGGGTGTCTGCCGCCCTTGAAGGGCCTCGGAACTAGCAGCCAAGAGCCCGAGCAGTCGGACCTGAGGTTCTACCTGCCCTTCGACGTAAACGCCGTGGGCGACTTTGACGGCCACGTGGACTTCCGGTACCTGCACGAGAGCGCGCCCTACTACCCGGCCTACCTCAGTGAGTACCAGGGTACTTCACGCAATCTTCTCCCACACGCATACAAATTTGACGTTCCTGTGTTATGGGAGGACCTAGAGGCAAACAAATGAACTAGTCGTCGAACTTCTCTCTGGTCAAAACTTTTGTAATTTGGAGGTGTCTGCTCTGAGTGTACTTCGCGCTTTCGTTGTCCAACCCGTATAGCGTGTAAAGTCCATTAAGGCAGATAATCTTTGAAGTTACAACAGAGTATGTTGTATTAACTTCCTACTGTCGTTAAGTTCACGCATACGTCCTGCTACATTACATTCTCATTGACTTAAGACAGGCGAAGATGTTAAGTTTCTAACCGAGAAGTTGACGCAACTTCCACCTAACGTAAAGTTAACGAAATTTTAGCAACTTAGATTCAGAGGAAAATCATTGTCGTTTGTCCACATAGTTGTTCACAGTACTATCCAGTTTCGACAGGATTGTTTATTCTAAATTATCCCACGGATGCAACACACGTTTAAGTTAACAACTTCGTATGTGCGTATTTAATTAATAAGATAAACTAATAAATAACTGGAAAAGATCTGTGTTTAAATTAAGTACTTGGGTGCAAATCAGCGTCTTTTTATATTAGTGTTAGGGTTTATTACTGGGACTTGGCACGTTATAACAATTACGTTCTGTTACAATATACACATTTATACGCTAGCCGTTTTTTCTAATCTCATATACGGCCTTTTTGTAGTACTGAATTGAAACTTATCAAACACATTTTCTTAGCTACATTCTAAACACAAGTACTTTTTGTTTTTAAATATAAGGCAACACAGTTTACGTATAGGTAAAATATGTAGTCTCATTTCAACTTCAAAGTGAATCATTTTTATGGGGCCAGGTAGTGAGGGCGTAATGCCATTAGTTTGTGTCCGAATGTCTCGTTACGAAGCTGCAAAGTTACGAAGTAGTGACGAACTTGTGAATTTCACGATGCTCGTAGATAAACACGACTCAAAAACTTAAAAGATTCACACGGTTAGAAGCATAAGTTTCCACTGAGTATTAGATAGGACATGATTAGTAAAATATTTCAACAAACGTAGTGAATTTCCAAAATCTCACCCAATAATGAAAATTTTTCCAAGGAAGCATCGGGAGCATAAAAATCTCGAAACTCCAGCCAGAAAATATTTCTAGTAAAATTAATCGGGAACTGGAAACGAATGCCTTGGAGATAGTCCACCCGCAACGGACACAAAATGTAGACAGATGGCCACGTAATAATCAGACGCATTTAACTGCAAACATACTGTTGTCAAATTTTGTGAATGCTTTTTAAATACATCTTCAATAGCAGATTTTCACGAAATGTTGATGAGCCCATAAAATAGCTTTATAAATTAGGTTGAATTTATGAAGTATTTGGGTAGCAGTACTATGTGTTCTTCATGTGACTGTGCTTATCTTATACCATTTCGGAGGCCATAACTAGTTTCTCATTCACTCAATTTTCTTTTAACCTTTGGACTCTATCAAAAAATTAGTGTTTCCGTGTTTCATGGATCATTGCTTTCAACACGCGACATGAACAAATTATCAGAAATTTGCCAATGTCTGTATTAGAAATGACATACGACACTAAAGGATACAACAATATTTTCAATTTGGATTCTGACATACTGGGAACAGAAAACTATGAAAATATACAGAGTGTGTATACTAAGACTACCGAAAATGAATAATAATAAAGTTCCATTCAAGTTATTGGCAACACAAACGTATATTGAACTAATCCACGTGGAGTTCGGCGAATATTACAGGTGAGTGAGACCGCCTTTCGTCTCGTGTTCATGTCACCAAAACTGGCCCAAGAATGTACAAAAAAACTGTAAAATTTCGGAGTTTTTTTTTTTAACTTTTTTATGCCACATGTTTGTATTTCGTTTTACAGCAAACCTGAGCTCTTACGGAAAATGCAGTTACATTTTGTGCTACTTGGTTACATTACATTACAGTGAAAACTTACGCATGTGTACTGCATTAGCATATGAAAGCATTTATTTCAGAATACCTTGAAAGAACCTTAGCGGAATCTTTGCAAGGAGAGTGGCAGTGCAGTTTTGTTGATACGGGGACCACTGACTGCGCGTCGTTTGGTCCGACCGCTCTGCGTTAACATTTTCTGCGTGGCGGGAACATGTAACAGAACTGGCATATTAACTACACGTTAGCCACACTTCTGTTTATATATGACTGCTTTATTCCGAACAGCGACGAAAAAAAAAACAACTACGGGGTGTGTATTTGAGGTATGAACGCTGTGTACGTAGGTTATTTGAGATGTTTTCGCACTTTTCATAATCTTATTTTAATGCAACTATAATATATGATATTTTGTAAAAGTTCATAATTTATTCATGTGAAATGAATAACAGATCCTCTTAGCTCTGTCGATAATTCAAGGGCAGTGAAACACGTTCATCAATGCTAACCATGCGACTTTGACAGTTGTATTGACAATGGGCTAATCAGTGTTGGCAACGTGTTCAAAAGATTGGAATCGGTCGATCTCGTGTATTGTCTATAATTTTCTGGACTACGACAGAAGAGAAACGGGCTGTGTTTTTCTGGAAAACTCAACTCAAATAGGTTTAAATGTTCCTTTTTTAGGTTTTGTTAAAACATTTTTGATCTTAGATATTTTAAAATCTTTGAATGAAAAGAAAGTTATATTATAGCTTGTAATATAGACGTCTGGCACCTCACTTACGGAACCTCAGAAATTACAAGGAAATATTACAAGAGGCAGTAATATCAAAATAAATAATTTATAAAATTTCGAATTTATATTTATTATTATGCTTATCTGCTCTACAACAGTGGCATTATTTTTATCTAATGGGTAACAGGGAGATATTTATTGTGTTGGTTTGGGAGCGATAGGAAGGGAGCGTATAAAACATTTGCTATAAGTTGAAACACTACCCTAGCAATATAACATGGAATTTTGATGCTATTTTTTTTTGTTTGTTCACTTAATTGCGCGTGCGCTAGCTAATATTTACTGTAAAATGTACTCAGTGAATGGAAAGTAACTTTTCATTTTCAAAGTAGACTTCAAAATGTGTATGTGTACCGTGAACAGCTCATATCAACCAGTGCTTGCTTATATATAGGTATGCGCATCAGTTTTATCAACGATTATGGAATTTAAGGCCAATTCACTTTCATTTATTAATTTTGTAGACTTGTAGTTTAATGAAACAGGGACTAGATATTAGCGGATTTTTTTAAAGTAGGCGTATAAAGAAAACCCTTATGGGTCGTCAGAGTCACGTGACCTATATCTGGGATGTCGCACGCAAATCATAAAACACGGCCTGACGAGGGAAATCCTTCACATCTCGGAGGTATCTTTCGGCGACAAAAGTGCATTACCTATTAATTTTAACATGTTTTGCTAATAACTTGAAGACAAAACTCTTTTTTTAATTGGCGCTGATTAAGAGAGCGTTACACTAAATGAAGTAGAGCACAGAACTTTATATTTATACATTCGTTTTAACCCCTCAATTCATACACAGCATTTAAAAAATGTCACATTGTAATACAAAGGTCGCCTAGAGAAATAAAAAATATATATTAATAAAATATAGGGGTAATTTTGTTTTAGCCGCAGCGGATACGTGGATCTAGCGTATGATCATGTTTGGATGGCCGGTTCCACTACACAAAGAATCTGTTCAACCACGATGTATCGGCCACCTGTCGTTTGCCAGAGAATGGATAGTGAACATGTTTTAACATCTGATATAAATCCCGTCCGTCCGACAAAGTGTTTTGCGGATACCTATTCTGGATCGTTAGTATGTCGCTCATGCATGTACTCTAAAGTGGTGGTTTTTAATGCGTGCTGTCAATTCATGACGCGTGACACGTGGAACTTCATAGTGGACGACTCACTGCCTTTGTCACTGCACAACTCTGTAGCTGGTACGGTGACACACACACACACAAACACTACCTATATACATGGGACGCTGATCTGAAACGGTTGGACATATTACAAGTTCTGAGTTTTCACTTTTCTACGCAACCCTGGTGTTAGAACCCACCATTTTTTCTACACAGTTAAGTTATTTTTGATTGGAAATGTTTTAATGTTTAAGTTTGTTCGCGGTATTGTTCACTGCTTATAATTATATTAATCCTATAGTACAAACTGTCACGCTGGCAAGCAGTAAAGTTGGCAGCTCTGTATTATTCATTTTTACTTTATATTGCGAGCGTAATGGATTAATTTATAACTATTTATGTAAGATTTTCATGTTTAAAAACATAACAGCACGAATGCGCGTAATATTAACACATTCACTTGAGTGAGTGATTGAGTGAAGAGATAAGGGCGATCCTTGAGATAAATATCTTTAGAACCGATGAGTGTGAAGCTAGGTGAGCATGGAGCAACGCTGGAATTGCAGTTGGGGGGGAGGGGGGGGGGGAGAACACAGAGAAAACCCACCGACCGGCAGCATCGTCCGGCACGATTCGCACATGCGAAAATCCGTTTGCGATCCCGCAGGGAATGGAATCCGGTTCGCCTTCGCAGGAGGTGAGTAGTCTAACCACTTCACAACCGCTGCCCCGGTTTCACTCGAACGACCAGTGAATAAAGAGAGGTGGTCCATGCCAGTGTAAATGAGCCTATGACAGAAAGTTACAAAACTAGAAGCAGTAGACACTGCACTGAGGAAAAGGTTTTATTGAATCAGACAAAGTGTTCTTGGCGCAACCAAATTAATTGTTCACATAGTGGCTTAAATATTGTGTTGTTGAAAACAAATTATTATTATTTTTTGGTGCAAATAAACATAGATATGGTTGTTGCAACTAATTATTTGTTTGGCTCTACCTACATTAAAAAGTTTCTTTTAATACTAACAATAATTAATCCCGACTGATATTCGAACTTAATAAGATGCGGCCAAGCCCTGCGCCTCCCATCCCTTAGCTAGCGTGACTGTTGACGGAGTTAGATTATTTTTAAATACATACATTTAGAAATACTGGACAAAGTGCGTGAAACTTTTTTCAAGTTCTAAATAATTTATTTCCAGTTTTCTGTATAAATTTTTTCTAGTAGGATGTCTTTACCATTATTAAGCACAAATTAAAACACATTTACTGTCATAAATGTCACAAAATGAAAATAAATTATGGGGGGTGTATCTTAAAACGAAGGCAATCAATGAGTAGTAAAATAAATATATAGTTGATTCAACCAGATATTTTGTTGAGAGTCTAATTTCTCTTGGCCCAACACAGAGTTATTGTAAATTCTAGTGTGTATTTTGTTAGATGAATAAAACTGATTTTTTTCAAGCTTTGGTTTTTCAACAAAATATTTTGTTACGGCCACTAAATATAGGATGAGTATAAAATAATACCCCAAATTTGAAGGTCTGTAATATCAAAACCAAACAACCTACAGCATTCGTTGACGAAATAAATGAACCATAGAACCATGACGTTTGTTTACCATATCTTCATAAATGTTCAATGTGACGACCACGAGCGGCCCGAACGACAACTACGCGATACTCAAACTCCTCTTGTCAGCATGTCCGATGATACGGTTTGGATGGCGTCCGTAATTATCGTTTTGATGCCGCCAATGTTTTAACGGTGCCGGAAAATATCACCATACCGACTTCAGTATTTCATTCCACCGAACCAGCTATCCGCCACCTGAGAATGTTCAGCTACCAGGGTTATGAAGACTTGCCACTATACTGCCCCCTTCTACGGCAAGCGAGGAGCTGACGGGCAGCGTGTCTGCTCTACTCGCTGTCTGTTTCTGCACTGCGCGGCGCCGCCAGCTGACTTCCCCCTCCCCGCAACAACCACGATGGCTCCCACCCTTCATCGAAGTTGGCCGTCGCTAGGCAACTCTACGACGCAGTAAACAAACTTCACGGTTCCACGCTTCATCTGATTGGTAAACCAAGGTTGTAGGTTGTTTGGTTTTTATAGGCCTTCAATTTTGGGGCATTATTTTACATTCATCCTGTATTTTGGGGCATTATTTTACATTCATCCTGTATTTTGGGGCATTATTTTACATTCATCCTGTATTTTCCTTGCTGTTCTCTCAGTATCAGTAGGACTTTCATACGTGCTCAGTTTACTGCGAACAGCCTATAGCAAGCCTAACGTGCGCTGTTGCCAGGTGCCGGAGGGAGGCTGGCGAGGCTAGCACAGTTCAGCAACGTGTCTTTCTTGTACCCGCCGTCGCCGCTGCTCAGCCAATCACGGGACGTGGACGAAGGGACGCTGTGCGCCGAGGACTCCCGGGGACAGCCGCACTGTTCTGCGCGTGCGCAATCCAGCTTCTGCGAGTGCACCCGCCTGCTGTCCGTGTCGCTGCACTCCACTGTCGAGCTGGTGCTCATCGACCTCGGTCAGTCAGATACTGCCCTCCTTCGACCCTGTGCCGTATTCAGTGAGTGGGTGAATGAATTAGTGGATGAATTACTGAGTGAGTGTGTGGGTGAGTGATTGAGTAGGCGAGTGAGTGAGTGGGATAGTGAGTAATTGAGTAGGTGAGTGATCAGGAGAGTAATTGAGTAGGTGAGTGAGTGGGAGAATGAGTGATTGAGTTGGTGAGTGAGTGGGAGAGTTAGTGGGAGAGTGAGTGATTGAGCAGGTGAGTGAGTGGGAGAGTGAGTGATTGAGTAGGCGAGTGAGTGGGATAGAGAGTGAGTAGGAGAGTGAGTGAGTAGGAGAGTGAGTGATTGAGTAGGTGAGTGAGTGGGAGAGTGAGTGATTGAGTAGGTGTGTGAGTGGGATAGTGAGTGATTGAGTAGGTGAGTGAGTGGGAGAGTGAGTAATTGAGCAGGTGAGTTAGTGGGACAGTGAGTGATTGAGTAGGTGAGTGAGTGGGAGAGTGAGTAATTGAGCAGGTGAGTTAGTGGGAGAGATATTGAGTGAGTGGGAGAGTGATTGAGTAGAGGAGTGCTAAGTCAGTGTACGCGAAAGTAAATCTAAGTCCCATTTCAGTGAGCAAAACTCAAAGTCCATTATCACTCCGAAATGTTCTCAGTCTCACTATCGCCAGAGAAAAATTATTTAAAGTTCTATATCTTCACTGAAGTTTTCTACGTCCCACAAGCACCAGACTGAAAAATTTCAAAGTTCACTTTTAGCTCTTAAATTTTCACCAGAAAATAAACTAAGTTCAATTTCCACTCGCGAATTTTCTAAGGGCCAAGCCAGGCTCTTCAGAAATTTTCTAATTATAAACTCACTCATCTTTTCGACTAAGTCCGTAGAAGATGTACTTATCTTCTCGTTTTCAGCAGACATCCGCGCAGCGTATCCTCTCTGGTTCCCGACCCAGCCCGCTTCGCTCTCCATAATCCCGCACCTAGCACCGGTATATATACACAAAAATATCCTCTCTAGGCACCCCGCCTTCTCCTGATACCACCCGTCGCCGACAGTAACAGACTATTTTCTAACAAACATTTTAATTTTACAACAAGAACCACGAATAAGCATAAAGCCGATGAAGCGAGCCCCTTGTGTCTGCTTGAAACCACCCGCATAACACTTCTGCACTGCAGTACAGGCGCAACACAAGGGGCGGAACGCAAATAGGCGCACGCGTGCTGAAAAACACGAGATATCTTAGGGAAAATACACTGTCCGTTTCAGTGACGGAGACAACTCCGTCACAATAGCAACACTGTTTTCCTTGTAATTTTCCAGCAGTGGGAGCAGGTAAATTCATAGAGTTAAGATCTACAGTAGACATCGTACAATCATTGGCTTGTGTCATATTCATGAAAAAAGTAAATAATTCCTACAGTAGCAACATGTGTATCTTCATGGCCCAGCTTTTTCGCTATACATATTTATATACATATTTACTAACATCTTTCATCAGTGATATTTAAGTATTTCTATGCATCCATTCATTCAGATATTGTATAGGGTTATTTGATCACATTACCAAGTATTTACATCTTTAACAGTTTCTGCCAGACAAGTTATTCTCTCAGCTTTAACTCGTGCTCTTGCAAATGACCCATCTTGATGTGAAAATAATCAATTTTATCGTAAAAATATTTCCCTGTCTCCAATAATGTCAGAAGCTTCATGACTCTCGTCGAGAGTTATTTGCTCAACGTGGAAAGCACTAGCCTATGTAGGAAATACTAAGCCCGTAATCATATATTACAAAATTACATTTTTTTAGAAATTCATAGCAACTTCTCGATATATTCTGAAGTTTAGGACATTAGAAATTCCAGCATGCTAACAGAGGAGGAGAAATCAGTATGGTATTTGGTGTTTGATCTGCCATACGATTGTTAATACTAAGAATTAAGAGTGTTTATCTCCATGCTGGTCTGTTTTCAGCAATTAAAATATGGTTTCGCAACTACAGAATATTTTAATGTATAAACCAAATTTGTAATCCAACCAATTTATTTTAATAACACATTATACATAAAATTTTTCCAAACTCTGTGGAGCCAGAAACCTGTGAAGGAACAAAATGTTTCCCGGCATAATGTCCACATTTTAAATTTTTGCAGTACACAAATTATTTTGTTTCTACTCAGGGAAACCCCTGAGTATTTTAACATTATAAATATTAAATAAATTTAAATTTACACACCTAAATTTATATATTTTTTCATGAGTTATGGGAAAACAAAATCGTATGACTACGTTTACCTCGAGATTCTCAGGAATGCAAAGAAATACACAAGTACATGAAACAATATGATAATATACAGCATATTTGACGCTAAATATGACCTTAAATTTCAAATTTTTAAGTATGTTTAAAAATCCTATTCCGAGTATTAAACTATTAAAAGAGAGTTTTACAATAATTGCTCGATCATTGTATACACACGTAATTTCAGTGCGATTGTATATGATCTACTACGTTGGTTTACAATAATGTGTAAACTTACATTGCCTTTTGTGTAAATAGAACATTATGAAGCGCAATAAGTGTGTGTATTTTTACGCATATTGGTTTTGCTTAATTTTGCATTTTTGTATGTAATTTACTAACACAAGTACTGTGTATATACAGTTATATTAATGTTCCTAGGGACGGTAAAGAGAACTGTAAGCAGTTGTCTTAAACTCGTGGATATAATGCTCTATTAATGACAAATTAAGTGTTAAATTTCACATTTTGAAATATGTACAATATAAACATACTCGAAGTACTATACTTTTGAATTTCATACTAAAGTTTTTCGGGATTTAAAAACCCTTTTATGCGTAATTAACCTACCAAAAAAGGTACCAGAATACAAGGTCATCCAGCGGTAGGGATTAGAACTACTTCTTACTTAAATAATGGGTTCGTTCAAAATATAAGCTCTCGGTGATGGAATAGCTTGCTATTTGAATAGAAATTTAACTATTGTGACTTTGAAGTCAAATCCTGCCCAGCATTTTGAATGTATTGTTTTAAACTGGATTATAATTGGCACAATACAAAACCTTGTGTAATATAGTGATTAGTAAAATTACAAGGTGTTGCGTGTTTATTAAAACGACAGTGTAAAATATTTGAAAGTAATGGTAAATTTACGTTTATACGGTGTGTGTGAACTCAAATGACGAAGCAATGAAAGGGTACAGACATCGTGTACTTACAACTACCGTGTTTTTGAAAATTTCACTTTATAATAGTGAAGGAAAGCACAAAACCTGCATTGAAATTATAATTGCGATGTGTGTTTAAATTTTATTGTAGCCGAGTAAAATTACACCCGCAGTTAGAATTTAATTTATACTTCATCGTGTGTGCAATTCAACACAGTTCAGTTTATATTTATTAGTACAGCGTTCTTTAAAACAATTTACATCCATAGTTTGGACACCTATGATTTCACCGTCAACCTGTGTACAATTTTGTTATATATAGTCTATTCGCAGTTTCTTCACGCTTTTTGAATCAAACATTTGAAAAATCAACCCAAGTACGATGTGATTAGTTATTTCATATATATGCCATGTATCACACGCATTTTACAAAATATATCTTATTTTTCGATAAATAAATGGTTTACCTGTATTTTAATAATAAATTATAATATTTATTTTTTAAAGTACAAATAAAACAGTGAGAAAACATGTGTGTTGGTAGTGGATAGTAATAAATAGCTCTCGTGCAAAATATCATTACCACTGAGGGAGCACGAATTCTGTGCGTTGTCCTTTAGTGTAATTTTGTAGACTTAATTAAGATTAGTTTGCACTAGGTGGAGGAATATCCTGGAAGTAGAAATTAAGCAGAGCTTCAGAAAAGTGTGGAGTAACCGTGAATGGATTATACCTTTGTGAAGGTAGAAGAAGAGAGGTTTCCAATGGAGCATTTAATCCTACTGTACATTATACGGAACTCCTTAAAAAGCAGTACATTCTGTGCCAAAGTTGTCAGGAAAATACCATAATTACGTCGAATAGGAAACAGGAATGCATTGGTTTCGCTGAACAATTTAAAACTTCATTAGAATAAAGTTATTAGATTTTTTTGAAAACCAGTTACCAACAGTCAATTTTAAATCAATTTGTATGCGTATTTTCATTTTGGATGCTTCAGACGCCACATAAAAAAAATCATTCATAATGAAAGACCACGACATCAATTGCTCTGTAAGTAAAAGCATTAGTAGGAGTGTTATTAAAAATTGATTCTATCCACATCGATGTAGACCATAAAAATCAACACTTTTACTACCGAAATGGATGTAGAGAGATTACTAATGATATTTCCAAACATTAAAAATAAAGTTACAACACTTACAACTATATTATGTCGAATTAAGGGCCTGTGTTATAAAGGTTGTGTTTGCAAAATGTACTTCCTGAAGTATCCAAAATAGAAATAGATTTAAATTTGTTTTAAATACATAAATTAATTTTTTTTTAATGGCTAATCCAATAAATTATAAGAAAATATTTAAAAATGTTAAAGATTATACACATCCTCCCATCATATGGAGAACAATTCTAACTTTTCCGACCATTTTGCTTGTATGTGCAGGCCTTCGACTTTTTTTTTTTTAAATAATGGATTTGCATGTTGTCCAGCTGAGTGCATTGCTCCTTCGGATGTTACTCTCCTACTATAGGCTACGAAACAAGTTAAAACGCAGCAGCCTCCAGTAGCATTCGTAGAGGGAAAATGGAGTGGAGAATCGAACATTTGTGTGGGTCTTAATATCGAGGTCGTGAGAGCCGTTCAGGTTGTTATGGATCAGCACTGGAGTTCACGGGCGTGGAAAACTGGATAAAAAAAAAAAACTTCTGACGAACTGCACCGTCCGGCAAGATTCCCACAAGCGAAAATCCGGATGCGAGCCCCCACCCCTATACGGTAATCGAACCCGGTTTGCTTGGGTGGGAGGCGAGTGGCCTAACCACTACACTACCACGGCCCTGAGTAAAATGGAGTCGGATGTACCCGTGACCTGCACAGAAGCCGCTTTGCTTGTTCCAACACTGAAATGAATTGCTGCCAATAGCATTAACAAAAAGAACATTTATAGAATTTGAGGTTAGCACACTGTTTATTTAGGCAAATGTTTTGAGATGTTCGTACACTTCCTCTATACTAGTTTGAATGTGACGGTCAAAGTATTTTTGTACATATAATAGGAAGTGTTTTAAGAAATTTCAAACGTAAACAAACCCGTTTATCTGTGTCGACCATGTGACCTCGACAGGTTGCCTTGCCATTGGCGAGTCAGTGCTGGGTACATGGGCAGAATACGAAAATGGGTTACTTCATTTTTATTCTCAGGTAGTATTAGTAATGTCCAAATGAGAAAATAATCTTCACGCAGCTCTGAGGGAGGGAAAATAGGGAGGCAGTGTAGGGAAGGGCCTTCCCGAGTGCTCACCGCTGGCGCTAAAAAACCAAACCGAAAACATCGCTCTCTGGTACCGCGCAGGTACTGGTAATATGCACGCGCTGATAAGATCCCGCCTAACCACACACGACCGCTGTCACTATAAAACTGAACAACTCCATCCCTTCGTGCAGTGGTAGTGGACTTTCCCGAATCAAACGACGCGTTTTTCGACTTGTGTGCAATATTTTGTCATTTGGGTTTCGCTCTACAGCTTGCTGCTCTGCAGTATAATTGGTGGACAAGAAACACTTATTTACCTCTACTTACAAATTTTCGTTCACAGTTCAGGTGTCATGCATGGGGTGTTCTGGTGATGATTAAATGTCTTTAATATTTGTTTTTCCAGTGTTGAGGCAGGTCCACTGTCACGTTGTCTGTATGAGAAGAGCCTCGTGTCAGTGGTTGACGGCGTGTGCGTGTTGCGGCAGGTCACGGCAGCAACTTCTCCAGGACGTTCCACCTTCACGGACACGCCTTCCGCTTGGTGGGGCGGCAGTCGCTGGGCCGCCCCTTGTGGCCCGAGGAGGTGCCGACCATGGACGCCAAGAGACAGCTAGGTCGCGACCTCATCACCTCACCGACCATGGACACCGCAGTCGTGCCCAACAAGGGCTACGCCATCTGGAGACTGCGCGCTGACAACCCGGGTGAGAGACCTACACTTGCACCTCCCTACACAGCACTGATGAAAAGGACCCTCCTCCCTAACTGGCGAAATTCTTAGCGTTGGAGGGCGAGAACCACAGGGGCGATAAGGGCGACTCTGCCAAGCCCATCAAGTGTGCCATCGCCTCTAAGCGCTAGGCTCCGGAATAATGTGCAGTACCCTCGTATTGCGTTTACCTATGGGACTCCGGACGATCACCCCATCATTTTATTGATGGGAAGTCTATGGCAAGTGAATGAAAAGTAAAGAGATTTGGGCGGCTCTCAACTTCGAGCCGATGAGGGTGAAGCGAGGTGAGTGCAGAGCAGAGCTGGAACGAAAAGGAGGGGAGAAACTGAAGATTCCCGAGAAAACCTGCCGACGAGCGGCGGCATAGTCTGGCAAGATTCCCACGTGCGAATATCCAGGAGCAACCCCGCCGGGAATTCAACCTGGTTCACCTAGGTAAGAGGAGAGTAGTCTAACCACTATACCACGGCGGGCCCTTAGAAAATTTCATTGCAGGTCCCTAAACTACTTTTGTATGTATCTGACGTGTACATTTTGAGATACGGAGTTTTGGAAAAGTCGTTTTAGCTAATTTGGAGAACTATAATATTTGTAATGTGCGTGAAGTTTCCGAAGCCCTCGAAATCCTCATAGGAAATAGGCGCACGTTTGATAGTTTCGTGGATAGGCGTGTATTCTCAACACTCTGCAACTCAGTTAAACACCAGGCAGGCGGGGACATTAAGAAAATCCCTAGTAAACAATATTAAACGCCACATTATCCCTCCCACACACACACACACACACACACACACACACACACAAGACTGCGGCATACATTCTCGGGAAAATAAATTTCTCGATAATTATATATAGAACATTACTAAGATATTACTTATCGTGATGTAAGCCAATGAACGAAACTTTGGTTGTCATTTTGAGCTTCTCTCCTTTCCCATAAGTAAAATATGTGGTAAAGGTCTAGAAAATCTTTTGGTGTAACTATTTTACATTTTTTCAATTCTCTTTCCATTTACCTATTTATTGTAAATATTGTGAAGAGTAGTGGCAGTGTATGTATATTTATAACTTGTCAACGGGAAAAATGTATTTCCAAAAAACTATTATTTGCTGAAGTAGGTGTATACTTTCAAATATGGGTTAACAGAAAAAAATATTACTGGAAGAGTATTCTCAAGGGATTCACCTGTACTGTGCAGGTAGTGTCGTTGATGTCTCGTAGAAAATACGTGATTGAAAACAGTTCAACCTTTTCTAAAAGTGGCCAAACGAAAGCATTTCAGAAAAGTTTGTAGTTCAAAGAATGTTTTCAAACTTTCTATTTAACTCCAACTATTATTCTTTTGGATATGAAAATGGCTAAACGAGCTATTTCGGAATAAAATTTGCCTGATATAAATTTTCACAATCGAAAATATGGATTTGTCTTTAGACACGGATCATACATTTATATTTGCGTGCCGTAAAAATGTATGGTCTCCGCTTTCAATCGCGTCCAGACGAGTCGTGCATTGCGCGCAAAGGCGACGAGGCTAGTGTTTAGTGAACAGAGGTCGGCCTTACAGCTCGTGAGCTCCGATGCCACGAACACGTAGAACAGCTGCAAGCAGATGGGATCCTTGCCACCTGAATAAGTTTATTCTATTTTATTCTATGACACGTTGAGTCCGATTTGGTCAGAGAATAGGTTTTATTGCATTTGTTACAAACGACGTGTCCACTTGCAGGTATTTAAAATAAGAGCACTTTTTTGCCACCAAGAGACAGGTGAGAATGTTTAAAAGAAAATTTTTGTCCAAATAACCACACAAAGTGCTTTACCACAAAAAATGAACAAACGAACAAAATGGGTAGGAAATTTTAGAAGTGGTAAATATGTGCTCTGAAACCATAGTGAAAAGAGCGGTCTACCACAGATACTACTGGAATTCTATTTTAAAACTAGATAAAATTTTGATTTTAAAACAACAGTTGTAAATATTTACGTTTATAGCAATAAGCCTTAAATAACCGGTAATAATGTTATAATAACATACGTTTCAGCATTTTTTTGTAGAATTTAATGTGAAAAATTAAATAAAATTTTTTATAAGTCAACATGGCACTATGAGAGAATTATTAAAAGAGTAAAAATTATAAATCCATTCTTATTTACTTCATCTAGAATGGTCATAAGCACAATTATATTTTCTAGGATATTGTTCTATATAAGAGCATGAGTTACCTACCAGTTTCGTACCAATTTCAAGGTATAAAGGCTGTTCACGATAACGTGAGCACTTTTGAATTGAACGTTATGAAAAAGTCACTGCCTTTGTATGCCTATATTGTAACGGGCCCACCGAGTGACATTCGCCCAGTAAAGTTGGTAATTTTGGATGGAAAGTTGTTTCATATCTTAACGTCGAGTTAAAAGTGTTAGGTAACCAAATAATTTCACAGTATCACTTGTCCGGCGCATGAATAAAGTGATGAGACTCACGTGGCAATGTAAATTTCACATAAGGCGGAAGAATGCACAGCGTGTATACAAGTAGATCTTAAGCAGGGCTTACAAAAGTGCTAATTTTACCGTGAACAGCGCATAGTTGGTTGCATTGTTACTTCTCACTGAGGGAATCCCAATTCAGCTAGACTCTTGGAAATTTTTCAAGTTGGTGTTGAGTCTGTCTGACCTGCGTATGGTGAAAGGAATAGTAAACACTTGAGAATTACAGAGCTTAAATTCATTGGGGAATCAGTGGTGTCCATGGGCGCATCATTGTCTTTCGTTCGTCCAAATTTAAAGGTTAGAAAATTTACCAGTGAAATTATTGAAAAATAGTGCCAATACATTATCCAGAAATATTACTAAAACTGCGTGCACTACATCTTCTTTGATAACGTTCTTTCCTAAAATCTACAGAAAATTTCGTAAATTCACGAAAATTCTTCTTCAATTTTCTTTTAAGTTCTTCATTCCCTATTTTAAATATAAAGAAAAAAATTCACCTCCATATTGCAGTTTTCCTTTCCGTAAAATTATATTTGAAATGTTTATTTACTTTGTACTTGGCCGCGATATGAATACTATTAATATGTATGACCAAACTGCGATTCTTACCAGTTGCTCGCCAAACTCTATTAATAATGTGAAGTATAAATTGTAATTTTTACTAAAGTATTATATGTAAATTTATTTGCTTTTGGTAATATGGTAATTTTTTAGTGTTCTGACTGTTGTTTTTTTTTTATAGGTGTATTGTGCTAAATTTTAAAAATTGACGAAAATTCTGCATATTCCCTATACATTTACATACATGACATTTAAATATTTTAAATAGAGAACTTTCTTATCTAGACACTTACTCTTACAACGAAATTTTTTTGACAATATGCGTTATGACGTGGAATTTTTCATAATCCTTCCAAACGTAAATATTTAAATTGAGTTTTTGACACTCAGCCCTGAAATAATATACCAACCGAAACTTATTTTCAACATAAAACTGTACCTGACTGACTAATTTAACAGTACTTCACACAATTGCCTAATAATGATCCCAATGTGATGGAACATCACTTGAGCATTTATACAAAAATATTTGCGGCACATACGATCAAATTTGTTGATAATAAATGTGATAATAACGTTCGTAAAAATTCATCTTTTAATGTGCAGAACTAAGTGCCAAAACTTAAAATTTAATTTACTTTTATTTTCAAACTTACAAACGGTACAAATTATTTCCATTACAAAAACGAGATAATATATAATTACATTTTTTCAGAAATGTTCATCATGTTATCACTATTAGAATACCAAGAAAAAATACTGTTCCTTATTATGATTTAGTTGTAATAACTGATCAATAATTTTATTTAATAAATTTCTTAAATATTTGTAATGATAGCCTTTCCTTGTCATATCTTACAACTATTTTAGATATTCTTTTCCTCCGGGACTCGAGCCCAGAAAACCTCGTACCATAAACTAGTTTGCAATCAACTGCGATACGGATGTTGGATCTGGAGCATCAACTTCGGATATATTGAGTCTTATGTTTCGAAAAATAGGGTTTATTAACCTCAAATATTAACAGGGCCGTTATTTTGAAAATAGGTGACTGAGGTTCACATTCGATGATTGTATACTGCAAGTAGGGCCTAAATATAGTTAATATACAATCAATTTCATTCATAGTTTCGTATATAGGCCCTCGAGCACACTATGATGTTATTGCCGCCATTCTGAACATAAGTATATGTCACAATAAAAAATACATGCATTTATATTTCCTACAACAGAACAAATTATTTGCCAAATTTGGCCATATAGGGTTGATTGTGTCAAGTTATATGACGTAATAAACTAATTTAAATGGTGGGGTTAACTTACAAAATGGCAGAGAATTGAGGATCTGTATAGATACATCTGATGGTTGTAATAAATATTTCTATCACACAAAATTAAATTAGATTGTAGTTCGTTAAAAAAAATTCTACTGAGGTAAAATATTTATATACCCAACATTTTGAAAGTAAGTGCTTGACATACTTAAAATATAGCATACACCACGTGCTGCAATGCTATAGTCTATTCATGGTTTATTAAAACTTTTTTAATCAAACATTTGAAAAATAACTGTATATATGGTATGTTGGATTGTTACCTAAATAAGCGACTTATCACAGGAGTTTCATACAGGCGTTGACAAAACTACCGTACACTTTGTTAAATTAGAATTTTATTTATATCTTAAATATAAATTACAATATTTCATTTATAATTAATACGAATAAAAACAGTGGACTATAGATGTGTGGGTAATGTCTTGTAAGAAATAGTTCTTGTGCAAAATATCATTACACCGAGTAGGCATGAGTGCGGCGCGCTGTCTCTCTGGTGTAGTTTTCTAGACTTAGTTAAGCTTAGTTTGATTGAAGCGGAGGAACAGCTTGAAAGTATTACTTCAGCAGGACTTCAGAAAGGTTGGAAGCAACTGTTAATGGACTATATTTGTTTGTTAAATTTGCTAGCGATCTGTCAATTGTTTCCCTAAATATTGCATTCAAGTTTTTATTTATTCTTGTAGTGTTATCCTAGAAAGAGGAGGCAAATATAAGATCTATCTACATACAGTAAACATTGGTAATATCTACCGCCAGCATACAGAGTTAATTCGGAATTGATAACGTGGTTCCGACGAAAAAATATTCTTAGCTAATGTAGCTATTTGTCCACTGTTTTGAAAATAAGTGTCTAAAGTACTTTGAAGATATATATATATATTACCACTGTACTGCTTGTTTGGAAAATAAGTGTCTAAATTACTTTGAACATATATATTACCACTGTACTGCTTGTTTTGAAAATAAGTGTCTCAATTACTTTGAACATATATATTACCACTGTACTGCTTGTTTTGAAAATAAGTGTCTCAATTACTTTGAACATATATATTACCACTGTACTGCTTGTTTTGAAAATAAATGTCTAAAGTACTTTGAACATATATATTACCACTGTACTGCTTGTTTTTAAAATGTGATAGGAATCGGTCAATTGTTTTTTGAGATATGACACGAAAATTTTACTTATTCTTGTGGCGCTATATTACAAAATGCGGACAAAAGATGCTTCGTGTAGATGCACTTCATAGCTGTAATACTTACTGTCAGAATATAAAATTAAGCTGAAATAAGTGAATTCGACGATATGGCATTCTAAGCTAAGATGACTATGTAGCTGTTATTTAAAAAAAATGCCCGAGATTCTTTAAAAAATTTATATTACTAAACGTAATCTGCCCCAGTACTACTTATTTGCCAAATTCAGTAGAAATCGATTAATAGTTTACCGATATATGGCATAAAACCGTTACTCATTTGGTAGTATCTTCAGAAATTACTGAAAAAAGTTATGTGTTGGCATTTATGATGCTTGTAATAGACACTTTGAGCGTATAAATTTGGCCGAAATATGTTCAATGGTATCGTAGATATAAAAACTAATCCAAACATATTTGTATGGCCGCCATTTTGGAATGAGTACCTTATCAATTCTAATTGCTTACTTTTACCTTGCATATCACAGTGTTATTTACATGCCGAATTCGGTGAGAAGTGGTTTAAAGTAGTTCTCCAGTAATAATAATAAAGGCTAATATTTTTATTTGGTGACGTGTTCCAAAATGCGAATTAAATACAATATCTATATTACAAGTGAATATTTTTTCGATGCTCTGCCAGCATACAAAATTATGTTAAATTCTGTTGAATAGCTCCCGAGAGTTAACATTAGGCCCTAAATATTAAATGAGCCCCATTTTTAAAGTAAACGCCCGGAGTTGTCGAAAACTAAAAACGTAAGGTTTCCTGACTAAGTACTGTATGTGTACCGAGTTTCCTGACTAAGTACTGTATGTGTACCGAGTTTTCTGACTAAGTACTGTATGTGTACCGAGTTTCCTGACTAAGTACTGTATGTGTACCGAGTTTCCTGACTAAGTACTGTATGTGTACCGAGTTTCCTGACTAAGTACTGTATGTGTACCGAGTTTCCTGACTAAGTACTGTATGTGTACCGAGTTTCCTGACTAAGTACTGTATGTGTACCGAGTTTCCTGACTAAGTACTGTATGTGCACCGAGTTTCCTGACTAAGTACTGTATGTGTACCGAGTTTCCTGACTAAGTACTGTATGTGCACCGAGTTTCCTGACTAAGTACTGTATGTGTACCGAGTTTCCTAAGTACTGTATGCGTACCGAGTTTCCTGACTAAGTACTGTATGTGTACCGAGTTTCCTGACTAAGTACTGTATGTGTACCGAGTTTCCTGACTAAGTACTGTATGTGTACCGAGTTTCCTGACTAAGTACTGTATGTGCACCGAGTTTCCTGACTAAGTACTGTATGTGTACCGAGTTTCCTGACTAAGTACTGTATGTGTACCGAGTTTCCTGACTAAGTACTGTATGTGCACCGAGTTTCCTGACTAAGTACTGTATGTGTACCGAGTTTCCTAAGTACTGTATGCGTACCGAGTTTCCTGACTAAGTACTGTATGTGTACCGAGTTTCCTGACTAAGTACTGTATGTGTACCGAGTTTCCTGATTAAGTACTGTATGTGCACCGAGTTTCCTGATTAAGTACTGTATGTGCACCGAGTTTCCTGACTAAGTACTGTATGTGTACCGAGTTTCCTGACTAAGTACTGTATGTGCACCGAGTTTCCTGACTAAGTACTGTATGTGTACCGAGTTTCCTGACTAAGTACTGTATGTGTACCGAGTTTCCTGACTAAGTACTGTATGTGTACCGAGTTTAATGGAATTCCGTTGACATATTCCAAATTCAGAAGAGAGACAACCACACATACCGACTCTTACACAGAGATACATAGACACACATGTACACACGCACATACACAGACTCACAGACAGGAACGTGGTATCTTACAGGCCATTTGACACAATCAAATACTTATTGAATTTTATTACTTCAATCCAATTTATTTAACGAAAAAATAAATTCATTTTCGTTTAAATGAATCGCTATTAATAAGTTTTCATGTCTCCACATGAAAATTTATCACAAAATTTTAATGAAAACAGTTAAAAAATACTGAAAGTAAATTTTACCCACGACTGGTGTACCACCTACCCTGCCTGGCTTTATAAGCTACGTGTCGGATGATCATCAGACCTCAACCACACATAACCTACAAAACTGAGAGTTCTGTTCAGGAAGGCGTGGATCAGGTTGCGAATACCAGTGTTCTGCGAGGAGACGTGGAACATCTAGGCCGAGCTCCAAACTCCTACAGTTACCATGCAACCAATATATATAAATAATTTGCACATCAATAAAAATAATTACTACCTTTTGTCTCCAAAATTTAATGAAATATAAAAAATACCTTAATCAATTTGCAGAAGTGAGACTGTGCCATACTACTACACTACTTTAAACACAATGTAAGGGAAAATCGAAATTTTTATTAAATTTGTTTTGATTAGTTTTAAAATTTCACCATGATGAGTTAAACAAGGTAATATTCATCATGCCAAGAATGATAACACGGTTTCATTAGTTAGATGACTCAATTTAATTGAGTGTTTTCATAATATCAATGAGTATACAAGAAGTAATCATTTGATAAATAAATGTAACATGTAATTTAAAGGGAATGGCCCGATATTTTCGTTAAGAAAAATTATAGCAATGATATGAGAGACATTATCAGATATATTTACCAGCGGTGCACCTCGTAGCTAAATATCAATTACAAATTATGAAATATTTTAAACTAATTTGCAGTATGGCCATTAAACATTAAAAAAAATATATATATGTTTTGGTGATAGCAGATATTCAAAAGTTCACAATTTCATTTTGAAAGTTTTGATGGGTGATAGTCACACCCGAACTTATACAACGCATGCCACGTGCATTCATAGGAACAGCCAAATGAAGTAACGTAAGTATTATTTCCTGTGATGATGCGAGTCATTTTCGCCTTCACGAAAAAGGTTGGATTAAGGAAGGCAGCAAGACATCCTCCAAAACGTCACGAACGCAACATGGTAGAAAAGAAGAGGCGAATAACTTAGACTCCTTGCACCGCACAGCCCAGGTGGAACGGCGTCCGCAGTAAGAGACAACAATTAACAGTTATCTTTAATTCCATGGCATTAAAAATGCATGAGAACATCGCCCAGTAAAATAACTAGACGTTCTACTCACCGATTGCGGCAGGGAGAGAAGTTTTACACTATTTTAGAATGTAAATTAGTACGAGGTAATTAACGAGTCACCAATTTTTCTTGCGCCAGAAGGCGAAGGAAGAACATCGCGCCATCACATTCCAAAAAGGTCGTTATCGAAACGACTATCGATATATCTGGGCATGTGACCAAAAATATGGCTTTTTTTACAACCAAACGGGATTCCAAACTTTTGCTTAACACATGTTATGGCAGCGAACATAATCGTGAATAAAGCTATTAATAAAAAGGACCAGTGTAAATTACCAATAACAAGCCGAATTAATAAATTAACAATAAACCAAATATACGTATAAAAACGACACATTGCTTACGAGTGCTGCCATCTATACCATAAATAAAACCAAAAATTTAATTAGCAGACATTTTAAATAACTTGACAAGGATTAGTATTATAAAAAATATTTTTTGACCATTTGTACTCAGATAAAGCATCGCTGATTACCAATAATAAATCATTAGCATTAACATTATACAAATAACAGAGATGAAATTGAACACCACAGAATAATTTATTGCACGAAAATGTCAATGTGATATTTATAAACTTATTTTATTTTCACTGTTGTGTTGTATAAGCAATGTAAGTCTAATGATTATCTATGGTTTCTTTGCATGAATATTAGTCTTTGTAACAAGTACTACCTTTTGTTTTCTCAAAAGAATCAGGCCACGCCAGCCGACCTATCAAATTCTATTGCTTTTTTTTAACAATAGTCTGATAGAACAAAAAACCTATTCACGCTAATTTGGAATCAGTGAGAGGCCAGCTGAAAAAGAAGACAGTCCTTACCATTTGATATTTACGACGGAGATACATATTATTCACGCACTACTGAAATGCTGAACCTATATATGTTTAAAAGAAGTAATAATTTAACATAAGCTGTACGATGAGCCCGGAAGGAAGGACCAATTAAAAATTATATGGTACTTTCGCAGAACTTTAGTTACGAAATATTGTACCATACTAATTCTCTAAATTACAAGCAACATCAGCCTGCACATTGCACATCAACAGATTTACCAACATTTGACTTTACTAGTTCTGGTGTCATAAATACATTTACATTTGCTCGAGGAAAAATACGACTTAGCTGTGTCGATAGCGGAAAATAACCGCAACTCTGCCGATGTCGTGGAGTCATCCTTCACTGGTGTAGAACCCAGGAACAGCTCTCCCGCTCACCACGGACAGCACATCTCCGGGTGGCGCTCAGCGAACTCGTCCTCTGCGGGCCGGAACAGCGGAGGTGGGTGCAGAACCGGAACCTCGCCAGAATCAGCAGCCAGTAGCACTCCTCTCGCAGAGTTGGGTCTCCGAACACCAGACACCGCGTCGTCCTTGGTGCGGAGTCGAAAACCCCGAAGTCCTCCTTCACTGGGCCGTCCTTTCTTCCGGGCTCATCGTACAGCTTATGTCAAATTATTTCTTCTTTAAAACATATATATATATATATAGGTTCAGAATTTCAATAGTGCGTGAATAATCATGTATCTCCGTCGTAAATATCAAATTTTGCCAATCAAATATTATATATTATCTTTCATACTCAGGACTGACTTCTTTTCTAGCTGGCCTCTCATTGATTTCAAATTAAAATGCATACGTTTTTTGTTCTATCAGACTATTGTTAAAAAAAAAAAAATAGAATGTGATAGGTCGGCTGGTGTGGCCTGATTACAAAAAGGTAGTGCTTGTTACAAAGACAAATACTCATGCAAAGAAACCATAGATAATCATTAGACTTACATAGCTTGTACAACACAACTGTCAAAATAAATAATCTTATACATATCACATTGAACATACGCTAAACATCTTATACATTACATTAAAGTTTGGTATTTAAATCATATTTAAAGACATATGATAATCGTTATAAAGTCATAAATATTGAAGAGTTACAGATGTTTGAAAATATTTTAAAATTTATCAAATGAAGTTAATTATATCGGATAAATGTGTTACTAATATAATTTGGTTAGCGATCCTGGCGGCACTTACTAGAAGCTGCATATTGTTGGTTTTTTGTATATTTATACTGTACAGGTATGGAAATATTCCCGTGATATTAATAGTAATGTGCCCCATAATTAGCAAAATATCGGGTGATTGTGGGATGAATAACAGCTTTGAACTAAAGCTACTTTATTGTTTCCACTGAATTCGTCCAAGAATGTGCGAGAGAATATTTTTTTCCAAATGTTGACATGCTACACAAGAAGACATTTGCTTGGTCATCGTAACATTGCGTTTTTTCGACATCTTTAGCGTTTTTATTTTATCTCACGTGATATAATAGTCTAAAGAAAATAATGGGCATTGTCGAAACTTGTTTTTTTCAAACCTAATAAGAGAATATTAAGTTAAATGTTTCTAAATTTAACAAAATTAATACGCAGGGTTATGGCTCAAAATAACAGCCCCTGTCGTGAGAAAATTCCCTGTTTGCCGGAATTTCACTTTTAAGGCTGCCGTCTAATGAGCAGTGTATTTTGTGCGAAAGGAATAGCCCAATGAAGCGCCATGGATAATGCCGACC
Organism: Dryococelus australis; assembly: GCA_029891345.1. Classification (NCBI taxonomy): domain Eukaryota; kingdom Metazoa; phylum Arthropoda; class Insecta; order Phasmatodea; family Phasmatidae; genus Dryococelus; species Dryococelus australis. The sequence continues at coordinate 125,002,378 of CM057002.1, forward strand.
GGCGCATGTAAAGCGTTATCGCCTCTACATGCAATGTTACGAACTACCGTGCATTGTTATGTTGGCACTATTGGTTCTACGGATCTTCAAGCGTTGACCCTAGAATTTTATTGGAACCGACACAGCAGCAAAGTCCAATGCACTCCTACATGGTAGTTTTGCACGAATCAGGCACGTGTGTTTCGAGCAATAGCAGTCCGAAAGCTCAGTTTCCGGTCTTCTTGGAAGGCTTTCAAATAATGTTTCCAATATGCGGCGTGATGTCTTGAAGGTATTATCATACGTCACTATAGTATATTCTTGCTTCACGCTTTTCTGAAGCCCTACCAAAGTTCTACTTCCAGGATATTGCTCCGCATTGTGAAAAAAAAAAAAAGCTGAACTAAGTCTAGAAAATTACACCAAAATACAACGCACCGAGTTCGTGCGCACTCAGTTGTAATATAATTTTTCACGAGAACTATTTATTACTAGGGGCTACGAACACACATATTTTCTCACTTTTTATTCAAATTTATTATAAATGATATATTATTATTTACATATAAAATATAGATAAACATCAATTTTTAGAAAAATAAGGTACTTTTATGTTAACAGAGATACACAATGCTTGATTTACATTGCATATTTAGGAGATAACTAAACACTTTATACATGGAATGATTTTCCGAAGGTTTGATTCCAAAAGTGCGGAGAAACTGCGAATGGACTATAGTATGAAGTGAGCTTTATTTTCACAGATAAGCACACCGGATTTAGGTTTATTGGTTTTCTTTAATAAGAAGAAATGTGATTTCTTACACGGCAGCGTGGTTCAAGTACCATCCAAATGTTAAAAGAAAATGCAACGTGCGCTGCAGTGCCTCCAAAACTGCGTATTAAAACAACTTATTGCAATTTTTATAAATTAATATTTAAGCTAGAAAACAGTACGATAACAATTAAAAAAAAAAACCAAATTGGTGTTTTTATTAAGCTCTTGTCGATAACGTATACCAAGGTTATTTTGCACCTACTTTGGAGGTATCTTTGCACCACTAAAAATATTATTGGTACCATTTGTCAGAGAAACAGAGGATTGTAGCTAAATGTTTTCAATTTTTGATGTTGCCTACTAACATACCATAATTTGTACCAATATTATGGTACAATATCAGCATGGCCCAGTTTGTCGTACAGTAATTATGGTACAGTCTACCATAATTATGTGACTGTGCACCATAATTTCATTAACACTTAAATAATTGGCTGAAAAAAAAAAAACTAATATTTTGAGTGGTGCAATGTTACCGCAACAGGTGCGAGGTAAAACCGGTTTACGGTATACCGTGTTACGAAACCAAATACAGCGGCCGGCAGAACTGTTGCCATGTGTTAGAAGGGCGAAGCGAGGCGAACATCGCAAGGGAGGGAGGGATGCGCGCAGCTTCAGTAATCATACCAGCAGTTTCACAAACGCCAGGTATTGTAGTGGTGATTCTTTACTGCTGTTACTGAAGACTAAAGACCAGAAGTTATTGAGACGAAGCATATGCTGCCGAGCCGTTGTGTTGTCACTCAGCTTCAGACCTGTCGGTGAGGGGCGACAGACAAGTAACCCAGAGGGAACTCGCATGCCGAGACGTCTGGCATTTTATATATATACTGAAAATTAATTAATAAATTTCGCAGTTGAACAATTGTAATGGAGATGTTGTGTTTGCTGGTATTATTGAGCCCATGTACCTCGATGGAAATTGACTTGGAATATTCCGTGAAAGCCAGCATACTGGTTTTAAGGGAGGCTTGGCTGACTGCTGGCCGTCTTCATGGACATTTCCGTAATTTATCGAATGCAAATTTTCTGTAGCAGGTTTTTCTACAAGGGTGAAAATCTAGCCAATCAGAGAGAGACTGGTGCAGAGTGTTTTTGACGATAGATGTAATTTTGTTTATTATATTTGATTAAATTATATCAATACAAATGTACTTGGATGGCAGCAAGCATCGCGAGATGGGTCTTTCCATAGACACTTCCATACGTGCTTGCATGAAGACTCGTGTAGCAGGTCTCGTAACATTGTATCGTAGCCCACAAACTCTAAATTCGAATCAGTGGAAAACCACTGATTTGTAGTGAAATTCAGCTGCTCGAATGAGTGAAAATGGCTCCACTTAGAATCAGTGGAAAACCACTGATTCGTAGTGAAATTCAGCTGCTCGAATGAGTGAAAATGGCTCCACTTAGAATCAGTGGAAAACCACTGATTCGTAGTGAAATTCAGCTGCTCGAATGAGTGAAAATGGCTCCACTTAGAATCAGTGGAAAACCACTGATTCGTAGTGAAATTCAGCTGCTCGAATGAGTGAAAATGGCTCCACTTAGAATCAGTGGAAAACCACTGATTCGTAGTGAAATTCAGCTGCTCGAATGAGTGAAAATGGCTCCACTTAGAATCAGTGGAAAACCACTGATTTGTAGTGAAATTCAGCTGCTCGAATGAGTGAAAATGGCTCCACTTAGAATCAGTGGAAAACCACTGAATTTTCAGTAAAAAAAATTCACTGATTGAGTTATTGTCGTGAAACAATTTCACTGATTGAATAAGTGACGGCCAACTGCAGTGTAGAATTTAATATTAATCGTTTTTATTGAATGTCGCCAAATAATTAATGAAATAAAAATATTTACGATAACTTTCTATTTATATTGCGCAATTTACTGTAATTTAAAAGAATTAAAACTATTCTTGGAGGTGGTCAGGATTGAACTTATATTTTTATCGAAATCGTGAATGCCTTACTTTTCGTTTCTGGTTTATATGGTACAGTTAGGATTGTTAAAACGAATAGTATATATGAGTGCACTCTCTTCACAACATTATATGTAGTTTAAACCTTCAGAGTGCAGTGATGATTACGGGAAAACGAAATGAAAGATATAAAAATGGAATGAAAGGCGGAATGTTCATATTATCTCGTAAAATGGCGTTTTCTGAAAGACGAAACACAGCTTAGAGAATATTTTGTATTAGTTATTCGTTGTTATTTCCTTTGATACACGCTGCTTAACGTGCATTTTCTAACGTTCTTTGACGGCGATTTTTACACGCTGTTGAACTAACCCATCAGTCAAAAATAAACCACTCAAAAACAATAAAGAAAAATGACTGAAGATGTATTGGAAAATGCCACTGAATCAATAAGTGAAGGAAATCTGGCATTTTTCACTGATTCATATGTTAAATACTCTTAGTGACTGTTGAATCAGTTAGGTACGGTTGAATGAACTAAACAGTGAAATTCTCACTTATTCAGATTTAGAGTGCATGCTTTGCTGATAGCGGCTTGTTGCGTGCAGGCTACTGGCTGCTGGAGTCCCGCAGTGATGACGTGGCGGACGATGCTGGGCTCCAGCTCATCCTGCGCGTGGGCACAGACGCCGACATCCCTGCCGCCCCTGCCGGATTCCCTCGCTGTGGTACCTTCAAAGGCCCGGACTTCCTCTTCACCTGACTCGCCAGCCGCCTCGCTTCGTTGTTTTGTACATACGTATTTGAAATATACATTTTTATTTATTGTTTTACGTCTCTGTTGGTTCTCCTTTTCTTCACGTCCCTCTTAATAATGTTTGCAAGTGTTTTTGGTTGAGGCATGTTCACGTATCGATAGGAAGAGGCTGGAGATAACCGGAGCTGGCTGTCCAAACCGAGGGACAGACCCGAAGAATGTGTTAGGTGAGATGAGATGGAAGTAGAGATGCAGCTTATTGAAAACGTGGTTTAAAATGGGATAGCCCCGAGAAAGCTCCCACACAACGGCAGTGTGCACCAAATGTCAAAATATCTCATTACAAATGCGAAAATATTCATCCCGAATGTGCCTGAAATCTGACTGGCCGCCTAAGAAATGGGAAGCCAGCGGCTAACCAACTCGGACAGTTGCAAGTTTGTCTTCAGTTTGAAATAATTTTTTTTTTTGTTAATCGACCAATTTATGTTTATAAATGTTTTGTCAATAATGCATTATACCGTTACTATAATTGTTGAAATGCACTTGGCCTGAAAAAGCATCATTTTCAACACTTTAGTAGTGTGCAAATAATATTTATTTATTTGCTCGTATCGTAAATTCAACGAGTGTAAGGTTAACTTCGGTCAATATGTCTATTGCTGCATCTGTACAAATACGAACAGCGACGTATGTATCGTGTTTTGTATTTCATTGAAGTTAAAATTATCGAAATTACAATAATGTGAATGCTATTTCAATATGAACGAAATTTGCCACTGCTCCATCAAAACATATGCGACTCAATTTGCCCCACACTCGTACGTATGCAGTCTCACGAAAGATGTTAAACTATAACACCCGCACCCTCTCTGTTTCCTTTTTTTTTTTTTTTTCCTTCTAAATGAAGTAAACAGAACCCGAAAAAACTTAATTTGGCAGTTAGAAAAATAAAACAGGTGGGAATGCCAACCTTGCTAAGATATATCCTACAGTCTTTCAGTGCCTGTCATGAGTAAGGAAACACGACGAAAGGGGGAAATGCAAATGTTCATTGGACTCAAACATATGTTTACCAAGGTCTTTTTCTTCAGTGACAAAACATCTGTGGTGAAAGGATACACTGTGACCACGCTACTTTTCTAAAACTGTCAAAATCCATCCCACTTACATAAAATAGACAGCATTTATATGTAAACAATAAATAATTTGGCAAACTTAATTACACATGAACAATGATTCACTGTTCATTGGTTCAAAGTTCACCAAGAAAGTGGAGACTACAATTTCCGCATTCCTGTTATAACCATTCGTTCCGCAGTGCTCTATAAGTTTCACCTTTACAAATACGTAGTGTTTGGAAACACCCACGTGTTTACTCCAAGTAATACAACCCATGTTTGTTTGCTGTCATTTTTGTGACACATGCATCGCCAATAAAATTCGCAGATTACATGTTAAATGTATTTTCCTGGACTACTGCAGGACCACTTAATGAATTAGTTGTAAAAGTTAATTCCTTAGTGCAATCTGTGATACACATAAAGAGAGCTTTAAAGTTAGGGTTATTACACATGCGAGATATCGCAGTTATTGACATGATTTCTTATCATGAACTGTTGCTATAATTTATGATTATTTAACTAAAGAATGAATCCTGCTAAAAGATTTCCCTTGAGCTAAATTTTTTTACATTTTATAATTCCCGTAGACCTACATGAGTATACTATATTAAATGAAAAATTGAGTTGGACACTTGTCTTTGCAGCAAAGCTCATATAACAGGAAACCAGAACTACACATACGAAGATACAGACACAGAAAACCAACAAAGAATAGTTGTCATAAGGTAGCAAAACGAAAAGGACACAGAGCATTGCGTATAAGGAATTCAATCGGTTAGCGACAAATTAACGGAAAAAAAAACTAATGATGGACACAACAAAAAAAACACAGTGGTCTTCTTCTAACTAAATGATTCCTTCTGCGATAATTATGTGTTTTCATGTACCTGTGGACAACTATTCGTGTTTGGTTTTGCGTATTTGTATGTGTAATACTAGTTTTCTACTACATACTCTCTGCTACTGCACTATATATATATATATATATCCAAAACAAATTATTTGTTTCATATGTCACTGCTGCAGACCTGGCGAATAATCGAAACTGTGGGTTATGTCACTATTGTAAACATTATCATCAGATTGTCAAAATACTTACCAATGTTTTAAACTCTAGTAGGTCTACTGCGAAAGTTTTCAAATACCAATTCCAGGAGTATAGAACTTCTGTATAATTTTCTTTAATTTTATTTTATTTTCTGTATTTTTGTCTGTAAATCCCATCACTTAATTCTGTATGTATAAATGTAGGTATGTACATTGCAACCTATTTATTATATGTGACAACTTCCAGTATGTACTGGTACCTAAGAAAGAAACAAGTAGGTAAAATTATAGAAAAATAAAATGCAGATATGCAAAATACTGTTCCTTCCATTCAGAAACCAGATCTATAAGCTGATTTAGAATTATATTGATTGTTACAATCATCATTTTTTAATTCGACTTTGTAATTTACTTTAATCAAATATTATTGAAGAAATAAGGTGCCTCTGCTCACTTCCTAAGGGGGGAGGGGCTGTGGTGGGTGTAGTGGTAGGGAGCTTGCTTTCCACCAAAGTGATCCATGTTGGTTTCCCTGTGAGGTTATACAAATGTATTCACATATAGGAATTTTGCTGCTGGCTGGCATATTTTCTCAAGGTTTTCCTGCTTTCCCTGCCCTTGCTTTCCTGCGCAGCTCCATCTGCGACGTATTGTGCCCTCATTGGCTCTCCAACACCTCGGTTGTTACAAACTGCATATACCTCTCAGCTCCTCACTTCTTAGGCGATTGGGGGCGATGGTGTTGTTGTGGCTGGAGTACTCACTGTTTCATGAAACAAACTTCATTCTAAATATGTACCCATGATTCATCATCGTTATTAAAATAAGATTATGTCCAATTATTTGCCCTCACAAATAGAATGTTAAAAATCCTTTAGAAGGGTGAAATAGCGTTTAAAGATAATCATATGACGTTTTAAAATTTTGCAAATGGCGTAATTTGCAGAAAAATATTGGCTTTATCAAAGTTTTCTTTATTTGGACTAACTTTGGAAAACGATCAAATGTAAAGATTTGGCATTTACTGTGATGATTAAAGCATACCGTTAAATACATCACCATCTAAGCAAACGAGTAAACTTTATTTATTTAACTTAACATCTTGTCGACAGCAGGTTCGTTAGAGAATGGTATACCAAGAACACAATGGAGGGAATACAAGGAAGGAATTGTTCATTACCTTTATTAATGTCACCCCAGAAATTGCCTGGAGTGAGTTCGATAATCCGCGGAAAATGCAAATCAGGAAGGCTAGAGTTATTAGCTCTTAAAAATATGAGAACTGATTTGGTTGTATATTCTTGTGTTGATAGATAGATGATTTCTTGTTTGTCACTGCAACTCTCCTGGCTTGGGGAAAAAAATTGTAAGAGTGACTTTTTTAAAAGGTGTTGCCTTGCATTGGTTTACAAGGCGATTTGCCTTGATAATGTCCGGCAAACAACAATTTTAATACGAGGAAAGCTAAAAGTAATGCTTGGAACATGTGCGAGTCAGTTGTTGGCATTTTTGTTGACCTTCACTCTACAAACTTTCACAGCCTTAGCTACTAATACATGAATTCCATAAACTTCTACACTGAAATAGCAAATCGGAAGTTATAAAAATACGTATCTACAGTTTTATAAAAGTGCCTATACTTCTAACGAGTCCGCAACTTGCAGGTTAGACATTAAATGCACGGCAGATTAATATTTGCAACCATTCTTGCGAAAATTGTACACGTCGCAATTGATCATTTACAAACTTACGCAGATAACGTATCACTATACACACCATAATTGTGCGATATTTATATTTTACGTGTGAATGCACGGTGTATACGAATACAATAAACACTGATACTTTCGGGAATATGCACGCCTGGCCTCGCATGTTTACATGCCAAATTCACATTTCACAAACGCAAAAATAACAAAAATATAACATTCAGAACTAGTGACTTGATATAGCACTCGCAATGCTGTTCAATGTAAACAAATTTCAAATTGACCTAAACTTTACATGTATCAAATAACGCAACCTGACTCGGTCATTATTCGACTTCGACGGCATTACAAATATTATTTACATACAATGACATGACCATCGGTACTCCACCGCAACCTTTAAGAAAAATTAAATGTTTAAGGACCAATCAGAATTCACCCAGAATGTTCAACTTAACACAAATCGACAGCAAGTTCCAGGTAGTTACACAGAGGAATAAAATCAATGGTAAGACACTACTGTTGAGTAAAATTCCGGGTAGTCTTATCTTCTGGGTAGCTACCTGGAAGTTTGCCAAGAGAGTGGCATGCCCGGGCCTTAATGTCGCTGCATAGTTATGCCGTCTGCCAAGCGCTACATATCATGTAGTGACACATTAACCATGCCTGTTATGAGAAATTTGACTCATTTATTTACAATTTAATACTAAAACCGCATATTTGCAAAGAATGAATTGTGAATCCATATCTCGCATGTGTCTATATATCGTTCCACTTGTTATTTGATTCTGTAGTTTCGATTTACTTTCTTAAATTAATTATTTCAACATTGGCGGGAACTAACGATTGTTATTATCACTCGCATCATAACAACAAAGCGAATTCTTCACGAAATGCGATACGTGTGCTTTCTTCCTCATTAGGCTGAATGTGAAAGCAAACACGGTAAAGGTTTTCATTTAATTGTTAAAAAGTCTAATTCCTGTGTGACGCCTGGGTGCAAAACAAATTATTAGGTGAGGTCAGAAAACAAACTCGCGGTATTTCGAGTACAATACACTGATAGATCACATAATAAACGGGATAGAATCATGCAGCACAAATAATAACCATTCCAAAGGGAACAGTCTTACTAAAAATATTCAGAAATTAAAACACACATGGCTCACGCAAGAATTCATTGATTTATTGCACAGAATGGACATCCTACATTCCAAAATGAAAAAAAAAATCAATAGACGATTTAGAAATTAAATAGGAATATAGAATCTGCCGTAATAAAACAATTAGCTTAAAACGTAGACTGAAGCAGATCGCTTTAAAAAAAGAAAACTTAAATGCTGTGATAATGACCCCAGAAACACATGGAATGTATTAAAGGAAATTGTTAATAATAAGAAATCAAAAAAATTTACTGGAGTTGGACCATTATTGGTGAACAATTTTATGATGACTAATGAACATGTCATATGTAACTGCCTCAACGGATTTTTTGTGAATATTGGGACGTGGTTGGCGTCCAAATTCTCTTCAGGGGATAACACTGGAATAGTTAACATAAAATGTGAGAAATCAATGTTTCTTGAACAAACATGTCGAGGCCATCAAACCAGAAGGGCGTATCAACGGAAATGCAGGTTTACTGGGGAGCCATTTAAAGTTTGGATGTTTTTTTCTTTCCCTTGGCTACGTAACATGGTATTTTCTTTTGATTCTTGCTTATGCTAATTGTAAGCCCTGAATAAATGTTTTAAACCATAATTGGGTAGCATTACCTTTATTTGTTATTTTCAATTGTTATTGTTGATACGCCCTTCTGGCTTGAATATAAGTAACATAATCGTAATATAATGTTATTTTGGGCGGATAGGCAATTATGAAAATAATTTCACAATAAATGAGGCAAATGCAAATTAATGCACTGTGTAATTGCAACAAGCATATTTCAATGCAAGCATAAGTGAAATTGCAGTGAACATTTTTAATCACATTTCAATATTAGATATACATAAGCAGAATTTCTAAAAAAAACATCCATAGCTGTAAAGAAATATCATACTATACACAAAATGATGCAATGTATGGCTAAATCTAGTGAAATTGCGCAGTTCCAAACATTACAATGTAAACTAAAGTTAAATGTCAGTGCTTTCACATTTCCATCAACATAGGCAGAATGTTTACAGCAAACCTACAATAGACCATTATAATAATAATAAAACAAATAAATAAAGATAGCCCCTGGTTTATGCATTCACTTGGATACATTCCTTAATTATGTTTCAATTCTCGTGGTAAATAAGTGAAGTGCATCATCGTCTTCCGCAGAAGACGTTCGCAGATAAGTATAGGGGAGGGAAGAGTAGAACCCATAGTATTCCACTGGTAGGACTTTGGCTTTGCATAGTTCCGGCAGATCACGGTATTTGGGTTGATTTATTGGAAGTCTTGACCTGCAAGCTGCTTCTGCCCGAGTAATTCCTGTCACATTAATACTGTGTCGGCGACTCCTCCTGCTAATATCCAAGACTCTATAATCTTCCCAATACACATTCTTGAAGAACAAACGTCGGTCACCTTTCTTGAACATGAGACAGGTTACCGATTTCCAGTGCATTGTGCTTCCATCTTCTGCTATGTGTAAGTTGACCATTGTTTTATCTTTCAGACCCTTAAAGTTCAAAACATCTTCGTAAGTTAATTGGTGTACAATACAAGGAGTGCCCTTCCTTTTTGCCAACTTGATTACATTAAACCAATCATTCGGCCAATAAATTTTGGTAAACTTTCTGGTCTTCTCAATTGCTGCAAGTGTGGATTCACGCTCCATGTGAGTGTGACCTGGTTCAAGGAATTTAATTTATATACACTCAAGTGTTGGGTGATTTAGCAACAATATCATTTCTGTTCTGCCCAGGGCAGCAGTCGGTGTACAATATTAATGTTTTACAGGTGGGTGGTAAATTTGAAATGAACTTTTGTAAGCATGTTGCAATCTCATTGGCTCCTCTCTTGACATTACTTTCATCCCACAGAAAACAGTGTCCCTGTTTCTTTGCAACTTCATACACTGTGAAATTGTACACAACAAATTTTCTCTTATAAAATACAGGCTTGCTGTGCTCTAGAGGGCAGTACAGCACTGCCTGCAAGTCAAAATTTGCTGTAATAGTCGCTGCATCTGTTAACGATTTCGATTTATTTGCATCCTTCTCTGCACTTGCCACATTTTTCCTCTGGTTATTGCGCTCGTAATTAACTTATTTTCCTTTTTTATCATTTTCCTTCGTGCTTTCATAATCGTAGCACTAACAATGGTCTTTTCGAGGAGTATAAAAACCAATACTTTTGTCCATAAGCTTTTATTTATACATACATTTTGAGAGTTGTTTTATCTGGGTTTCAGCACAGTACTCAACATTCAACTGGTACATATTTTCTTTGTTGAGTGTGGACTCGGTGTTTACTAACTTAGTATCTTTTCTACACCAATGCGCGGGAACTAGCGGAAAGGAAACTATGTGCGCCTCCATGTGAAAAACTGATTCTGGTTTAGACTTGTTGTGAGGAGTGTGCATATCCCTTTCTTCTGGGCTAGGCATGTTATTTGGAGCCCTAACACATTTGTCCAGAGCCACACGGGCCTTTTTTTTCTGAGATACAAAATTTGTTTAAAAAGAAAACCTTATACACTCGATGCACATTCTCGTTGTATGATAGTCTGTAGATCACAGTGGTTTTACGTCGTGAGTTTTCCTGCATAGATGACTTAACAACATGCTGTTCAACAAATCTGGTAATGTAATCCCGATGTTTACTCACATCACCAAGCTTCCAAAACTCAGTATGTAGCTCTTCCCGATCATCTTCACTCATCTTTTCTGTAGACTTAAGGGCACAGTTAGAACATGGATTATTGGGATGAGATTTCGCACTTTCAATCTCGCCAGTTGTTTTCATGTATTCCTGTCCCAAGTTTATTCTTTTCTTTCTGATATTCCTCTTCCACTCCTCTGACCCTTTCCTTTTGTTTCTGTGCCTTACTGCTGCCTCACCAACATTGTTATGAACCACTTGTTGTGTCAATTCATCAGTTGATTGAATGGCTTCATGAGATGTAACATGTCCTGTCTCCTCATGTAGCACAGTATCCTGCAAACAAATGCATACCGAAAACACTACGAGTACTGTATTTACCCGCATAAGTGTCGCCTTCACATATAGGTCGCACCATGCGTTAGACTTCAGTTCAACCAATTTTTTTTTTTTTACTATACTGAGGTATTGTTTATAAGTTAAAAATCAATAATATTCTTGTTCAGTGCGAAACACTGTTTCGTAGATCATAGCCATAGAATAAAATTAATAACAGCACTTTAGTCAATAAATTTACTCTATGGTCATAGAGTACCACAGAATATGTTTATAGCATTCTAGCATATATATTTACTCTATGGTTATAGAGTATCGCAGAATATAATATTTTTGTTGGTATCAGGTTTGCAGTGGTCCGTGTCTGAGTAAACTTGCCTTCCTTATTTGTTTCTTCCGAGGGGTGATGGGTTGTATCATAGTCATAAGAATAATCATCACTGCCGGTTGGTTTGTAAGATGGGTCAGTGTCAGAATCCTTACAATCCAAAATGTCCTGAAGTTTTGCAGGGAGGTTTTGAGGTTGGACTGATTTCTAGAACAAAATAATGGCTAGGTTATAAATAACAGTAGGTACTGCAATATCGTTATTGTAGAATATAATGTAAACTTTCTGCGGCTGTCTTAAACTTTTTTTACGTTTACTAGATGATCACGTGACCCTATTTTGCATATTCTGTGACATATTATTGTAATTCGCATTTTCTTCTTTATCTACTTTGAAGCTTGCAAATTACTAAATCACAGCCATGTTACTTTTGTCACGGTAAAGTGTTCAATACATCATGTGCAAACGAGGTTATTATAGTAAACCATGCAAAATACAAAACACAATTGACCAAAAACACAAATCGAAGCCAATTCGAACACGGATTTTATTAATTAAATATAACCAATTTTTACTTTCATTACAGCATCTTATATTTGATATTTGTTTGATTGTGGTAGGATTTATTTGGTTACACATAAAAGCTTTATACTTTATGCCTCTTGAACTGTCTGTATGTTTTTGTTCCTTGTTCGATTACGAAGAGGATGCCATCTTTATTATCTTCAAATTTCTTGCAGATGCAGATCATGCCAAATCTACTATCTTCAAAGGTGTTGCCGAAACAAATGGTCACACCGAAGTACATACTATATTGCAAACAAAACAGTTGTCATTAAAACAGTTTAGCCAACTGCATATTTCCAAAATTACCAACCAGGAAATTTATGTTATCAAATAATTCTGTATAATTTCAAATCCCATGTAAGAGTAATTTTCCATCATTATTATTTACAGTACATGTAAACATCAATACTCGATGAATATATTATATATATAACAAAATAAAATGTTACGATGGAAAAGTGTATGTTCGCCCGCCCTTCTAGTCCTTCATAAGTCACAGATATTTCCTTCATAACTGTGTACCAAAAGGGCGTATGCACATACGCCCTTCTAGTTCATCGTAAGTCACACATTTCCCCCTCAGAAGTATTCCACACGGTCTTGTGCACATACGCCCATACAGCATGGCATGGTTTCCTTTTTTCAATCGTACACCTAAATGGAATCGTTTTCCACCACTTAATCCATTCACTTTAGCCGTACGCCCTTATGGCACCACTTTTATCACATCATAGATACTCGCACACCAAATATATCAATATTGGAAAATGTGTTGTTACGCCCTTCTGGTATGATGCCTTCGATGTTCAAATTAAATAATTACTATCATAAATAAAATCTAAAACGAAAAAAGTAGTGGATCTGTTTAAGTGAGAAATAAGATACTCAAAAAGATATGCAATAAGCCATATATTAGCAAATACTATAAAAACCTGTTTTCTCAATATATAATTTCCAGATAAACTTAGAAGGACAAATATAATTCCTACATTCAAGCAAGGTGATCGAGTGAACCCAGGCAGTTATAGGCCAATCTCTCTACTCCTCACTATCTCCAAGGTACTTGAACAAGCTATAAAGCAAAGATTATAAAAAAATTTTGAACAGCACAAATTTCTTTCATAAGTGGAAATTTTCATAATAGTTTTCATATGGTTTTCGGGAAACTCAAGTACACGAACTGCAACAGTGGATCTTATCAGCTCACTATAGGAAAATCTTGACAGTAATGAAATTGCCGCAGGTCTCTTTATTAATCTAAGAAAAGCATTTGACACTGCCTAAGTAGAGGTATATTGCAAATATTGGTGCAACTCAATAATTTAACTAAAATTCAACCAATGTCAAGCTCAATTCGAACAAATTTGTAATTCCCTGTTAAATCATTCAAAGCGCAACTCAAAATCAATCATATTTGGGGTCAAAATCCAAATAAGTTTTCAGCCTGTGTTCACTCTTTGTGTGGGGTTCTTTAAAGACAACTTTTCAAGCTAAATCATTATATTTTGATGAAATTCCAAGCATTTTCATACATTTATTGTGATTTTGACTAATTGATTTGGCTTTCAAAATAAATGTAAATATTTACCTTTTTGACCATAATTTTAGCCTCATTCGCCCTGAAAATGGACCACTGATCAAAGAGTGAATAAATCATGTTAAAAAAAATTGTGCGTAATTGAGAATGAAAATTTGGGTCAAATTGTCTTGATTTTGGGGGTGAAATTGCAGAGATGAATCATGTTTTCAGAAGAGATTGCAAAATGGTTGCTTCCAAAAGAGAAATTTGCATGAATTTTATTTAAAAGATTGAGCTGCTCCAAGATCTGCAATAGACTTATACTGATTTATAAAAAATGTGTTCATATAAACACAAGAGAAAGAAAAAAACTTTACTTAGATTAAAAAAATTAATTTTTATTCCATAAAACAACTCAACCAAATATCTCACAAATTGTATTAAAGCATCGAAACAATATCTTGTTTCTGTGTAATCGTTTGCATTATCCATTTAATAAAATTAAAAATATATATCTACAGTGATATTTTCTTTCAAATATTCATAAGTTAAATTTTTTGGCTAATTAAAACAACATTACCAATTGTATTAGCCTCAACAGCTTTTTTTTAAATCTTCACTAATTTATATATATATTTCATATTTAACTACTGCTGTTTTTCTATATAAGCAGTCGACAAAATACAATGGTCTTCGTCCCAAAATGAATAATAATGATATCGCCATGATAGTTTGTATCTGGTTTATAATAAAGTTCATTATTTCTGTATATAGTATCTAATTTTGTCCTAGAATTTCTTAACATCATTAAAAGCGAGAAACATTATAAGACAATGATCATTTTCCATAACTAGATTCCAATTTTCTTTGGAAAAAATTTCATTTCTTCCATTTTTAAACATAATATATTGACCAGCATTCTACATATTAAGCTGAGACACATTATCGAATCATTCATGCAGCAATTATTTTCTATTGAAATTTCGAATTCCCATTACAATATACCAATTACTTTATTTGCAAAATGTCATAGCTTCTGATGTCAAATTATTAAACTGATCTTTTATATCAAAATTAACAACAGTTGTCCTAGCAGGAACTTATTTTTCTAAAAATAGCCATTACTTAATACCAATATGAATTTTAGGATTTATATATGTATTTTTCTTTATTTGCAAATAATGTGTTAGCTTCGTATTGAACAATAGGCCATAAAATTTCTAATTTTTCAATAACAATTTTACTTGGATCAGTATAAGTTTTATAAACTGGATCAACTGCTTTTTCAGTTTCATAAACAAATAAACAATTGTTATCAGCTAAATTTATAAAAAAAATGAGTTTATAACCACTTTATCAGTAAATTTCATTATTATCGCGAATAAAGTCAAACACATATCTTAATGGATACATTATTTCATTTATTTTATCAATACGAACCGATTTTACTCTAAATTTACTGAGTTCAAGAAATTATTTTAATCTTTTTTTAATTTCCAGGGATTAGCTTTAATCCTTAAAATACCATAATGAATACAACATAAAATTAATTATATGGAATAGTAATTTGTGTATTGTTATAATTAAATGGATTTTACCATATTTCCATTTTATTAATTCTTTGTTTCACTTGTTTCCTAATTATAATCTTTCTAGTAAATTTTTGCACAATATTTTTAATTTAATTTCAGCAATGAAGTCATCTAATACTTTTAATAATTTTGTTTGTAAATCAGATGATAATTCATCATTACTTAAAGACACTGGCTCTAAAATAATTAGTTTCAAAGTCTACATCTGAGCTAAAAGATTTTTCGTTAAATTATTTATATAATCAAAATGTTTATTCATGTCTTTAAATACTGATTATACAATTTCAAGCAAATAAATGTAGTGCAAAACAAATATTTACTTGTTCTTTTTATCACGAAAATCGTCGAGTAATTTGTGAATTAACTTTTCTGTTTTGGTTTTGTTTACATCGTAAACGTTCTCATGGAAGCAAATGTAAAATTTATCTTGTTCATTTTGCAAAGAATTGAAATTTGCATTTCTGGTGATTAGAGTACCTGTTTTGCCAACTTTAAAATTGTTAATTGAGGCATATCACCTAGATGTTGCAATGTAAATATATATATATATATTTATTTATTTTGTTTCTGTTTAACTTTGTATATGAAATTTTTCATATTCATGTTAAAATGCTCAAGTATTTTATTTTCTAAAGTTCAGATTAATGGTCTATCATTTTTATCTGCTGGTCATTTAACTCAATGGTTTTTTGTAATTTAAAAGAGCCATATTTTCTAATTGAAGAAAGGACTTCTTCAAATACCCATGTTTTAACATCTGTAGCAATTTCAGTATGAGAACTAAAAACAAGTTCATATAAACCAGGTTCATTTATGTAAATTGGTTTACCACAATGATAATCGAGTTGGGACCCAATTGGGGTCCCAGCTAATTCTGATAAAAAATACTTTATATTTTGGCAGTACATAATTTTCTAAAGGTTTTTTTTCGTTAGAATACTCTAATATTTCAGCAACATCTTTACCACAAAACCAGGGCTCATTTTTATCGTCTAACACAATCTTAACCTTTTTACTGTTTAAAAATAATTTTTTTAAATCAAATAATGTAAGCAATTCATTGTTATCTTCTAGTTGTAGGTTCTCTAGTGTTTTTATAGAGATTCGGCAATTTTGTAAGTAGTAAATATGTTGTTATTAAATATATTATTTTTTATAAATAAAATGAAAAATTTAAGAAAATAATTTTATAAAATATAGCCCGAATTCATTGATAAATATAGTATTTGTTGATATAATTACTACTCCTAAATATTTAGGACCTGGAAAATCATATAAGAAATTTCTGAAACACCATAATGAATAAAACACAAATTTAATTACATACATTTTTTTTCATATTTCCAGAGCCTCCACTCACAGGCTCTGCAACACCATAATGAATATTATAATAAAAATTAGTTTCTTACTCAATTTGAGAAAGAATATTTATATAATTAATTAATTGTTGTTGAGTTAAATTATTTTCGACAATGTTAAAATAGTTTTCGAAAAACTCAATGATTTCATTCATTGTTTCCTTCATTCTTTGATACAAATTTATAGAATTTGGAATATATTCAAATCTCGATAATTCTTCACAATTTGGATGTGTATCTCCAATTCTAAGCAATTGTCTTTGAATATATTTTCTTCGAGTTCTGATTACATAATAATCACATTCACGATTATTATCAAATTATTTTAGAAGAATAAAAGTTGGATTTAAATTTTGGTTTTGTGTTCGTGGTACAACATGAGCGCCCATATAATTAATTGCCTCGTTTCTGCGATTTATTCCATCTACAGCTCTATGAAGTGTTTCTGTTAAATTTTCATATGACCATCTTTTATTTTATTTATTTCTTTGAAATTCTTAATGTGATAATCTTTAATTTTATTAATATCATTTAAATGATTAAATTTAATTTCGTTCATTTTAATGTGTTTTATTTGACCTTTCAATAATTGCATTACATCTCTTTCAATCATATATGCGTCATGTTTTCTAATTGATGGTAAAACTTCTTCAGTTACCCAATCTTGGAAATCTTCAGCTTGTTTAATTTTTTTTTTTAATTAATAAATATAAACCCGGTTCATTGATAAATATTTTATGTGTTTGCATTGTTTGTAAAAGGGGGGAGGGGGAGTGATTCGTTCCTCCCTGTATCTACTTCATTTTTTCTATGTTTTTCTCGAACATGTTCTCTAATTGCTTCTCTTCTATTTTTGAACTCAAGTATTTCAGCAACATCTTTGGCTGTAAACCAAAGATTATTATTCTCATCAATAATCATAAAAGCTCGTCTACAAAAATAAATAAGTTTGTTGTTAATTACGTCTAGAATTGACTCAATTTTTATTTGTGAATGCGCAAGCGAAATTGGTGTGTTGTAATAAGTGGTTTTATACATATTCTTTTTTATGAAAAAAACGAAAAATTGAAAAAAATAATTTTATAAGCTATAGCCCAAATTCATTAATCAATATTTTGTGTGGTTGAATATTTTGTCAGTTTATCTTTTTTCGATAGTGCAAAAATTGTATTTGTAATAGGTAGAATAATTATTTAAGTCTTCATTTACATACAAAGATTTTTTTTTCCTAAATCTCTCTTAATATTGCCGCAATTTGCAGGCAGGATACTTGTCCTGCCTGCAATTCCATAATGAATAAACACAAAATATCCTTGGTTATAAGCTTATCTTGACAAAATTTCAGCACCAAATTTTTCCTTCTTCTTAATATTTTTTGTCCTTTCTGAATAACCACAAAACAAAAAAAAATGGATTCTCTGCTCAACAAATTCAACAATTCACTTGAATTCACCTAACTACAAGATGTAGAAAATAATAAATTGTCTAGAGCAACAGATATTGAAATTAACAAATCTCATTTTCATAAAAAATTTAATTGTATTCTAGATGATAAATTAAAAATTTCATTACCAGAGCACTATGTCAAGATACTCGATACAAATTCTTTGAAACTGATAAATGAGAAGGAAATTTTTCTAAATTATAAAGGCCTAAAAGAAATTTAAAATGTAAAATTTGTCCATGATCTAGAGTGTTCTTAAGCACATGTTTAAAGCATTAGTTAAAAAATTATTATTCTTTTTAACAAATTAGTTTCTTTATAAATAAACATAACCTCGCCTATTTTTCCTGCCAGTTTGTCCAATATTTTAAAAGGTGGTGATGGCGCAAGTCTACCTTCTTATATATTAGATGAAGCATCTAAAGAGCTCAAAAATTTAGTTCACACATTTCATTTCAATTTACAAAGCTTGCAATTATCATTCTTAGATAACACTGACGACAAATATGGACTTCAAGAAATGAGTGAATATCTAGAGCAAATAGAAGAAGAGATAAAAAAATAGTAGAGCTTCGAGTATAACATATTTTTGTTTGTCATCAACTTTATTTGCTATGTGAACCCCGCCTACAAGGTGGGGTTAGTTTGAAACAAATAATCTTACCTATTTGTCCATGAAAATGTTTTATTTAAAATGATGCTTTTTTGTTTTTATTTTTATTTATAAAAGTTGTTTCTTTATAAATAAAAATGGAGAATAGTAGTATAAGAAAGCAGGGTAAAAAAAATGTGGAGTAGTTTTGAACATTCAATGTTTTCCATCACATAAACACACAAAAGATAAGCACATTAACACCTGTAAAAATTGTTACAATGAATATTCTAGAAGTCATTATGAGTTTAAAAAAGACGTAGTACTTTGTGAATGTGGAAAATCTGTTTCCAGGGTAAATTTAGAAAATCACAAAAATACTAAACTGCACAATACTTATGAAATTTTACAATGTGATTCTTCAAGCAAGAACTGCATAGTATGCAAGGAGAATAAATCTATCGACGATTTCGCATTTCGTAAAAACACAATAGATAAGCATTTTAACACTTGCAAAAAATGTTATACCTAATATGCTAAACAACTTTATCAGTCAAAAAAAAGAAAGTTCATTGCGAATGCGGAAAAATTTGTATATAACCATTCTCTAAAAAAGCATAAAAATAGTAACACACACATTTACAGAATGAATATTCTAAGTGAAACTCAGAATTCCCCGACTTCATAAATTTTTCTTTATAATAAAATGTATTATATATAAATATGGAGACGAGCAACTTAGTGGGTGAGTTTAGAGAAAAGTGATTGCGCGAGTTGAGAACTATAGGTAGAGAGTTAAAAATAAAAAATTATTTAAACTACATGAAGATGATCTTATTGCAAATATGATTCAATAAAGCGAATATAAATTTTAAAATCCTATCGATAATCTATATGATTTAACAGTTGCTGAATTAAGAATTAAGGCTAAAAGTTTTAAAATAAATAATATGTAATTTAAGAAAAGCTGATTTAATTACAACCCCTATGCCAATAATTAAAAATGAACAAAGAAAAAGAAAATTTGCAAATCTATTTTCCCAAGTTGCAAAATATACATAGAAAAGCTAAAAAAAGTTTTAAAGAAATTTTTCCTTTTTCCAATAATGTATATGTGAACAACATAAATAGAAAAACCAATAATACATATGAAATTGATAAAGCTTTTAAGTGCAGGTTATCAACATATAACATTGAAAACTATTTTAATATAGGGATTGCCCAGAATTTTTTTTGCATCGGTAAAGCAACACATATTTAATATTTTTTACGGCCAACTTATAAAACTTAGAGCTGTTAAGTCCAACATTAAATTTGCTTCTCATTTTCGAAGCCGAAAAACTGGCAAAATTCGAATATTTGACGACATTCATTCACACGCATGTACAATATTGAATGAAGAAGACATTAAAAAAAAATTAAATAGTTGCACGAATAGAAAACAAAGAAAGAAGCACCTCAGATTTAGCTTTACATAGCATAATTGGGTTGCAACTAGCAATAAATAAGTATAATCCATTTAATGGAACATTATGTATTGAACTAACAGAAGTGATTAAGAATAAAGCAAACATATATTAATGTGAAGAATGGTGATCAAAAATGTTTTCTTTGGGCAATAAAATCTGCACTGTTTCCTGCAGAAAAAGACCCACAAAGAATATCTAAATATAAAAATTAGGGTCTTAACACTGACAAAGCATTAGATAAATTTGACTATCCTATAAAAACTTATGATATTCCAAAAATAGAAAACCAAATTGATGTTTCTATAAATGTTTACTCTATTGATGATAAATTCAATGTTTATCCACTAAAGCCCACAAAAATAAAAAGGGCCAGTAAATAAATTTACTTTATTTTAAAATGGCGATAACTCGCATTATTGTTGTTGCTTTTAAGTTGCTTTTAGCACAAAAAAGTAAACACAAAAGTAAAATTTATATTTGCGATATGTGTCCTTTTTTTTTATTCTCAAGAGAAATTAAATAAACACACAGAATATTCTTCAAAAAATGAACTGGTGAAGATAATCTTGCCTTCAAAAGGCGAACAAAATTTAAAAAATAATAACACACCACGAAAGTTTCTTTCGCAATATATGCAGATTTTGAATCTATTTTAAAGGAAATCTCAACCACCAAACCAAATCCAAGAGAAATAAAACAATTTAACTTAGTAAAAATCCAATTTGAATCGAGAACGATATCGATAATGTTCTTTTCAAAGAAATACTGAAAGAAAAATATAAACTTACAAATGCGCAAAGAAATAACATTGATTTAAAGTTGAATGATGCATCATATACAATAAAATATAAATTACATGAAGCATCTGGTTTTTGTTATTATATTGTATCTAAGTATGGTGATTATAAACCACTAGTTATATATCGTGGCCCAGATGCTCATAAAATATTTATAGAGTCAATAAAAAGAGAAGTAGATGAGATTGGGCAAATTTATTCTCAAATTGAGCGAAAAAAGACTAACAAAATATGATAAAATACTATAAAACAAATCTAAAAAATGTATTGTATGCGATTGTGAATATTCTAAGGACAGTAAAAAAAAGTACATCATCATGATCACGTGAGTGGAAAATTCACTAAGCCAACATGCAACAATCGTAATTTATGATTAAAATTACCAAATTTTGTACCAATATATTTTCATAACTTAGCTGGTTATGATGCTTACTTATTTGTTAAAGAGTTGGGCTATAATAAAAAAGATTGATTTACTTGCGAATAACGAGGAAAAGTTTATAACTTTTGAGGGGAAAAAAAAAATTTGAAGATGCGATTCAGAGACACATTCAAATTTATAGCTAGTAGTTTAGATAAATTATCATCTACTTTAAATAAAGAACAAATGAATCACAAAAACATTTTCAAGAAGATTAAGTTGATTTAGTTATTAGGAAAGGTGTTTACCCACATGATTATACGGATAATTTTTAAAAATTTAACGAAACTCAACTTCCCCCAAAGAGTGAATTTTATAATAAATTAAACGAAAATAGTATATCTGATGATAAATACGAACATGCAAAATATATGGAACCAATATAATATAAAAATCTTGGTGAATACCATGATTTATATTTAATAACTGATGTACTATTGTTAGCAGAAATATTCGAAAATTTTAGTAACTCATGTATAAATTCTTTGGTCTAGACCCTGTGTGGTATTTTACAGCACCAGGTTTGTCGTGGGACGCAATGTTAAAAATGAGTAAACAATCACTATATTTTTTACATGATTATGATTATGATATGATTTTAATGATTGAAAAAGGAATTCGAGGTGGTATTTCACAATGTTTTAAGCGATATGTTAAAGCAAATAACAAATATTTGGAATATTTCAACTCAAACCTAGAATCAAATTATTTAGCTTATTTCCATGCTAATAATTTATATGGTTGGGCAATGTCTCAGCATTTACCACATGGAGGTTTCGAGTTGGTGTTCTATGCATTAAATGATTTAAATTTTTGGAGTAAAAATTATTCAATTTGAAAAACGATTTTGAGTTTGGTTATATATTTGAAGTTGATTTAGAATATCCACAAGAACTTCATAGTTTACACAAAGATCTTCAATTTTGTCCAGAAAATAAGTTAGTCCCAGTTACCAAGGAATCTAAACTATTAAACAACTTAACATAAAAAAGAAAAATATGTACAGCATTATCGTAGTTTGAAACAGTGTCTAAATAATGGAATTAAGCTTACAAAATTACACAGAATATTGATATTTAATCAATCTGATTGGTTAAAGAAGTACATGGATTTCAATGCAATGATGAGGACTAATGCAAAAAATGATTTTGAAAAGGACTTTCCTAAACTGATGAATAATTCCGTGTTTGGTAAAACAATGGAGAATATAAGAAACAGAATTGATATAAAACTAGTTTCAAGTAAAACAATTTGTGAAAAATTAGTTGTAAAACCAAATTTCTAAAGAACTTCTATATTTAATGAGAATCTTGCAGCTATTCACATAGATAAAACTTATGTAAAATTGAATAAGCCAATATATGTGGGCATGGCCATTTTGGATATTTCGAAAGAATGAATGTATGATTTTCACTATAAAATTATGAAGCCAAAATATGGTGATAAAACTGAACTATGATTCCATGATACAGACTCTTATTTTTATAACTTTAAAACAGGAGATTTCTACGAAGACATAAAGTTGATGTTAGATTAATTTGATACAAGTGATTATCCAAAATATGATATCTATATCATTCCACAAATAAAAAAAATAGGCGAAATGAAAGATAAGTGTAATTAATAGGAATGTGATTAAAGAATTTGTTCGCTTAAGATCAAAGATGTATGAATACATAGTTGAGGATAAACAAAAAAAAAGAGCAAAAGGTGTGAAAAATGTGTTGTCAACTATAGAATTAATTTTGATGACTGTAAGAAATGTGTGTTTAATGAGAAAATTCAATATAGGGCAATGAATTTGATAATAAGTGAGAAACACAAAATATATATAGTAGAAGTTAATAAAATATCATTGTGTCCTTGAGGTTACAAGAGAATTTTAATATAAAGTAAAATAGATACTCTGCCATATGGATATCAAAATTTATAAATTTATAAATGAGAGTTGGGACCCACTTTGGCTCTCATCTATTTATGAAAGAAAAAATTTTACATTTAATTAATGAGAGGTGGTATCCATTTTCGATACCACCTATTTCTGAAAGAAAAGTTATATATTTTACATACCCCTTAAGGTGCAGTGGCAGTTCACCTTCAAATTTTCTAAGATTGATAAATATAGCAAAATTTTAAACTTCTTTAATTTCCAAAACAATGTCGATATCAGAACCATGAAAATCAATTAAATTTCCATTTTCGTCTATAATTTCTAGGACAAAGTTATAAAATAGCTCATTATTAATTTTATAAAAAATTGGATATGAGGGCTCATAAATTATATCACCTCTAAACCAAACATGGTTTTTGGTGGAAAACTAGCAATTATAATAGTCTCCAAATGGTTAGATTCATTATATTTTTTTTAACATGCCATACGGCAAGTTACAATAAACATTGATTGTATTGAATGAAAAAAAAAAAAATAGCCAGTTTAGTCTTTTTCAACCTGTGATCACTCTTTGTGTGTGATTCTTTAAAGACTCATTTTTTCTGTTGATGAAATTCCAAGAATTTTCATGACTTCTTGTGATATTATTTTTAACTAATTGATTTGGCTTTCAAATTTAAAGTAAATATTTGCCCTTTTTGACCTAAATTTGGCCTCATTCGCCCTGAAAATGGACCACTGATGAAAGAGTGAACAAAGTATGTTTTGAATAAAAGTGTGCTGCATTTATGGATATATTGTATAGATATAGGATGATACAAAAACTGCAGATGATAATTAAGGGAGAACTTGCTATAGTAGCATACAGGATAGTGAGGAACACTTCTCTGAGTAAACTTACATTTAAATATGGGTACAAAGTGCATGAACATAGCACAAGCCAAGCATGATCTGAATATCACCAGAGTGAAATCTACTAAGTATGGGATAAAGGGCCTAAAATACCCAGTAATGAAGCATTTCAATGAATTGACTAAGAACACACAGAGAACAAACTAATGAGCAGTTATTTAAAACTAAACTGACATCTGAGTTATGGAAAAAGTTGTCTCCACCGAATGTTAAGTATTCATTATAAAAAATTGTCTCCTTCCAATGTTTAGTATTCATTAGGTTAAAGTATGGGCTTGGTTGACTTCTTACTATTCCTGAATGAGTCCTTCAGTGAGTGATTGTATGTAGACTTTTTTTATTATAAATATAATAAGTATAGTCTAATAAATTAGATAATTAATTGTATAGCATAGATTTATGTAGTACACAACTGTGTATATATGTTGCTACTACCAAATTAGTAATAGGATAAATTTGACATTTATCTGTTGTCATGTAGACAGCTCAGAATGTAACTTATGTAATAATCTTAAAATTTGTTCATTCCTAACATTACGCTATATGATGCAGCTCAGTGCCTATATGATATTGTTTATAAGACGAAATGTTTGTAGTTAAGTTGTTTATATTGTAATATTTAAAAATATATGTTTTCACTAAAAGATGCTAATTATTTACTATGTACAGTTCCTAAGAAGGAGCGAGTGACTCATACGAACATTATAAATAAACAAATTAAAATTGAAATTTTAAAATTGCTTATATGCATGCTATTACACATTATCTAACCTCCAGCCAGCAATAGCGTATCGACGCTAGGTTGACATTCCAAAATTTTTATTTTGGGGCTCACTTTATTTCATATTTTGTGTGGAAAAGGGAGGGGGCATTTAGTTTAACGTATTTGGTGAGACAGCAATGTTTTGCAGTTCTTTCGAGTGTGTGACAATTTAAGTTGCATTTTATTTTGATGGAGAAGATAAAAATTTTGCTCGTATGGAAACAGCATTAAAATAATTGTAAGATGGAAAATTTTAACCTCGAAGGAAAAGGAAATGCGATATATATGTCGCCGTTTATATTTGCACAAGTGCAGCAATACAAACACACATGAACACTTTCGCCTAACTTAACCTTACACTCGTTGAATTCACGATATAGGCAAATAAACAAATATTATTCGCACACAACAAAAGTGTTGAAAGTGTGGCTTTTTGAGGCCACGTGCATATCAATAAATATAGTAATCGTTTACAAATATATTATTTACGAAAATCTCAAACTTACAAGTGTGTCATGTTGAACTGCCCAGCAATAAATACACTTTAACCGAAGTTAAACTTGCACTCCTTGGCTATACAACACATGCGTAGTAAACGAATATTACTATTGCAAAGAGTTTGAAGTGCTGCCTTTTCAGAGTATTTGTATTTCAAACATGATAGTAATTGTTTCGCAGTACATTATTTATAAAACACGCCAACTTACTGTTCGTTATTCACAACCTCTTGGACACGTGTTTTTATATGGAAATTCTTGCACGAACACTTTGCTACAATGTTTGTCCATCACTGATATGAAATAATTTATTTGCATAATTATTCAGTAAAAAACCAACACTTTGCTCATTTCCTGAAACCAAGAAACTTAAAACCTTCGAAACGTAGATACTTAGAGTATGTAAAAACAGTACCTGCAACCCAGTCAATGAATACATGAAAAAAAAAAATTAACAAGTACTGATAAAATTTCTGACAACACCAACAACGTACTCGTATAAACATGATAGAAATTAACACAGTTCATTGGCACTGGAGTACTATTTTCTTCTACTATTCGAAACAGTATTTAAAAAATCAAATTTTTGCATCGGCCTGTGTTTGAAATATGAGGTTTGAAACGAAGGTTATGAAGATGTAAGCAAGCAATTTTACGATGGATAATATCGTTCGCTTTATTGCGATTCTTTGCGCTGGATGGAAATGCCCAAAACTATAGTATTACGAGGTATCGTAGGAGTTAAATTAACTGAGATGCCATTTTAAAAAAATACACATAAACATGGTCGACTGCAGGCCCTGTCTAAGAATGGCTTATACATATATTTTGAAGTAGCTGTGGTTCGGGCAACATTGTGTATTTAGGTGACGGGATGGATGGAGGTTAGGTTCAGTTACCAGGTTGGTGCCAGCTCTCTTCTCAGTGGAGAACACAATGTTGTTGCGGGGATCTGGGTCGTTAGCCCTAAAGTGGCCCCCCGATGCACCGTCGTGATAGTGTAGATATTTCTGAAGATGATGAAACCTATATCCATTATGCCTTTGCTAGTAGACGATATTAAAATCTCCGTCTATATGCTTGTACTAAATGCCAGTAAGGATTGTTTGTGCCATCCCACTCCTTCACTGGTTATGTATTTTTACCGTACAGGTTGTATGGTCGAGACAAAACCATACAAAACAAATATGATGCAAATGCTCTGGCAATTGATTTATTGGAATTAATTTTGTATGAGGCAATTACAACATTTGGCTCATTTAAGTAGGCGTACATTATAATTGTGAAATTGGTGCGAAGCAGACAATTAATTACAAGTGCAACTTATGTCGCAGTCATGTAAAATATGAGCTGGGTCGCTATGTCGCATGCTCCCTGGATAGCAAAAGAAAACACTGTTCCATAACTTTCATATTACTATTAATATACTACACGATTATTCAAAAAGTTGAAGGTCCGGGGAGGACGTGCTCACGTGCATCCAGACTGCTCCGAGTCGATCACGTTACTCTCTGCTGGGTTGGCATGCAGTCTTCTCACTAACCCACCTGTCCCGCTCAGCCGATGAAAAGATTCTTAAATGTAAATTATGTTGTACCTGAATATAAATGATGGAATTAAAATATCATGACACATTTTGAAAACACTTATATATAACTCGGATAATCTTATTTACTAAAATAAAATTATTTTCCCTACATCGGGTATGCTGCATAACATAACTCTTATGTGGTACACAATACAAATTTTATTATTATCGATTTCTGTCGAAATAAATTGTACCTGATAAAACTTATTATCACATTCTGCTAATTGGCAGGCTGACTTTTTAATGTGCATAATGAAAGTTCTCTTATTGACTGTTCTTAAATGTTCATCACAAAAGTTAGCTTAGGCGACCATGTGGTCAGGCTTACTTTATGTGTCTAAGTATCTGAAGTAACCTAGCCTCAATCACTTATCAAAACAATAGCTATACTACTGCTCAATACTGGACGTCTACATAAAACATATTAATAATTTATGACCAAGCGGTTTGCACTTTGAATGTGACGCGTTAAAATTTACATGATATTTTTCATGGCTCTGAGCTACTGCTAAGAATGTTGTGTGAAATATTTTTGTTTAAATACAATGGGTGTGCACTGCACACGTGAATGTGTGACATAAAATAAATCACAAAATCCTCTAAAAACTAGATACAATATACCCTGGTGACAGCACAAATGCTAGACCATATATTTTATGACTTGAATGTAACTTACCCTGATATTTTGTGGAATTACTTACATGGTGATGCAGTGGTGCATCGTGGCAGGAACATGGGAACATTTCAAATTGATAATTTACTACACACAAAAATAAATCGGCATACATATCACTATGAAAGTAATAATAATACGTGCTATTTCGGGACACTTGGACATTAAAAAACCCTTGCTCTGCTAGTATGTATCCACTCCTTAGTATTGATGACCCTGATGCTGCTGATGAATGATGAAACACCGGTGTGGTTATGATGCCTACAGGCATTCCGACGCCCTGGGATGTCGTCCACACCTGACGATCCTGGCTGTCCTGGCTCGTCACTTCTGACGTCGTAGTCTGCTTGCAGTTGACTGTTGTTTTGCTGAACAGTGCGGTGTGGCACACTGTAACCTACTAGTGGACCTGTATACGCATTGGCGTCGGATGTCCCGGCGGTGTGCATGTCACATGCAGTGCTGTCATTCTAACGCTGCCTATCTGTCAGTTTGTTGTGGGTCGGCGAGGTGTGCGTGTGCTCTCTTCCGCATCGCCTCCATTTCGTCGCTGGGCGTCACTTTACATAATGCATTCTGTTGAAAAATCTCGGCTCTAAGTAGCTCGAATCTTGTAGCGTTATTTCTCCATGACTTGTACGATGGTATGCGGTCCACTCCATTTTTCCACAAATCCCTTGCAAGAAATTTTCTGACCAACTGACTGCAGGTGCGAGCAGACATATACCTGTTGGCCTACTTGCAGGTGCGGTGGTGGGCATATAGTTTCTGGAAGCCATCAGGCTGTGTAGCAGGACTGGTTTTCCCTGACCTCTCTTATCGCCTGTTCCCTACATTCCTCTCTGCTCATCTCTTCACCTGTGTTATTGTTTTGATCTCGAACTCCGCTCGTGAATTCACCTGTAAGGCGAAGTTTACGCCCTTGGAATATTTGCGCCGAATTTTTTTCAGTAGCCTGATTGGTTCGAGTGGATAATGTAAACAATGCACCTGGAAGTTGTTCTGACCAAGAAGTATGTTGATCTCCCACACGTAACCATGGCTGAGTTTTCAAGTCTTGATTGCGCCTCTCAGTTGGGTTGGCATGTGGATGGTAATTCGCTATTGTGTGATGACGCGAGACGAATTTCATGCAAAACTCACACCAGAATCTCACCATAAATTGAGTTCTGTTGTCGGTCAGTAACACTCTGGGGTAGCCAAATGAGAGAAAATCTCATTCTCGACAACATTACCTACAGTCCGAGCTCCTGAACTTGACACTGCATAAGCTTCTGTACAATGGGAGAATAGATTGGTCACCACAACAATGAATGGTTTTCCTGTCGATGTCCGTGGGCATGGACCCATCAAATCTAATGCCACAGTTTCTAAAGCCTGCTGACCACATTCGTTGCGCCATCTCGTAGCGATGGGGCACTCAGTTTGTTTACCAATTACAAATGTGCGCACTTCGTCGAGTGGTGACATAACTGGTAATGCTGTGAGGTTCAGACACTGGACTGTTGACGATGTCGCGGTACTCGTGTTATATAAGGGGGGGGGGAGTACGCCTTCCCACTCTTCCTCATCGCGCGCAACTGTTTTTCCCGGTGAACGGGAGAGATAATCAGCCAATTGTTTTTCTTCCCCTGCAACATGCTGGACCTCGAAATGTTCAAAGTCCGACATTCTTTGTTGCCAAAATGTATATGTCTCGCAGTGGGCTCTTGACAACAGTATTTTTTTCATACAGCCATGGATGCCAAGAACGACGTCCTCGTGAATGTCATCTGACACAAAAGTGGTGGTGACTGTTTCCACATCTCTGATTCTTACTGTGATGGTGGCTTCGCCGATGACTTCTCCAAAATGCTGTTACATTGCAAGCTGAGTCACTTGTTTTGTTGGTTTCACTGTACTAGCATTAATGAAGTTGGTTCTCACAAAGTTGTGTGAGACCACAGTATATACAAGAGCTCTGCATTGTATTGTGTTTACAAACACGGGAATACAAATAAAACTGTTGTTGTGACTAATAATCTGTAATAATAGAATTGGCTGTGGTGTCAGATCCTGTTTGTTTACATTTGTATAGGGCGAGTGACATCAGGTCGATCCACCGCTACTTGCCGTTTCCCGTCTGTTGTTTACCGTTCACAGGTGCGCATAGTTCACCCAGGTTGGACAATCCTTATTCCAGTGTGGGTCCCCACACCATCTGCAAGGGTGTGGGGATTGTCGGGATCCCCCAGAGAAATGTGGTTGCACTGTACTAGTTTTTGTTAACGTAGCGGCCTTTGTTTTGGAGGTTATGTCACTTGTTTACATTCGTGGCTGTGTTTTGGTTGTCACTGTCTCACTCTGTCCAACTATCTTAGGCATCATAGATGTCTGTTCGCGGCATGGTGGTACATTAGCATGATCGCCACACTGCTGGACTGGTACGTTGGTGTCTAGCATCATCACTGTCTGTATGAAGTCGCTTTCGGTTGTGTGTATTGCTGGGGCAAGCACGGTATGGTATTCTGCCCGTGCGGAGCCAGCTACAACTTCGAGACTGTCTTTATGTGCTAACTCTGGATGATGGGTTCTGACAAGGCTAATATTTTGTGTAGGGAAATTATATAGGGATTCCTCCCCTTGTTCTTCTAACACAACTTTGCTCCTCGCCCTTAATGATGTGAAGGCATTCGCAAAACGGTTCTTCAAGCTATGGCGAAGCTCCTCCCATGTGATTAGGTAATGGGAGATTCCCTTTATTAGATTTTAAATCAAACTCACCCATGTATAAATACCTATTAATTCTCTTCACATATTCTTTTTACATTCTCCTTGAACAGTATTATTCATTGTACACTCACTACATCAAAACAGCTTCCATTACTACAGCTCTCTCTCTCTCTCGACCAAGGATTGCCAACTCACACCCTCACCGAATCCTGCAAATCTACAATCCTAGTGCACTTCTGAATTTTACAAATTTTTGTTTCATTAGACTTTTTGTTAGCATATCTGCTACCTTCTCATATTATTTTACATACATAAACTTCAGGTTCCCATTCTGAACTTCCTCACGTATAAAGTCATAACGACACCCAGCCATCGCAGGCCTGGCATTGTAGCGATATCCAGCCGTCGCAGGCCCAGCATCGTAACAACATCCAGCCATCGCAGCCCCAGCATCCTAGCGACATCCAGCCATCGCAGGCCCAGCATCGTAACGACATCCAGCCGTCACAGGCCCGACATCATAACAACATCCATCCGTGGCAGGCCCAGCATCGTAACAACACCCAGTTGCTGCAGGCCCGGCATCGTTATGACATCCAGCCATCGCAGGCCCGGCATTGTAACGACATCCAGCCATAGCAGGCCTGGCATCATAACGACATCCAGCTGTCGCAGGTACGACACTCTCGGTGAACAGTTAGCCACCAGTCCATATTTCCATCGTGCCGCATCTGGCATAAGACAGTGGGCCGGTATCGGCTGGCCGGAGTTTCTCGGCACGCTTTTACCGGTCCGACTATGGCGAGTATTTTCCATGTTTGCTGAGGTAGCTTTTAAATGTCTAGTGTATTTTCAGGGACAACTAAATTGCTTTGTAAAAACGGGAAATTCTTATTTACTGGGTTTGTACTAATGGGATAAGATGGTATTCCGTTTTTATTACAATGTTTCTGTTACTAGAATTATGGTGTAACAATACTGAGTATATTTCTACATTTATGAAATCTTAACTGTAACAAATTTCTTACAAAATAATTACATAACTACATGAATTATTCTGCATTGGCAGTGTCGGTATGCTGTATGCTGCATGCTTCCGAAACTACTTCTCTGTTAGAACTATTTATTTGCAACATATCGTAATACAGTTTAATTGAGAAAAAAAATCTACATATATCTACCATTAACATATGCTAGAATATACTGTGCATCAGTAAACACATACACAAAGCTAACACATTTAAGTAGGTATTCTGAATCACATAACTTACTCCTGTTCTCTTTGGCGCCTCAACTTTGCCTGCACGAGCCACTTTGTTATGATATCAATCACCTCCACATCCATAACACTTCTTTGTGCACAGACACATCTATAACAAATTTGTTCTGATTAATCATTGTTTTATGCCTGTTTTGTAACATATGACTTCTAGCTATATTCTACATGAAGCTTGCTCTCAGTGGTTTCGTTGACCTTCCACGTAATATGATGTGTATGAACAATATATTAATTAGACACGAAAATGAAATAATTGATAAGAACTCAATAACTAAAGTATAATAAAAATCTTATATTTTACTAACATTTGTTGTGCTCGCAGAGGCCCAATAGTATAACAAAATGGGTCATAAGCTGTTCACTGTAAAGTGAGCACTTTCGAAAGTGATGCTTGGACTCTACTTTTCTCCTTATTTTGTATATTTTAACCATTAGTAAACGGAACATTGCCATAGACCTAATATGATTTTTATTGATGCATCAGTCGAGTGGAAAAGTGTTTTTATTACACTGATTATTTTTCAAAGTTTGATTTCCAAAGTGCTCACTTTACCATGAATAGCCTATACATGCGTGTACTCCACAAGTATGGAATAAATGCCGTAACAAAATCCGGGTTGGAAAGACCGGTTGGGAGGGGGGGGGGGCTCTAACATTAAACTTTCAAATTCTCTAAAACTCAAAAATTGAATTCTAAAATTTTAATTCTATAGACCCTTGGCATAAAGTGTTTCTTACTGAAGTAAAAAGTGAAAAAGAACTTCAGATTTTTCATTTTCTGTTGGGTATATCGAATATTTACATGAGCCTATTAATTTAATGGTGTTAGATATATTGAACAAAGTTTACTCATTGGCAAACACAAAACGCCAGAATTTTTTATTGCCAAACTCCTTAGTTGAAAAGTATGAGACATCTCAAATAAAAAAAATATTTCAACACAATTTAGGTACCGAGAACGAAATTTCTTCAAAGCTGAAAGTACAAACATGTAGGATTGTGCAGGTGACTTTTATTCCCATGAAACAAAAACGAGTAATAGTTTATGAACTTCTACGAAAATGAAGAAAAAACTAATAATAATTCCATAGGAGTTTGAATTTAGCAAAAATTTAATGAAATCCTTAATATTATTGCAAGTTACTTGTGTATTTTCAAACACAGAGAATCACATTACTAACAGAGAGGTTATGCCTAGCATTTCCACTTCACATTTAAGTCGGGATTTTTGTTATATATAAATGAAAACAAACACAGGTTTCATTATACTACAGTCTATTGCGATGAAATGGTAAGTTCAGAACTTGAAGCGCCACCTGAGCATGCGAAACACGACCCCGTCGGTCAGCACATCCACCTCCTTGAGACACGGTATAATTACTAACTATTCCAGTGCACTGGGTTGGCCAGGATGCCAGGCAAGCAGGCCTTGTGAACTATTTTATTACACACACAACTCTGCAAATTAACACACACTTTGCTTAACTGATCAAAACACTTACATCAAATGAATAAGCAATACACAAAACCATTTAATACACAAATATCACTGAATGAAATGAAGTGAGGATGAAACACATGAGAAATGAAAAGAATATAAAATATTAAACATTACACTTAGGCCCGCGGTGGCACTTAAATGACTATAGGGCTTCATGTGGGTATGTTGCGTGAACAGGCATCCTTGAGCATCTCGTAGTTAACGCAAGTTAACTTACGCCCTATTTCGCAAGATCTACTTTTCAAACATGTTCACACAGGCACCCGTGGTTGCGCTGAACCTTGCGCTACATTGTGTTACACTTGCTCTCGACACGAGTGCTGTTATCGGCACCCCTGGCCGCACTCGTGAACTAGCTTGTTTCGGTATAGCCGATGCGGTGCACTGCTGGACTGGCGCGCATGAGGGCCCGGTAGAGGGCTACTCCCTGCAGCGGCCGCTGGCGATAGCAGGCAAACAAGCTTGGGGGAAGCAGCTGACGTCTATGTGTTGAATATGGCAGGAAAATAAGTTTAACATTGTTGCTAGCATGTGTAAAGAAAACTTTATACAATGTTTTGACATAATTCCGTTTTTATAGACAAGTAATGCTTTTTTGATTGTACGGAATTATTGTAAATATTCTATCTAACCAGTAAAACACTACACAATAGTAACACCCAATTAAAACATCTCATTGACTCTAAAGTATTTTGTAACCGAACATAATAAAATATTGGATTCACTTACATGTATGATATTCGTAACTACTGAAATAAACCACAGAACAGTGTTGAGTATACCAGTCGCCATTTGCAAATTATCCATAGACGATGTCGTCCGGAAAGAGCATTATGGTAACATAACTAAAGTTACATCATGTAAATATAACAGAATGTTATGTATCTGGAAGCTTGCGAAAGATATGTTATGTAAATGAAAGATGGTGACGTGACTTAAACATAACTGAAACATTGTGTGCTGTGTGGGTATTGACCATGCGACTTTGAAAGTTGTGTTCCTTTGGGGTAGGTCAATGTTGGGTACATGCGCAGAAGAAGAATAAGCAGTCTACCTCATATTTAGTCTATGATGGCAACAACCCTAACTGCGACTAATGCCTATACTAGGGATGAGCGTGAATTAACATAACTGTATAAATTTTATCTCTTAAATTATTTTAACTGTTCAATTCAACAGTTAATATTAACAATAACTTGCCCAATAGTAACGCCAGTCCTACCTATGAAATTTTTAAGTAACTGTAAGCATAGCAGTACTGCTGCCACTCGATAGACACTGCTACAGGTATGTTTCATTTCCTTGTATTTTACACTTGATCTGCTTGGACCGTATTTACAAGAAAAGATAAATGTATATGTAACTAGAAAATTAACTGCAAAAGGATTTACTTACATTAGCGTAAAGAAGAAAAGTGAAGCCTAAATAAAAATTGGACTCTCTCGACATGTTTTACGACTGGTTTATTAATATTTTGGCACTTTAAAGATATATCAACTCTTTTGTATATTAGATTACGATTCCCGTAGCTAGATATATCTATTATTTGCAACCTACGAATTTTATGTCAGTAACTGGAAAGTGTTTGGCAACAAGAAAAATGATACTCAGGATATGTTATATTCTTCCTCAGGATTCATCAGATTATAAATAATTTTACATACGACATGTTCCAGTTCAGGTCCATTTTTAATAATTGCCTTTGCCATGTTGACATGTTACCAACCTAGGTTGGCTAATACATAACTGGAAAAACTTACAATGTGCAATAGATAATAACATCAAACATTTTTATATCTATACTGAAGTACTTATAACAGAACTACAATCAACATAACATCTCCCCTATTGAAATACAGTAGCATTCACTTGCCATGAATACACTATAAAATAAACTAAATCACTTACAAACAATCAACATAACATCACCCTTACAAAAAATGCTGTTCTCTAGACATTGAAAAATACTACTGAATAAACTTTGCAACAATTACTTATTTTAAGTTACATAATCCTTGAGCCTAACTGGCTGGTTTACAATTCTCCGTGACTTAGATACATAGTTTTGTGTTGTGTTCTCGGCCAGTTCTGTTGAATTAACTCCTGATCTCTGCCCATCTGAAACACTTTGTTCATTGTACAGCTGTTAATTGAATGCATTAGATTCGTTGTACAGCTGTTCATTGAATGAGTTCATTTCGTTGTACAGCTGTTCATTGAATGAATTCATTTCGTTTCCCCTCTCTACAGTCAAAGCTGTGTCCGTGTTCTCAAAATTAGACAATTTTGTAAATCTTGAATCCTTTATAATGTATCGTCTGTTTCTCTCTAGTAAGTGTCCATTCTCCATTAAATCCTTATACGATCTCGGCCTTTGCAACCACCCCATGATTAGCCCACTTTGCCAAGTGTCCCCTCTCCTAACTTTAACTTTTTGCCCTGCCTGAAACGTAGGTAAATCCCTCGCCTGTCTGTCATACTGTGTCTTTTGCTGTAGTCTAAGTTGTTCCAGCTCGCTAACTATGCTAGTCTCAATCTCAGGTGTTAGCACATACTCAGACATGGGTACTAATCCCTTAAGCATTGTGCTGTTGAGCAAATGAGAGGGACTTGGCAACCCTGGTCCTATTGGTGTTTTCTGCATTCTAGTAGTGCTAAGTAAATGTTTCCCCCATTCTGAGCTGCTTTCTCGAACAGGCGTTTTATTGTTTGTACATGCCTCTCTACAAGACCGTTGCTTTGTGAGTAGGTTAGGCTGTTAGTTATGTGACTAAAAGAGCAGTAGGTTGTAAACTTCTTAAAGTCCTTATTTACAAAATGTGACCACTCATCAGTGTATACTATACCTGGTATTTTGTTGCCTGCAAAGATACTCATAATGTTGTCAACTACTGTCTTCCCTGCCAAATCCTTGAGCAACCTACCTCTGGGTACCTTGAGTAAGCATCTATTAACAATAGATATGTACATGCCTGGAACTCAAGTAAACCTATATGTACATGTTGCCATGCTCTAGTTGGGATGTCTCTATTGATTAGTGTTTCTTTAGTGTTGTTATTCTGAAACTTTCTGCATGTTGTGCAGTTCTGTACTAAATATGTTACTTCTTTACTCATACCTGGCCAGAAAATGTTTTCCCTTGCTCTACTGAGTGTTTTAACCACTTCCATGTGGTTGTAGTGAACTCGCACGAGCATTTATTTTCTGAGCTCCAGTGGTATCAAAATTTGTTGTCCTTTGTATATGATCCCATCATACCATGCCAGGTCTTCCCTGAAAGGACAGTATTGACTGATTTCTAGTTCCACCTTCATAATGTTGTCTGGCCAACCCTGACTAATGTACCACCCAAACTTTTGTAACACTGTGTTCCCACTTGTCAGATCCCTAATTTCCTGTGGGCTGTCTGGTAAGGGGGGGGGGTGGTTAGCTCTTACTAAATGCATACATATCTCTTGTGCCTCAACCTCCTGCTCTGAAAGGCTAATATATTTGGCTTCATTACTTGCTCTAGACACAGCATTGACAATATACATCTCCTTACCTGGTTTATTTTTGATATCCACATCATATGCCTGTAACCTAATTCGCATATGCTGTAAACGAAGGGGACATTTGCGTAGCGGTTTATAAATGATAGCTTCAAGTGGCTTTTGATCCATTTCTAGATTGACTTTCCTGCCATAAATGTATTGATGAAAATGCTCACACCCATATACAATGGCAACCATTACTTTTTCTATCTGTGCATAATTTTTCTGACAATCACTCAGACGTTAGGATGCATATGCTATTGGTCCAGAATTTTGCATGATTACTGCTCCTAATCCTTCGAATGATGCATCCACTGAAAAGGTAAGCAATTCCTGTGAATTAAAATACTGCAAGACCTGTGTTGCGACCAAAATGTTTTTTTTTTATATTATTTTTAAAGTCTTCCTCATGAATGTGTAGTCACTGCCATACTGTTTCTTTTTTGAGCAGCTCCTTCTGGACTTCTGTGTGTTGGGTTAGGTTTGGTACAAACTTGCTCTATCATTCCCAGAAACCTGCTTAATTCCTTGACACTAATTGTACTAGGCAAATTCCTGATGGCCGACACTTTATCGCTTTTAATGTCCACCCCATTATGCGTAATTATATGACCGACATATTTAACCTTAGAGACAGCAAATTTGCACTTGCTGTAATTAAATGTCACATTATTGTCACTTGATCTCTGTAATACTTTCTCTAGACATGAATCAAGCTCTTGCCTGTCTTTCACCCAAACTTCAACATCATCTATATAAACTGCCACTCCCTCCAGACCACTGAACCACTCACTAAATGTTTTGTGAAATATTTCAGGTGCTGCCAATAATCCATAGGACAGCCTACGAAATTTCATCATCCCATAAGCAGTGGTATAAAATGTTGTCAACTTGCTAGTTTCCTCACTTAGTTTTATTTTCCAAAAGCCTTTATTGGCATCTAGAGTACTAGAAACAGTAGCTCTCTTCATGTTTACAGTAAGATCCTCAAATGTTGGTGACTGACAATACTCTCTTTTGACTGCTTTGTTTAGTAGTTGTGAGTCCTGACACACCCTTGACTGACCAGAGGGTTTTCGAACTACAAGAACTTGATTAACCCAATCAGTAGGTTCCAAAACCGGTTAAATGACACCCAAATCTACCATGGGCTGTAACTATTTTTTGAAGTTTTCTTCCAGTGCAAATGGTACTTGTTGACGTGGTACGACTGTAGTCGCACATTTTGGTTTAATTTTAAGACACATGGTCTTACTCCGATAGACCCCAAGCCTTCAAATACTTTTTTGTATTTTTCAACGAAGAGGTTATCACTTTCAAGCAACACAATTTATACCGTTTGTAGCAAATTGAATTTCTTAATTGTTGGAAGTCCTACATGATCTACTTTAACAACCTGAAATTATAGCACTTGTAAATTGTTCCCCTATTTACACTTTCAAAATCACCTACCCAGAACATCTAGCTGAGAATTGGAATAAGATTTCAATCTAGTTGTACTTGGGAGCAAAGCATTCGATATCAACTTTAATCCCCTAAATACATTTTCTGGGATCACATTCACATCTGCTCCTGTATCTAGTTTAAAATTTACCCATTGACCATTTCCTACCTCAATCATTTCACACCATTTCCTTGCATTTCCCTTCACTCACAGTTCCAACAAAAATGTGTGGTTAGAGTCTTTGCTACATGCTTGCGAGAGACTGGTTTCCTGTGCACTATGAACAATATCTACTGTACACATACTAGCAAAATGATGTAGTTTATGACAGTTCCAACAAATCTTTTGCCAAGCCGGGCTTTTTCTAAACTGATGCATTATTCCTTAGCGAGCACAGTGAATAATTTTTGTGAACTCCCTACGTTTTACCCTTGATCAATTGTCCGTGTTGTACATTACCCCATTCCTATGGTGTGTGTTGCTTGCCCTTATGAAACTTCGAACACTTCCACTGGTATCTGTCCGGCCCCTGTAGTTGTGCTTCCCTCTGGTGCTGTTGTAGCTCCTGTGCTTGGGCACATTCTGTACTGATGCTGAGGCATTGTCTTCATATGGCCAATCCTCTTTGTTCGTTAAATTATCATATTGTTTTACATGTAACACTACTGCTGTAGCACCATCTTCTGCTGCCATTAACATCAACTGTTGTTCTGTTTGCTCAGCCAAATGGCAGATTGCAACCGCCTTGTCCACTGTTAGTTCTTTTGCTCGCAACATTCTGTCCCTAACCTTACTATCACATGCACCACCTACAATGCTACACATTATTAACGAATCCCTTATATTTCCAAACTCACAGGTTGCACTTAACTTCCGTAAATCGGTGATAAAGTCGTCTATCTTCTCGCCTTTCACTCGTGCCCTTTTGTTGTCTTTCCACAAATTTATTCAATTTTGTTTTCAAAAAATCTTCAAATTTTTGCAATTCTACTTTATAGTCCTTTTCTTCTTCTGGAGTGAGCTCTCAAGTTTCATATACCTGTAGTGTTTCGTCTCCAGTAACATTTATCAATATGGTTACCTTCACTGCATCTTCTTTTGCTATACCACCCATGGCCTTCGTGTAAATCTTGAACTTCCGCCTCCATTGTTTCCAATTCACACCAACTTCTCCCGACACATTCAATTCACCAGGCAGCTTTAGGTTTTCCATATTAGATCTCGGTAATCTACAAACACATTTTCACTGTTAGCTGTGCACAACACATTTCCTAGTCGTTTCGCTAGCGAAGTGGTTTACAATTACTAGAATTATTTTCAGTCACTGTGCGAGTTAACCTTAAGCATCATTACCTTCCACATAAATTAAATTAATCACATGCATCATGTCCGCAGCGACATGTTATGTTCTTCCACAGGATACATCGGGTTATAAATAATCTATTATACAAGGCACGTTCCAATTCAGGTCCATCTTTAATAATTGCCTTTGTCATGGTGAAATTTTGCCAACCTCGGTTGGCTAATACAAACCAGAAAGACTTACAATGAACAATATGTAATAACATCAAACATTGATATCTATAATGAAGTACTTATAACAGAACTATATTCAACATAACAGGGTGGAATACAATAATGTGTAGATCCGAAAGAGAACCAGTTAAAAGAAACCATAACGATTTACGCAGCTGTAGTTGCAATGTAACTGTTTCGATTGATAATTGAAGAACTGTGGCGTAATAAGGTTAAATTAACTGTAAACACGAAAGTTACTATAACTATTTAGGAAACCATTCATGTAACTGTGTCGCAAATTAACAGTCACATCGATTAAAGTGAAATGTAACTATTCACAATGAAATGTAACGACTGACTATAACTATTTAGGAAGTTTCTGAATTCTCAAAAACTGGATACTTGTGCATACTTGTCCCCGGAAGTAACACCACCATGTGTATATTAGAGCTGTTCAAATCCCCAATATAGTACACACAGAATCTATATTTGCGAAATATTTAAAATAGTATACTTATTGGGCATACTTGCGTACTTACGACAGTCGCCATATTGTATTTCAGGTGTGAAAATTAATGTGTACATTTTGTTGTTATAAAGCTCACAATTTTTAAAAGTTAATAAGTAGTATTTACAAAATGTCATTCTGTTGTATGTGTAAATAATTGTCAGCTTAATAAATATGCTTCCAATTATAAATAAAATTCTGAGTGTTGTTTAGAGGTCTGCAGCATATTCCCCAGGTGTATGCTTAAAAATAATATTACAATTTCAATTCACATTTGCAAGTTATTACAAAACCCCATTGGATTGAATTTATCTTTCTTTTATTATCAATGTGTATATTTCCGTGACTGGGATGTGTAAATAATTGACAGGTAAATAAATGTTCACAGAAATATGGATAACATTCTGAATGTTTTATAGACTTCTGCTGCATATTTCCGATGTGTTTGCATACAAATAAAATTAAAATTGCATTCCGCATTTCCAATTTACTACAAACCTCATTGAATTGTATTTATATTTATTTTGGTATCAAACACATGATAGGTTAGGTATCTAGAAAGAGGAATAGATGCCAGTGTCTGTGTAATGCCACTTTAGATACAATAAATAAATTAAAAAATTCAATAACAACTGCTCTAACTTATTTGCAATCTTCTAATAACATGATAAAGTAATATCGCAAGACTATTGGTGTGTTATTAATATTTGTGAATTCAACAGATGCTCAGGATACCGAGATGCAGGAATTTCTATATTCCTGTTATTGTGATATATATTTATAATAAACAGCATCTGTAATGTGTGTGACCAACATAAGCCTAATGCTACCAGGTTATTGTTTATTTTCACTCT
Organism: Dryococelus australis; assembly: GCA_029891345.1. Taxonomy (NCBI): domain Eukaryota; kingdom Metazoa; phylum Arthropoda; class Insecta; order Phasmatodea; family Phasmatidae; genus Dryococelus; species Dryococelus australis. The sequence goes on from CM057002.1 coordinate 125,043,662, forward strand.
AGGTGATCCCTTGCAATCTCTCTTGGCTCTGTGGTACATTTGTCCTAAAAGATAGCATAAAATAGTGGTAACCGTAAGTAGAGAAAAACAAATTAATTGGTAATTACCAGCATTCGTGAGTGCAGTGTTCAAATAATCTGTGTATTCACGTGGACTGTGTCCTCCAGCCTTAAGCCTGTTCACCAGGCCACCATCTGACAGCCGTCCAACCATCTCTGTGCCTCATGTGGGCATTGAAGCCAAAGCCACCAACCACGTATGTACACAAATGCATCTAGTGCGGTGCAGTTCAGTGTAATGTGTTAATGTTTTATTTTTATTTATGTTCAGGGTAAATATTATTATGAGAGTCAGTGGGGTCATCATTATGTCATCGCCCTTGTCATCCAGCGGCACTTGTCATTGTCTACTTCTTCAGTGTTTTTGTTTTCAGAGCTATGGGTATTTTTGAGGGCAATGTTTATTTATTATTATTAAAGTCAGTGAGAGTGTTGCCATCATATCGCCCGTGCGATCCAAACACACATCATAGTTTAGGTGTAGTGTTTATGTTTTCATTCAGGGTATTTTATCCCAGTGCTTATGTAACATTGTGTATATTAATTATTATTGTTTCCACATGTACGTAACACATAAGTACTGAGGCAAACAGTCTCTTTCGTTATTTATTTGTGTGATTTGAATTTCTATTTTTTCTAGTGTAAAATTTGGCACATACCATTAGGACCTGTGTGCTGAGTGCACCCTCTATATTGAACATTTGTAAACTAACACACCTAAGATGTAAACAAACATATTATTCAAGTGATAATATTATTTACAAATTTATGACATAGGAATTATGTGACTGAACAGCATGAGGACACAAGAGACAACCCTAACCTTCAAAGACAGTATAAAACATTGCCGATACTGGCAACACTAAATGTTCGGCTAGCAGAGCGACCAGTGCACGTGGTGACCAGACCATGTGGCCAGTAATTTTTCCTTCGCCTCCTGCATTTCCCTCTCTCTCTCGCGGGATGGGATGCTAAAGTTCAACAGGATCACTGTTTGCATGAGGTTATGCTCTGTAGCATGAATAATTGGTGAAAGAATGGCACTATAATCAGAGCTTGTGCTGTGCTTACCACAACCTCGAGGGCATCCTTGAGCGAAAGTTCAGAATGATACATACGCACCTAACTTAATTTTTTTGTCACAAAGTTATACAATGGCTCTTCTCCCTGTTCTTCAATAATGATTTGACTCTGCACACGTAGCGAAGTGTACATGTCTGCCAAATGGCACAGGAATGCGGTGCGGAACTCATTCACCGTGATGCCATAGTGAGTGACTCCACACCACCGTAACTTGGCATCGCCGCTGAAGCGTTCTCCAATGCTGCTAGGTCAGTCGTTCACATCAATGCTGTATCGGCTCAGACGGTCTTTGCAATCTTGTAAAAATGCAACAGGGTATTCATTTGAGATCCCTGCATAGGTCGGAAGCATTTGAAAGGTGAAGGCGTGGTTGCAGAGTGCTCCACTGCACAATGTATTTCAGGAACACGTAGTGTGACAGGCATTTCTGTGTTGTCCTTGTCTGGCACCATTGATGTTTGCAGAAGTGGTTCAGAGCATGCTGGTGAAGCATAAAATGACTGTACCGCTTCACACGCGACCACTGGCTGGTGCGGCAAATACAGTCGCGGTACACACGGATTTCGTTCCGTGCTTGGTTGTTGTGTGCTTTCTCCACAAAACACAGGATGACGTATGAAGTTATCTGCCTGAGTATAATGCAGTCGACATGCAACATTTTCAGAAAAATCTCCCACAAATAGTTCGGGCTTGATGTTTGTACTGCTTTGCTTATTGGGAGGCTGTACTTCTGTATTACAATAGGGGTAGTCAATGCTGTTGGTATTCCTGGTTGTTCTCAATGTTGTATGCTCCTAACCGCGCTCTCGCATACCATACACACATTTTCGCTCTTCCGCGACTACGTGGAATTGTTTACAAAGACAACATGGCTAGCCGGACATTTAGCTTTGCACTGGTGTTGCTGTGTCCACACTGCTTGTGCCTACTTCCACAGGATTTAATGGCGAAGTACGAGCAGGGTACAGAATATTGCAATTGCGAACGACAGTCCAGCGAGCAACCGTGTCGTGGTCAACCGCAAGAGTAATGACAGGCGAAACACAGATTCAGAAATACCAGAACAAAAATACAGTGCAAACTTATTGGACAAAGTGCAGCAAAATTTTTCAGAATTATGAAGAGCAAGTCGGTGCGAAAGTAACTTCAGGACTACAAATAGTGCCCGTCAATAATCCATCCCTGATTTGTTGATGGGATCTGAATGAGAATTGTAAGAAGTTTTCACCAACAAAAACCACTCGTAGAAATTGGGCCCTCAATGAGTGTCAGCACCAATGTTATCGCCAAACAGCAAAACGATCAGGACACATAATCAGCACTTGCAGGAGTTTTGGCAGCTGCATCACTCTGTCCAACACAGGGAGCGAGCTGTCATGGCTTAGAACACCACAACTTTTGGTACGCCCACTTAACAGCGGTAAACACAGCACCATGTCGCCTGCCGGCAAACAAATTCGTACATTAGTTAGCCACATTGTAGCTGCAATTTACGAACTTAGTGCACTGTTGTTTGCTTGTAAACAGTGCACATGTAACATCGCGTGGATGCAGCGCAAGTGCCTGTGTTAAGTTTGAGGTATCTCAACCTCAGAGGCCAAGCAAAGTGTAAACATGTTAATTTTCCCAGGTAAATGTTGGATTTTTTAAATATTATATTCGCTAGTGTAAATAACGAGTTGTAAAAAGTCAAACATTGACAGTATATCCCAGCAAAGACGTTCATTTCAACAAACCACATTCACTCCTGTTTTTTTAGTCTGGCAGTAAGCATATCGTAGCCACATGTGTTTGTTGACTTTCAGCACAGTCATCATTCAGTCACGCAGCAGGATGCAGGCAGCAAGTCACACCTTCCCTCCTTACTCTCATGGTTCCACGTTAACACATCAGTCATCACAGTGCCCAGGGCAGGGAAACTCCATCCCCCTCTCCAACCCTACAGATCATCAGCTCAGGGCCATGGGTTCAAGCTCCATGTTAATCATTATGCCGAATACAGCAAAACCGTGTATGGGATCGTCATGCTCCATCTAGACAGCAGCACGTTCATTGCCACGATTCACTCCATTAGCAAAAGATAAGTCAGTAGTGTTAAAATGGGAGAGGGAGGAGAAATTCTTGGTGTATATAAAGAGAGCACAGGACTGGAACAGCCGGTATAAGATGCAGACGACCAGGCACCCATGATGGTGGAGGCACTGATGAGCCCCCTCGTGAAGTCCCAGCAAATGAAGGTGGAGTGGCACTTCGGGAAGGAGTACCAGTAGGAGACACATTAGGTCCGACGTCACCCGATGCACAGGCGTTAGCAGGGGAGAGCCGAATGGCCCTCGTCGATGCATCTGGCAGCACAACATCGTCAAGCGCGACCATTCGAGCCAAAGAGCTGGTAGCAGCCCTGGTTCTTCCTCCAGAGGACCTGGAAGGGAGGAACTAACTCCCGCCATAGATACACCCTCTTCAAGCAAGGAAGCCGACGAGAGTCTGGAGGTCGGGGAGCAAGACAGGCCTACTGAGATAGTGCTACCAGGTTGCTACCAGTCTCAGCACACACACTCAGCAGTGAGGCAAGTGGAGAAGTAAGCAGTGAAGGGAACAGCAAGGGTAGTGGTTCGGGTAGCCTGCTACTTCTCAGATGTTCGGGGAGGCACAGACATTCGCTGTGGGACTGCACTACATGCGGTAATGCAGCAACACTGCAAAGTGCAGACCAGCCAGCAGCAGCAGAAGCATGACGTGGGACTGCCGCCACATAGGGAGCTCTAAGTGGTACGTCCTTGCTTCAGGGAGCAGCGGAGGTGCTCCTTTTAAGATTGACATGATGGCTATAAACTGTCTCGCTGAGGGGAGGGGGGAGGTATTTGATGCCATCTACTCTCCCCAAGCCCATTCTCCGCCATCACCGGCAGCCACCTCAGAGACCACCACTCTAATGGGCGCTCGTGCACACTGGTTAAGCAGTACACCACATTGGTCACCCCGGAACAGCTACTTCACGAGTGTGGCTAATGGGGTCTAGTTCAGCACTAGTACCACAAGAGCAAGTGAAATGCAAATAAGTGCAAGATGCAGAGCAAACACGTGCTCCCACATACACATGTTATACAAATAGACACAGTGAAACAGGGTGTAAGTTTGTATGTGTTGATAACAAGATGCTCAAGGACGCCTGTTCACGCAACATAAAAAATAATGCCCTAAAGTGTATTAATTACCCCCACCGGGCCTCAGTCTACATGTTTATTCTTATATATTGTTTTCATTCATAATGTGTTTCAGCCTCACCTCATTTCATTCAGTGATTCTTGTGTATTATAGGGTTTTATGTCTAGTGTATCCAATTATGGCACAATTGCACATAGGTAAGAAACGTGTGTGTATTGTGATTTTTGTGTGTAAGAAAGTAGTCTGTGGGGCCTGCTTGCCTACAAAATCAATATGGGCCTTTAAGTTACTTCTGAAGACAAAAAACCTGACTGTGTATCTTCACTAGGCCTTCACATGACACACAACTGACAGGTCTTTGCTCGGTCAGCAATTAAAGCATCCATTCCTTTCCAGGTAAAATTTCACTTAATATGGTTTCACTCTATGGTTTTAAAACCCCAAGGTGTATTCCAATAGGGGAAGAGTGGAAGTACGCCAAAACCATATTGTATAAATGAACTGGCACAACAATATGGTTCCTGTTGTTTGTTTTACAAAACAAGACACCCTTGGTCAATGAATAAGACTTTTGTTCTACTCCAGACTTTATATTTTGAAAAATAGTATATCTGTGTCCTCGTTCTGATGATCCAGAATATTTTTAATGCTAAGGGAATGTTAGTCAAAACATTGCAATCGGGTAAACTGTCAGATCCTACAGAAGAATTAGAAACCTCAAACATTCTTGAAAGAGCATTGGCTACAACCTCTGATATGCTGAACTGTGAATTTTAAAGAACATATATGCATGATCCAGAAGCCAATTTTTTCCTAGTTGTCTCGGATGTGCCAAAATCCAAGACATTGCCTGATTATCTATTTCTAAGAGGAACTCCGAATGTTTAAGTTACTGGCAAAACATTTCAATGCCAAAAACCACAGCTAAGCACACTACCTCGTATAAAGTAGACGATTTTCGCTCTTGAGGAGTCAAATATACGAGACACAAGTGCTATGGGCTGTCGAACAATGTCGACTTCTTGGGCTGCCCTCACAGCTGGACTAGATGCATTAGTTTGTAGAATGAAAGGTTTTGAGGAGTCTGCCAAGCAGAGTACAGGTGAATTGATATCTTGTTTTAATATTTCAAAAGTATTTTGTTGTTCTAGACCCCACTAGAATTGCACATACGTGTTATGAAACTTATTTATGGGTGCGGCCTCTTCAACAAGATAGGGTATAAATTTTCCAAAATATTCAATCATTCCTATAAAGCAGGCTACGCCCTTCACGTCTTGTGGAGGTGGGAATTTTCTAATGGCCTGTGTTCTGTCCTGATTTATGGCAATGCCTTGTGAAGAAATGTTGTGTCCGAGGAATGATACTTTCTGAACTGCGAACTTCACCTTTGCAGGATTTAAAGTGTAGCTGGCTTTTTCTAACATGGCAAGAACCTCTTTTAGATGATTGAGTGGAGTCCTTGGAGTGTACTAGCAAATTGTAGAAATTGTTTTAGATATATTTGAATTTAATGTCATGGACTATTTGATCAAAAAGTCTGGTAAGGACTTGGGCACTAGTGGCAAGGCCTAAATAGATGTGGGTAAATTGGTAAATGTTCCACGGTACACAGAAAGTAGTGATAGGTTTTGAATCTTTAGCCAAAAGTATCTGATGTTATGCTGCATTGAGGTCAATGGTTGTGAAAAATGTTGTCTTACTGAACCAATTAAAAGCGAATGTAAGTCAGGCAAGAATACAAACTCAATTTATTTATTTTTATTAATATTCCTATAGTCAACTGCCTTCTTTGTTTTCCATTATGCTTTCAAACCAAAAATAACACATTTGTTGATGAGATTCTGAACTTGCATTCTCAAAAGCTCCATCTGTGGAAGGGCTAATCTATAAGGATGACTCTTAACTGATTCTTTATCTTTTAATTTAATCTTATACTCAAGCAATTTTCTTATTTACAGTTCTGAGGTAGGCACACTAGGAAACTGGCTACATAGGCCCTGAAAATATACATTCTCCTTTTCATTTAGATGACCCAAAAGACTTGCAGATAAGTCTGGATTTAAATCAGTACTTATGTCAGTGTTAACTTCTTGGTTGCAACCAACAAAAATAATTGTCTGGTCATGAGCAAATTAAAAAAAAAAATGGTTACCATGAATATCAAGAATAAGACCAGATTTTCTCATGAAGTCAGTAACTAATATAAAAGTATGACATAAATTTTCTGCTACTAGGCACTTCATTTTGCAAACGAAATTATAAATACGGGACATTACAGTTGCACTGCATGATATGGGTATGGGTTCATTAGATTGCAGTGTAACACTTAAAGTTCTATGGTTTTGGTACCTCACAAGATTAAGAAAATGGACAAGAAATACATTATATTCAATCTCAGGTTCTTTAGGCTTAAGATGCCCAAGCAGACAATGAAGCAGATGAATGTTTTACAGCTTGTAAAATGTGAGTATTTTCCTGGGAGTTGGCTAAGTTACTCTTAGGGCGGGAACTGTCGCTCACTTTCCGCTCTCGTGAATATCGATTTTTAGCTTCCCACAGTTAGGGCAATATGCCCCACTTTATTACAGTAGTGGCATGTTAGACGCTTAGGTTGTTGTTTTTATTCATAGGCTGCTCGATATTTCTCAATAGTTGAATATTCACTATCAACTGCATTTGACACAGATTTACCGGGACCTTTCGTACGATATCCATGTGGAAAGACTTTAAAGTTGAACATTTCCCTCTTTTGGTCGATGTAGCTAATGTTATGTGAATGTATGCATATTCTGTCAAGCTCAGCAAAACTGGTGGGTCTACTGTAAAACACAAGGTGGGAATACTCCTGGGGAGTGAGGCCTTCTGAAATTACGTCAACCACTTCACTTTCAGATGCACCAAGCCCGACAATAACAGTGGCCATTAAAATGCTGCTCACATAGATGGAAAGCGGCTTGTTAAGCTTTTGAAAACTATTACTCTGCTTTAAACGATCATAAATGAAATAAAGAAGTGTAGAATCCCCTTATTGTATGCATAAAATGTGAGGGCTTGAACAAAAAATATTTCCGCAGCATATTTCCCAGGTGTGTGATTACAAATAATATTACAATTACAATCTGCATTTTCAAGTTATTCCAACCCCCATTGGATTGAATTTATCTTTCTTTAGTTATCAATGTGTGTAATTCCATAAATGGGATGCGTAAATAATAGTCAGGTTAATAAATGTGCATAGAAATATGGATAATTTAATGAATGTTTTATAGACTTCTGCAGCATATTTCCGACGTGTTTGCATGCAAATAAAATTAAAATTGCATTCTGCACCTCCAATTTAGAGCAAACCTCATTTAATTGTATTTATATTTCTTTTGATATCAGACACATGATAGGTTAGTTATCGAGAAAGAGGAATATATATGCCACTTTGTAATGCCACTTTACATACGATAAATATATGTAAAAATTCAATAACAACTGCTCTAACTTGTTTACAATCTTCTAATGACATGATAAAATAATATCGCAAGACTATTGGTGTGGTATGAATATTTGTGAAATCAACAGATACTCAGGATAACGAGGTGCAAGAATTTCTATATTCCTGCTATTGTGTTGTAAATTTATAATAAAGAGCATCTGTAATGTGTGTGATCGACATAATCCTAATGCCACCAGGTTATTGTTTATTTTTACTCTAGGAGATCCCTTGCAGTGTCTCTTGGCCCTTTGGTAGATTTGTCCAAAAAATAGCATAAAATAGTGGTAACCATATGTAGAGAAAAACAAAATTATTCACAATTGCCAGCATTTGTGAGTGCAGTGTTCAAATAATATATGTATTGATGTGGTCTGCATCCTTCAGCCTTAATCCCGTTCACCACACCAGCATCTGACAGCTGCCCAACCATCTCTGTGCCACATGTGGGTGTTGTAGCCGAAGCCACCGTCCACAGTATGTACACAAATGCATATAGTGTGGTGCAGTTCAGTGTAATGTGCTCATGTTTTATTTTTCTTTACGTTCAGGGTAAATATTACTATTATTAGAGTCGGTGAGTGCATCGTTATGTCATCGCCCATGCGATCCACACACTTGCCATTGTTTACTTCTTCAGTGTTTTTGTTTGCAGTGCTATGTTTATTTTTTATGGTAACGTTTATTTATTATTATTAAAGTCGGTGAGTGTGTTGCCATGATATCGCCCATGCGATCCGACACACATACCATTGTTTTGGTTGGAATGTTTATGTTTTCATCCAGGTTATTTTAATCCACTGCATATGTTACATTGGGTATATTTATTATTATTGTTTCTCCATGTAAGTACTGAGGCAAACAATCTCCTTCTTTATTTATTTACTTGAAGGGTCCTGTATTGTGAGATTTGTATTTGTATTTGTTTTAAAGTGTAAATTATGCCACATGCCATAATAAGACATGCTCTGAACACACTCTCTATATTGAATGTTTGGAAAGAAAGACACATAAGATATAAACAAACATAGTATTCAAGTGATAATATTATTTACAAATTTATGGCATAGCAATTACATGACTGAACATCACGAGCACACAAGAAACAACCCTAACCTTCAAAGACAGTATTAAAATGCTGGCCGATACTGGCAACACTGAATGTTCAGCTAGTAGAGCCAACTGATGCACGTGGTGCACCAGACCATGTGGCCAGCAATTTTTGAAATGCGATAAAGTTTGTTGTTTGTGTTTTTGAGGATAATGCCTAGTTATAAGATGTTTTGCTATTAATATCACATGTTACAAAAATAATGGTTGAGAGGTGGAAGACCCTTAGCTCTTATAAACTGCCTTAATACAACCTCCCAAAAGTGAGGTTAGTTTATCATGTGTGTAGAGTGGTCAAAAGGAGTTTTGATTCTTTTAAATATTTTATAAGTAAGTTGTTGCTTATTCTAGAATGTCAATCTAATGTATCCAGCCGATTAGCATTACTGCTAATCACATCAATTCATTTTCCATTTTTATATTAATTCTACAACAAATCGCATGACATTTTGCGACAGTTTCAGCCAATGAGAGGGCCTCGCGCCCAAGCCTAGTCAGTCTGGAATTCTGCTCGATGTTAGGTGGCCGCCATGCCGCCATGCCCATTGTTTATACCAATCATCTTTAATTCTATAGTATAATCTAACATAACCAGAACAGTTTGTTTCCTATTGCTTGCCTGGAATCAGAGCCGCCTCACAGCCCAGCTGTTTCGTAGATGGCCAGGATAATTTTATTACCGTAACTCCATGTAACGCCATTGCCTTTTTACACAGTGCAAGAGTTCGCTTGTCTTTAATGGCGAATCGTTCATGTAAGTGATCTGTATAGAAGAAATCAATTAAATAAACCATGTGGCTGTTCAATCGGTATGATTATTTAATTCAGCCGCTTCTCAGATGTGTATGATAACCTTAACCTAACTTGACTATGTAAATAATAATGGCATTGGGAGGCACAACTGCCCACCTATGTGTGTGTGTTGGGGCCTGGGGAGGCCAACAGCCCCCACAAGACCAAACATCATTGGATGCAGTTCTGCGGAGATCATCTAGATTTTGGGAAGTAAGCATGGTATCCACTTGGTTGCCACTTTTATGTCTATTGGCAGAACGATTACCAGGAAGGCCACATGGGTCAACAGTCATCACGATCATAACATATTCATGTGTTCTCTAGCACTGGCGGAGCCCTGGTGGCTGAGCAATCTTCACTCTCATCTCCCACTAAGGCCGGGTCCGCATGCACAAGTTTTGCAAGTAGATCCTGTGAAGTCACTTTAAGGTACGATGTACCATGAGCAGTATTATTTTTCAAGTACCCCCCATTTTTTTCTTTCTCAACAATTATTTTCAGCAAAACTAAAGTTAACAATTTTAAAATGCTTATAATTTAGGTAGTGCATGATTTTTCATAAATATGTGCCATGGTTTAAGACAGCTACACCTATGACATACAATACGTCTTTATTTTCTGGACGAATGGGCCATGACTCTATGACTCTAGTTATTTAAAACATTAAAATAAGTTTTCCAAATACTTATCTCAGCTATAGACCCCAGGCTGTCCATGTCTGGTCTGCTAAGGCCTCCTGCTAGCTATGTATACAGAATTAATTTGAATATCCCCTATCGGGGTATGGCAAAATAATTGACCAATTATAAACCTCGGAATATATCATTTTTATTTAAAGTTTTGATTACAACTGTCACTTATGGAAAATGGCGCCATGGTGAGCATGCGTTTTGCTTACTAACTTACGGCGATGGGAACCCACACAGTGTCACTAGTGAGAAACATCATAGCCCTCATTTTCCAGTGCTGAGCGGACGATCATGCGAGGACAAAGTGTTTTTTGTGACAACACCCGTGTCGGACATCTTGTGTTCTTTGTCGAAACAGGGAATCACTTTTCAATGCAGAGTCGGCGATAGACATTGGTTGTAGGTTAGTCTTATTGTATAAATGTTTGATATTTAATGAAGTTTAGAAATGCTTTTAAACACTTTGCGAAAAATAATAATTTGTAGCATAGAAAGTCTTCTTGATGTGCGCACCAAGTATGTGATTTGGCGGGAGGCGAATTTAGTAGTAAATTGAGACACCTGTCTCAATCCAATCGCATGAGAGCATCAACATATTTGAAGACATACCAGCAAGTCAGCTAGTGCATTCAATGAAGCACAAAGTAGTAGGAGCACAGGCACAAAGTGCTAACAGAAATAATATTCTGTTCAGAAGTGTGAAATGACTGGCTAATATTTCGACAATAGCCACAAACAACAGCAAATCATCTAATTGCATATATTGTCCGGGCAGAACACAGAGACACTGGCACAGTGAGTGTCCAACAGTAAAAGCCCGAAGCGAATGCAGTACAAAACATGAGATCCCAAACCAGTAAACTAATAACTAATGACCCCAGCCGAAATGCACCAGCACTCAATTGCAAAGCACAGAAAAAAGGAATAAGGCAACACTGCCTCCTCCGTAAGTCAAGCAAGCACCACACAACACAATAAACAGTATGTGGATCACAGAAAGTGACGAAGACACACTCTGGCGGTTATTTCTGTTCACGCTTCCCAGCCATCAAAAGCCCATCAGGGACGTGGTGGATAATACACTAACTGGAGGGGTGCCTGAGCTGTCGGGAGAGCATGGAAGTGCAGTAGGAGGAGTAGCAAGAAATGTGAGCACCATCTGCAGTGTTGCGACCACAACAGTCATAATACCGGGCCTGAAGATTAGTGCCAAATGCGCGTCAGCTGAGACACCATAGCGAGTGGCTGTTCCACTGGTAAGTCCGAGGTTGGCTCAGCTGCAATATCTCAAGGAGCAGAAACAGCAGCAGATGAAGCAGCATGAAGGAGGTGTGACTGTAGCAGTGGCAGCATTAGCAATAATTGTAGCAGCACGAGTAGTATGATGCTGCAACCGCATCGGCTGCAATTGTTGTCACCTAGAGTGGAGAGGTTGAGGTGGTCACAATATAGGGAGCAATTGCGGCAAATTTGTAAGAGTGGTTACAGGACCAACAGAATTAGCAGCAATTGTCATAGCACAAGAAGGATGCCACTAAAGACATATCGGAGGTAATTGTTTTCGCACAGAGTGGAGATGCTGCAGTAACCAAAGCAGCATTTATTGTCGCACAAGGGGAGAGCCCAGGCACAGTTTATGGGGGGGGCCGGGTGGGCCCATGCCCCACCCAAGATTTCGAGGAAAAATAAAATATACTGTATTGTGCAATGGCTGGGCGCCGGGGCTCGAATATCCTTCTCTTCTCTACCTAAGTGTAAACAACAAAGCGAGCCGGAACAATGGCCACAGCATCACTGGTTGTGTCCGTGGCATAGTGTAACTGGCCTGCCGAATCGTCTATGAAGTCATGCTGTAGGCGGCAGCAACAAAGTCCGTTACTGTGGCTGGTGTGTAACTTTATTGTGCACTGCTCTTTCAGCTGGCCGGTCTGTATCACAAGGGAATGGGTATGCACCTACCGGTCTGTCGCTAGTCAACACTCTTTCTCAAGGGCATGCTGCTTCTGTGCACACAGTTGAAATCTTGGCTAGGAACTAATGTTCGCATGGCCGCCGTCGGTGGCCACGTGAACATTAGCCTGCCTACACAACATCTTTGCATTTCAAGTCATGCAAAAATAAGGAATGTGTCAATTTTTGCTTCTCTCATTTCTTTCAATTAATTACTAACCTTTCATATCAGCAGATATCAATACTTAATATGGCATAGAGAAAATATAGTTTTTTTTTGTGAACCTATTGGCTGTTGCAATGAAGTGGTTTTCAGTGAAGTTGCCAGCTAAAGAAGATAATGGTTCATCGGACAACCATCTGTGGAATGTAGCAGATGAATTGTGTCCCTGCACAAAAATTCAGCGTGTGGAACTGCCCGCTACAAGTTCGGATAGTCCTACTAAACGACAGAAAGATGTGGTGAGTTTAGATATACGCCCAAAGTCAGATCATAAAAGAGGTCCCACACAGACAAAAGTCATATTATAGACGAAGGTCGTTCCAAAGCAGTTGATAAATTTTCATGTTTAGAGTATTCAGTTGAACAATATGCAGTATTATGCTTTGTATGCCGTCATTTCGCTGTGAAAGACAACGTATGTGAAGACGTTTTACTTCATGAATATTCATATCGGAAACATATAGGCAATATGGCAACCAAACAAGAAAATTCCAAAGTTCGTAAACTTTCTTTAGCTAAGTACCAAGGACGGTTGCAAACGAAACAGTCTGGACCATTCACAATCAAGATTAATGATTAAATAACCAGAACTATAATGGAAAATCGAGAAATGCTCAAGTCTCTTATTAGATGTGTGATATATTTAGTGCTCGACAAAATATTTGTTTTGCGGGGACACAGAGACAGTTTGGATAAAGGTAATTACAGATACAGTGATGGCTGTGTTGAAGAGGCAGCTGAGTCCGAATACTTCAACAATATAGGTAATTTCCAAGAATTTAGTAACTTATTTTGCCTGGAAACTAAATATTTCAGTTCAAAGTTAAGTAATATGCCTCAAAATGCAAAATACGCTTCAAACATTATACAAAATGACATGCTGCAAGCAGAATTATCTCTAATTATGCAAGATATAATAAGAGAAATCAAATCAGGAAGTACTGTCTTATTTTTGACAAAGCACGCGATGCAGGGTTTACAGAACAAATGAGCATATGCTTACGACATTTACACAACTCGGAAATCAAGGAGCGATTTCTTAGTTTCGTGGAGTTGGATCATCTGAATGCCCATACCCTAGCTAACACAATTATTTATTTTTTAACCCTGTAGGACTTGATCTAACTAACTATGTCAGTCAATCATTTGATGGTGCATCAGTGACGTCTGGTGCTTTGAACGGAGTGCAAGTACTGATAAGACATGTGACCAACAATCCTTGCTCTTATGTCCACTGCCATGCACACATTCTTAATCTGGTAACAGAAACTCCTAAATGCTTTAATAATTTCTTCAGCATTTAGATATTTTCTACTCATTCAGGAAGAACTGAAATTGTGTGTTATCTTTTATCACAGTTTATTTCGGTAACCATGTCTTTGTACACTCGTATGATTTTAATTTGTTATTAATTTTTGTAAAAGGAAGTTAAATTAGTTTTTGTGTATATTGCACTTAAAATAACCTTTGCATTCGCCACTAAATTGCTTATTGTAAATATGTCTAACGTTGGTCACCGATGTTCAGATACCACAAATATGTGTTTCTGCATTTAAAAAAAAATCATAATATTTTAAGTTCATGTATCTTTGAAGTCAACTCATGTTTTTTGAATAACATATTTTAATATCTTCGTTTAGCAGGTTGTATACCACCAGACCAAACCTTAACTACATTGAGTGATATTCGTTATTTGTTACAGTTATTATGCATAATTGTGATTTACACTAGTGTAATCATTCGGCAGTTACACAATGCCAATAAGAACCAGTAAAAACAATTTTCGCCTGGTCTATTGTCTGAAATAGCAAGTATTTACACTGCTACAGCTTACCTGAGTATGGCGACTGTATGTCAACTAGAAAGTAAATTTTTCTTATACTCAAACACTTCTTATACAAATTGCACTCAAAATTTCAAGATTAAATGTGATTTATATCACAATATAAAATTGATAATTATTTTAAAAATGTATTAATTGTATGGCAGTGTGTATTTTTGTTCAAATCTTCACTAAAACTAATTTTATCCTAAAAAAACAAACATAATTTTACCAGCAGTAAATATAATGTTTAGATAAAAAACTGCTTAAATAGCACCATTTTGCACCTTGAAATCTAAATTTTCCTGCCCCCCCCCCCCCTTTATTGGCCATCACAGATATAATTTCCTATAAATGCCCCTGGGAAAGGTTGGAGTAACCACAGCAGCAGGAGCAATTGCAGGAGGGTGGAGTAGACAACAGCTCGAGCTGCACTGCAGAGAGCAGTGGCAGCAGCGACAGAACGAGCTGCATTGGAGAGCAGTGGCAACGGCAACAGAACGAGCTGCACTGGAGAGCAGTGGCAGTGGCAATAGAACGAGCTGCACTGGAGAGCAGTGGCAGCAGAAACAGAACGAGCTGCACTGTAGAGCAGTAGCAGCGGCAACAGAACGAGTTGCACTGGAGAGCAGTGGCAGCAGAAACAGAACGAGCTGCACTGGAGAGCAGTGGCAGCGGCAACAGAACGAGCTACACTGGGAACAGTGGCAGCAGCAACAGAACGAGCTGCACTGGGAGCAGTGACAGCAGCGACAGAACGAGCTGAACTGGAGAGGAGTGGAAGCAGCGACATAACATGCTGCACTGGGAGTAGTGGCATCAGCGACATAACATGCTGCACTGGGAGCAGTGGCAGCAGCAACAGAACGAGCTTCACTGGAGAGCAGTGGCAGCGGCAACCGAACGAGCTGCACTGGGAGCAGTGGCAGCAGCGACAGAACGAGCTGCACTGGAGAGCAGTGGCAGCAGCGACAGAACATGCTGCACTGGGAGTAGTGGCAGCAGCGACAGAACGAGCTGCACTGGAGAGAAGTGGCATCAGCAACAGTACGAGCTGCACTGGAGAGCAGTGGCAGCAGCAACAGAATGAGCTGCACTGGAGAGTAGTGGCAGCGGCAACAGAACGAACTGCACTGGGAGCAGTGGCAGCAGCAACAGAACGAGCTGCACTGGAGAGCAGTGGCAGTGGAAACAGAACGAGCTGCACTGGGAACAGTGGCAGCGGCAACAGAACGAGTTGCACTGGAGAGCAGTGGCTGCGGCAACAGAACGAGCTGCACTGGGAGCAGTGGCAGCAGCGACAGAACGAGCTGCACTGGAAAGCAGTGGCCGCAGCGACATAACATGCTGCACTGGGAGTAGTGGCATCAGCGACATAACATGCTGCACTGGGAGCAGTGGCAGCAGCAACAGAACGAGCTGCACTGGAGAGCAGTGGCAACGGCTACAGAGCGAGCTGCACTGGGAGCAGTGGCAGCAGCAACAGAAAGAGTTGCACTGGAGAGCAGTGGCAGCAGCAACAGAACGAGCTGCACTGGAAATCTGTGCAGTGGCAACAGAACGAGCTGCACTAGGAGCAGTTGCAGCATCAACAGAACGAGCTGCACTGGAAAGCAGTGGCAGTTTCAACAGAACGAGTTGCACTTAGAGCTGTGGCAGCAGCAACAGAACGAGCTGCACTGGGAGCAGTGGCAGCAGCGACAGAACGAGCTGCACTGGAGAGCAGTGGCAGCGGCAACAGAACGAGCTGCACTGGAGAGCAGTGGCAATGGTAACAGAACGAGCTGCACTGGGAGCAGTGGCAGCGGCAAAAGAACGAGCTGCACTGGAGAGTAGTGGCAGCGGCAACAGAACCAGCTACACTGGGAACAGTGGCAGCAGCAACAGAACGAGCTGCACTGGAGAGCAGTGGCAGCGGCAACAGAATGAGCTGCGCTGGAAATCTGTGCAGTGGCAACAGAACGAGCTGCACTAGGAGCAGTTGCAGCATCAACAGAACGAGCTGCACTGGAGAGCAGTAGCAGCGGCAACAGAACGAGCTTTTCTGGATAGCAGTTGCAGTGGCAACAGAACGAGCTGCACTGGAGAGCAGTGGAAGCAGCAACAGAACGAGTTGCACTCAGGAGCTGTGGCAGAAGCAACAGAACGAGTTGCACTGGAGAGCAGTTGCAGCAGCAACAGAACGAGCTTCACTGGATAGCAGTGGCAGTGGCAACAGAACGAGCTGCACTGGGAGCAGTGGCAGCGGCAACAGAACGAGTTGCACTGGAGAGCAGTGGCTGCGGCAACAGAACGAGCTGCACTGGGAGTAGTGGCAGCAGCAACAGAACGAGCTGCACTGGGAGCAGTGGCAGCAGCGACAGAACGAGTTGCACTGGAGAGCAGTGGCAGCAGCAACAGAACGAGCTGCACTGGAGAGCAGTGGCAGCAGCAACAGAACATGCTGCACTGGAAGTAGTGCCAGCAGCGACGCAACGAGCTTCACTGGGAGCAGAAATTAGTTAATGATCTCACACAGCGTCCCCACATAACCACGACTGCCAGGTACAGCATACATTGATAGAAGCAAGTGAGCTGCATGCACAGTAGTGTAATAAGCTCCTACAATGTGTGATACTCAGGAAGGCCTGTAGGTCTTCATGAAATTCTTTATGCCCTTTGTGGAACCCATATAGACAGGGGAAAGCATTCCTCTCCCTATCCTCAAGTTTCGTCCGTGCGACAAGATAGTGTAAATAAGACATAATGATGATGCCTATAGTATAATTTCACACGTACGTAACACATCATATGTGGTGACATCACAGAGCATGGTGTGATCAGTTAGGATGGGACATTCTGCTACGCCATGGTGGCGGATGTGACGAGTTTTGTTAAGGATACTTCGATAGCAATAAAGGACCTGCACGCATATTCATTAATGATAGTTTCAGTGGCAATGCAACTTTATTCAACAGAACTGTACAGCACAGTCTTAAAAATAAATATTGTTAATACTGTAATTGTGGTGACTTTCCCCACATATAATTTATTGAGATACCGAAGGAACCCTCGGCGACTTGCAGGAATGTCACCAACATGTTTGATTAATTTGATGTATACAATGTTATATGTTAGTAGTAAGAGTGCATGTATTATAGTTTCATGTAGTTAGTAACGACCTCGGCGCGGGTTCTTTTGAACTTCGTTGTGGTCATGTTGGCATCTTGGTAAGGGAGGCAAAGAGATTAGTATTGTTATATAGCACAATTGTGATGTTGCAGTTGTTGGCAGACTTGAAGTGTGGCCTGTGTATTTATATGTTCAAGTAACTTATATTATATAATTATACCTACCATCTTATAAAGAAGCAGATAAGTAAGCCCTACTCATTATCATAAACTCTCATCGTAAAAATCAAATTGAAATGAATTAAGAATACACTTGTATGCGTTACCATATGGTGAGTGCTAACCAGTGGCATAGCAAGGTCAGGTGGTACCCGGTGCAGAAAATTTCTTGTACCACTCCTCCTTCCCCAAAATGGAAATATTAAAAGAAGGAAATATAAGGTACTTACAGGGGCAAATGTTATTTTCTGTTTTATTAACTTATGACATTGTGTGCATAAACACATAAAACCTATTTTCCCTCTTTAACAATGTTCTCAGAAAATGTTAAAATCACATCATAAAAATCAATTCCTTTCACTACTTTCCAATTGACAAGTCGAATGTGGGCTCATATTGGACCTAAAATGATTGTTGTTAAATTTAATTTTCAAAAACTCCTCTCACACGACACCACAAAAAAAAAAAAAAACATGCAACATTAACAAGAATATTGAGGCTAAAGTAAGATTTGATATGGAATCTGAACGCTTACATTCAACAACAGTCTCTAAAATTCCATTCCAAAGAATATTCTTTTGAAACTTCGGCAGCTTTTAGATTTCTTCCTCGTGGAATCTCTGTAAGGATATCTTCAGAAAGATTACCATAGTTTACGACTAAGCTTTATATTAACTGTGAAAGTTCGTCTTCTGAAGTTGGGATCAGATTCTTGGGCTCGAGAACTGCAAACCGAGCTGATATGCTTCTAGATAAAACATGTCAATTCACACCGACATTGATCTTTTCAAATCTTCCCTCAATGTAAGTGCTTCATCTTGAGCCTTTGCCCCAAGCGCCATGTTATTCTTTCAGATGGTTCTTCTTTTCACAAAAGTAATTACTATCTCTTCACAAATATTTGTTAAAAATGCTCTCCACTACACAGAGTCGAGTTCAGCCGTGTTTCGTTGCATTTGTTGACTGGACTGATAAGTTTAAAAGCGTATTATGTTGCCTTGTTGAAGTTAATTAATTGTCAGACGAAATTATTAATACGTTTTAAGAACATTTATTTAAAAAAAAGTGTCGTGAGCCAAATAACTTATTATTTTATTTTGAATTTGTCACCCCCTCAAAGTTCACACCAGGGGCAGCCCCACCCCGTCCCCCTTACCAAAAAAACATTGTAAACCACTGGTGCTAACCTGCATCCTGTTTGTTATAAAAACATTTTAAACCACTGGTGCTAACCTGCATCCTGTTTGTTATAAAAACAAGAATTTAATAATGTAACAAGTAATATTTAACCTCAAATTCTAAAAATAAAATACATTTCATTAAGGTAGTTACAAAGGTATGCTTATAGTCGCCTGTGGCAGTAAGATATGAGACATTGAATGTGTGTGAATTTTATATCACTGTTTAAATTGGCGAAGTTCATTTTAAATGTTCGCATATGAGACACTCCGTTATTTGATATAGTGTCTGTCAACAAATGCGGTTATACTCATAGAGTGGTTTACACTATAACACCAGTTATAGCTCGTTGCAGTAGAGTTGTTTCATGATATCACAGTTAATATTAGAGAGATTGTCGCTTTATACTTGTTGTCAAGTACAATCTTTAAATAAAAATAATATATTTAATCTAATTTTTTGCTTTTGGTAGCACAACAGCTCAGATAACACATTCATGAGGCTTTACTAAAATTTTATACACTTGTAAATATACGAACCTATCACTTATTGTCAATATAAATATTACATAAATGCATAAGGATATTAGCTGTCGTAAATTATAACTTATAATAATAGTTAAAAATTGTCTTACATACCAGGTGGTTGGTTTTGTAAAGGAATTTATTCACATATAAACATATTTCAGTGGAACAGTATAGAAATTATTTGCAGGTAATAAGGTTAGGAATAATAAAAAGAGTACCCTATTTATAAGTAACTTAAATATTGACATGTGGCGAGCTCGACCATGGGGGGAATGAGGTATGATGGATAGGAAAGGCTATGTGCCAGAGTTAAGGGCTCCAGCCCGCGATGCGAGCACGAAGTTATAATTGCTAGAGACTTCTCCTCTCGGGTCGTGATAGCCGACGACCATTGGCCTGCCCCCATGTCGACGTCTTGATGGATGTTATCAGTTGAAAGTACCTTTCTGTCAGCCATAAACTAAACTCCTAATCGCCTCGTCTAGTCAGGGATGTTGGCCCCCTGATGCGTCAGCTCACTTCGAAGCGTAATTTTGGCTACCCAATGCCATTATTAAAAATACATTGTCAATGTAAAGTTATGAGAAAAGGTTAAGTAACCGATAAACGGTTAATCATAATAAACCGTTGGTATCTCACCAGTACGTATTTATTACAAGTTCTTCCCCATCGGGACACTGAAGTTTACGTACCACCATTTTTAGCCAGCTGGACTCTTATACAGACGAAATGGCCATAGGGACTATGAGCTTAAGTTGCATAGTACGTTTCGGCCGTGTAAAAGACGAGCCAAGGGCGAGAGTCCGTGTACTCCGGGCGATCAATAAACAAGAGGGTCCGGTAGACTAACGTTAATTAAGCAGATTTACATTATGATTATCAAACAAAGATGAAGTGCCCGGAGCACTGCGGTACGGTGGTACTCTCACGAGGTCTAAGACGATACTACTGTCAGTTTGACACGGAGGCCGCTCACTGGCCACCACTCCTGCCCAAACATTACAAGAATTTTTTTTACATAAAGTGAAATAAAATGAATGAGACGACATGGGCTCTACAATGCATATAAGTTAACAACAAAACCTAAAAGGACATGTTAAAAATATATAAATAAATACACACATGTTCGACCAGACTGCATTGCCATGACAATGAAACCTCAACATTGACATGTAAAAATAAACAATAATATCTTTATAGGCTCTGTCTCCAGTCTAGATTATTATGTATATATGATTTGTGTTCATGGCAAAACATGTGAGTTCATATTAATTTGTATAAAAACACTTCAAAGATACTTTTAAGATTTTACAATGGCTATTTACCATGTGGCCATGTGCATCCAGTCCATTTTGATGCATCGTTTTGGAACGTGGTAGGAAAGTCCATTATTTCAATACTGCCAGTACAGGTCGAACTCACTTTAAAAAATATATAATATTAAAAATGATTTGCAATACATTAAAAGTTACATTAATAATTATCATAAATATTATAGACACATCTATTGTCACAATAGCCTCGTCTGTGGCCGTTCGAGTAAGTCCACAAAATGGTGCCTCTAGTGCACGGGCTGTCAACAAAATAATAATTACATAAATACAGGATTGCACTCAAATACACTAAAACTATAATAATAAATATATAAAGAGACCATTTGTCTCGTACTTACGTGACATGGGTAACATGGGGAAATAAAACACTGACATAACATATGGCACTGCATACACATTGATCCTCAAAATGTAAAAACTAAAAGTAAACAAAAGCATGTTGCACTCGGCCTGGCGCATGGACACTAACATTGGTACAAGAACGTACCTGATTGCACGGTAACCTAACTTCACATATCTGTACACACTGATGCCGATATGGGACGCTGACTCTTACATAGCATGAGAACATAACACTTGTGGCATTGTAGGATGATGACGTACACATACAAAAATGAATACACACTGCACATTCCCTAACATCTGACATAACCCTAATTAAAACCTTCTGCACACCATTGCACTTGACACATAACATGCACATCACACTGGTTCGTCGACTCAGGTGCCCCATTGTGATGTTGTGTTGCATTCTTGATGTCTCTGCTGACACGACGTGGTGAATGGCCTGAAGCCTAGGTGCTGTCGATTTCACCTCCTAATAACAACACATAGCACTTCAATGCCAACATTACTTGCTGTGGTAACCAAACAAACATTCAAAGTACTCGGTAACTAAGAGCAATGTGAGGAAACAGCAAGATCTTATTGCCCTGCGTGCATTGCCAACAGACATTCAGGTGGTTACCCTCAATATCGAGGATTGTACCAGTATGTGAGCTGGACATTTTCTGTGTAAGCAGTGCAGTATTGCCCAAAGACTGGCTTTTATCGACCTAAAAACACCATTGGATTACACTGCCACAACAGACTGTGCTGCCTCGAATGTGTATGACTTCCCAAACTACAGGCAACCCACTGGGGACATGGAAAATGTCATTTCCCATGCATGATAGCTATAGAATGGTCTTAATTCTAGAATGTATGTTACCAGTGCTGGGACTATCCATCAGAACAACCCATTCAGAGTGAATCAGTCGACCACAACAAATATGAGTCGAGACGCGGTGCGAAGTTACCGCCTTAAATGTACAAGGAAATTCTGTACCCTTGCCACCGCCGACACCCAGTGTACTGCAGCTCACAACACCGCAGCCTGCTGCAGCATCTGCACCATTCGTACCACTGACCTTGCAAATTCCGAATGATATTCCATTACTTACTCCAGCAAAGTTCTAAACACTCCCGAATTACTCTTGACAGGGCTTGGAAGACCCGCAAGAATTCATGAAGGAATGTGTGCAGTGACTGACACAGTACGGTGTTCACCCTGAGAAATGGCCTTGTGTCATGGGAGCGCAAATAACGGGCGAAGCACACATGGTGGAGCATAGTCACTGAATACCAGACGATGTGGGAGTAATTTGTCACGAAATACTCCATCAGGTACACTAGTGCACTAGCAAATCTGCAAACACTACTCAGTAATTTCTCTGAGCAACAGTGCACTCACAAGGATCTGGAGATGCTTGTTAGACGTAAAGTAAACATGTTAGCATGATTATACCCGTACATCGCGACAGCGGATGTGCTAGAAACGGAAATACAGACAGTTCTGCCAGAAATTAGGACCGCTTTATGACCAGTCATATACAATGATTTCATAAACTTTGTACAAAAGAGGTATTGGAGTTTCCTGAGATGCCGCTGAGTTATAGCAATGCAGCACACTGTCACATGGTATGTATGTATTTTAAACTGCCACGCCCATTGGCAGCCACAATGAAAACAAACATAAAGCGCCTGATGCTTCGCAACCTGCAAAACATGCAAGCAGAGTGGGAGCACCTCGACTGGCTGCACAAGTGTGCGGATCAATACCAGCCTGGCACATGCCGAGAAAGTGGACTGACCAACCTCCATACAAGAACGGCACAAAAATTGTGATTTGTGGCAACACGGCAGAGGTTGAGAGGTCAATGCCCGTCCTGTAGAAATTCTGCCCTGGCGAAGAAATGCACTGCCACAGGGACTGCCAAACATGTAAAGCAAAGGGGCATCCAGAGTCGGGAAATTAAATCAGGCATTGGGATCATGAGCCCTATCTCAGAAATAGCCGAAAGTAAACAAAACCAACAAGCGTACCTCGTACAAATCTTCATAGATTATGATAGTCTGATGCACATACCTGTAAATGTCAATACTATTTCAATAGTAGTGCTTTTTGACACAGCAGCATATCACGACTTTATTAATGAACAATTGATAGATTTTTAACACTTTGAACTGAAAACCCGACTGTGCAACTCGCCATTCATGACATAGTTGGCAATGCTAAGGTAACACCATAGCGACTGTCAACATCCAAGATGAAACCATTCATGTTCTCATACTCATTATGTCAGACCTCAGAGAAGACATCATACTGGGTGTACCATGACCAGCAAGCTGTCATTGAGATAACCCATAGCCAAATGCATTTTGGGAAGAAGCAAAAAAATAAAAGGTCAACCATCTAGGCTATCACCAGCCCACTGTACTGGCCAGTATAAATCTCAACAATTTCGACTATGCCATACCTGGGGAATTTCAAAGTACCGCACAAGCCATCTTGGAAGATCGAAGTGGTTTGTTCACATGAGGAGACCTGCTCCAATGCACCAGCATTGCGGAGCACCCTATACCAACGAGCCTCGAGGAGCCACTGTACATGCTCCTAAGAGACTACACACTATACCACCACAGCATCATCGACACACATCAGTAAAATGTTATGTGATGGTGTTATTGAGCCCTCTAACAGTAATTACAACTTAGCCATAAACTTATTTGGACTGGAACATAGTTCGTTGAGTTATGCCAGCTCAGGTGCCAGTGCAGAGCACAATATTTTGATGTGGGCCATGTGTTGGACAGTCCTTAAATGGCCTGCCTAATGATCCTCCGTCTCTGGAACTGCTGATATTGATGTTGACGAAATTATATTCTGGTAATTGTCTCTACTAGTGGAGGTTTTATGCTCCCTACAATGCATTTCTCACTACTGAGGAAATGGCTACACGTCATTTCCTCATATTTATGTTACAAGCGATTTATAGAATATTGATGAAAACGGGTAAAACATTCATTATACAACTAGCAAATATAGATGTGCATCTTACTGCCAAGTTATTTATTTACGTATTTTCCCAGCATGAGTACTGATATGAATGGTTCGCCACTGTAGCTCGGCGAGCACTTATACATACAAGGTTTGGCTCAAGGCCTACATGTGAAATTATGGTATGCATGCCTTAGCCATGTAACAAAATAGACCAGAGTTGTGGGTTGGTTCTCTCCCCGGGTATGAAAAAATAATTAAATTTTCCAGTTACAAAATAATTACATTACGGCAGTTACATGGTCTGTCACAAACTATGAAGGCCGGGAGTGGCTGCGTGCGATGTACACCCACTAGAAGACTATGACGCTAATAATGGAAGGCTGACATGGAGCCCTCTCACTTATTGATAGTTCCTGTATGATCATGAAAAACATATATTAAAATAGTCTGATGATGGCTGATGGTTGAAATGGACAGGGTGTAACACTGATGAGATGAGACAACAAGAAAACTCTATATCTTTAGTAATAAAATATGAATTAAACAGAAATTGAAAATATTACATTATATGTGCCTTAAAATATAAACATAACCCTTAACTTAACATTGGCAGTCATTTAATTGAGTGCGTGTAGTGCACTTGGCTAATGGTTGAACGAATTTTCTTTCTTTAATAAGTTTTGCTTGCATAAAAAACAATGTACAAATACTCATATTCAAGAATAATAAACTCTTGATATAAATATACTTAATGTGTGATTATATCACTCCGTAGGTGATACATTATGTTGGCTTATACAGTCTGTGGTGGCTTACGTGAACATGTAATAATACTAAAAAACTACCAGACTTTTATACTGGATATATTTAAATGACACTTTCCATAATAAACAAATTATGCACAAGCATCTGTTAATGAACTAAGACAGAAAATATTTTATTGTGCCTTGTGCTATAAATATTATGTCTGCACTAGGTGTAATTATGAAAATGTGCGTAATGAATGGCTGATGTTATGTATGACCTTCAATATATAAATTAATTACCCAAAAGAAATAGATGTAGACACGTGCATGCAGAACACTGACTTGTAAGCTTTTGCTGCTGCTCTCGCATAGCATTGAGTTTAACTGATGTGTCTTGCTAGCGGTGTGATGAACGGGCTAGGGGCTGACACGTGGTACACGTCAAACACCCCAACTCCTTCCACAGGAGACCATTCCATCCCCAATAGTGCTGATCCACCTTCGCTTCAATTATAACAGTTAACCAGCAGCTGGAGCTTGTTACAGGGCTGCAAGTTGTAACCGCTTCATCGTTGCATCTGTGCTGGTGGGCAGGGCTGCTTTTTTTCCCATGTTGGCGGTGGTGCAGTGAAGACTGCAGTAGGCAATGGAGTATAATAGAGTAAACCCACAAGTTGTGTTCGCGGCATACCATGTATAAAGAGCTCTCTTGGTGTGGCAGGTTGGGGAGGAGAGATCCACTGCCCCCCGACTCGTCACTGCTGCTGCTGCTGTCGGCTGGAAGTGGGTAGTGTGAACCAGGAGAACAGGCGTCCCCGACACGTTGAACTATCGTGTCTTCTGATGCAGGAGCCGGTGGCCCCACTAATGATGCTGATATTGATAAAAGTCATATCCATGGTGTCACGACTGCATCAGGTGGGGCCCGCACCTGGCGATCCTGGCCATGTGGCTCACCTGACTTATCTTCTGTGACGACAATGATGACAAATTATGGCAGCTGCATGGTGCTGGAAAGCAGACAGGTGCTAGCTGTCGCGGTGTTGCTAACTGGCTCCTCAGTGGACAATAGGGGGTCAAACATCGCAGCTACAAATATCCTAGATGTTGCACTGATGTGATGGTTGATGGGTGTTGAGATATCTACATCGGTTAGAGATGCTGGATACACCTCACCCTTTTCCCCACATGGCGAGGCGCATCTGGCGCCGGGCATTGCGATGCCGGTGCTTGCTAGCCGCACTGCATATCGGTGAAAAACGGCTGCCCTTCTTGCACTCAGGTGCACTTTATAACAGGTATCAGCCATTACTTGTGTGATTGTATGCGGGTCGCTCCAGTTTTCTGTGAAGCCCGCATGAAACCCTTTCTCGCCCAGCTGACGGTGGGTGAGCTCGTAAGTAGACCTGTTGATCTGGATCAAGTTAATGGGGTGGTGGGTGATGTCCAGCACTCATTGTGATGCATAGCGGTGCTTGCTCTATATTGACCCTTGCACTACCCGCTCATGTCTCTCTTCCCTGCTTTTCCCCTCTCCTGGGGCTGCTGGTGCGCTCCTTCACCATGCTAAAGAACTCGCCAGGAAGGGGAAGGTCGCGACCTTGAAGTAGCTTGGTGTCTTGCCTATGGCCAGATTAGTCAGTGTGTACAGTGTGAACATGGCGGCGGCAGCTGGTCTGCCCAGGATGCATTATTATCACCCATGTGCAAACGTAGTTGTGTCTTCAACTACTGATTATGTCATTCTGTTGGATTTGACGTGGATGATAAATCCCTATGGTGTGATACTGTAGACCCCATCCGATGAAAAAGTCCTGCCACACACACCCAGTAAACAGTGTTCCATTGTCGCTCAGTATCATCCTTGGAAAACGCCAGTGTGAGAAAAATTCACTCTCAACGAACTCTAAACCAGGTGCATCTTTGACCAACTCGATGACTACAATGATTACGACTATGATGATGCGTTTGTTGGTAGATGTGCATAGATAGGGTCCCATTAATTCGAGTGCAATAGTTTGGAATGGCTCAGTAGGCATTCTTGGCTGCTGCTGTTTATTTCCCTCTGCACATCGACTCTTGTATCAGTTATATGACATCCACTGACGTACAAAGGTTCTCATGTTTAGGGACATTCCTGGCCAATGACAGTTATTGAGTACATTTCGCCATGTTTTAACTTAACTGGCATGTGTGTACTGTAGAACAATGTTCGGCGCGGCAGCTGGTACATACAAACACCATGTGTCACAGTTTATATTTACCCTTGATTATATGCAGTTACCTACCACGCACGAGTTATTCACTTTGCTTTGTACACACGTAACTCTCCATTTACTTGCAACTGGGCACGTCTCTTGCTGTTCGATGATGTGATTACGTAAAGTGGATACCATGTGTGCGGCTGGAAACACAGAGATGTTGATGTACTGCACTGTGGTTGCGGTGAGCATGTTTATTTTCTGGCGGAGGGGAGTAGTACATTTTTCCCATTCCTCATCATGTGCTAGTGATTCACCCGGTGAGGAGGAGAGGTGGTCAGTCAGCTGGTTATCCTCCCCAGCGATGTGCTGAACTTCGAAGTCGTATGCCTGGAGCAACCGTGCCGAGCGTGTAAGCATGCTGTGGCTTTCCTTGATGTTATGCAACCACAGTAGGCAGTGGTTATTCATCCGTTGTGTGAATCGCTGGTTCTCCAAGAGTTGGCGGTATTTCTTCAGACTCCACACTACAACGAGGCAAACTCTAAATGATGTCATAATTTTGCTCTACCGGGGCAAACTTTGCACTGCCGAAGTCAATCATTCGGTGAATGCCATCATCTGTAAGCTGAAATACAACCATTCCGAGCCCTTTTTCGCTCACGTTCATTTGCATAAAATGGTGACGCGTTTGGTAATATCAAGCTAGTGCGGAACATTCACAGAAACTATGTTTCATCTCCACAAAGCTGTCTTGTTGTGTGTCTGACCTTTTGAAGAGCAATTTGGGGACATTAGGTGAGTGTTGCGGTGACGATGGCAAATTCTGAGACATTTCCCCTTAACAAATCTGAATATCTGAAGGAGATGTTTGAGAGTGGTTGGAATTGAGTAGTGTTCAAAAAAGAGTATATGTTCTGGCGTGGGTCGGTTGGCATTCTTGTCCATGACGTGGCCTAAGAATTGCAGATCTGTCTTCCACATGTGGCACTTTCTACCGGCGCACATTAGGCATTGATAGCAAGTCGTTCGAGATGGATATGGTTTTCCCATGACTCTGAGCATATGATAGCATTGTCCAAATAAGCTATGGCACATTCAACCATTAATCCATCCACTACATATCATAGACTGGAATGTTTCTGGTGCACATTTCAGCCCAAACTGCATTTCGCTGAACAGAAAGTGGCGTCCATCGGGGGCAGTAAAGGCTATTTTATGACAGTCTTCTTGATTTACCAGAATCTACCAGTAACTGCTGCGAAGATCAATAGTGGTAAGTACTTTCGCTCGCCCGAGGGTATTAAATGCATCCCTGGTCTGCTGCAGTTGAATAAACTCAGGCGGCGAAAATCTTCACAGAAGTACCAAGTTCCATCCCATTTTAGTGCTAGTGTAATGGCTGAATTGAATTCACTCTGTGGTATCTCAATCAATCCCCCCTGAAGCATCTTGGAAATATGTTCCTTGATTATGTGGCATTGATGTGAATAGTATCATGTGGGGCTCTCATATACTGGCATGTCTGACGTGAGCAGTATGCAATGTTCAGCTTCTGTCGTGCAGCATAAATGGATCGGCTGCTTTTAACACATATTTCGTCTTGTTCATTGTGTCTTGGTATTCGGGTAGCATAGAGTTGTCAAGGTAGTCCTGTTTCACTTTTGGTGTGTTCCCAACATGCCAGAGGTCCAAATATGTAAACGGTCCGGCTTTCTTTGCATCCAAAGTGTATCCGCATCATTGCTGGTTCTACCACTATATTTTGTTCCATGAGCCAAGGAACACAGAGTATGACTTTTTATTTTATGTTGTCTGAAATCAAGGCAACTGTGGTCGTGTCGATGTCTCTGATGCATATGGTGATGGTGACTTCGCCCTCTATTTTGCCAATGTACTGGCTGTTTGCTAACTGAATGGTTAGTTGCACTGGTCGGATATCACTGGCATGGATTAAATATGTTCTGATGAAGTTGTGCGATGCTGGGTAACTATGAAAACTCTGCATCGATGATTTTTATATGGACGGCGATGTGAATGAAGCTGTTATATGAACCAATAATTTGAGACAGTAATATTTGCTGTGGTGTCGGTTCCGCTGTGAACACTTTTGACTTGGGGTGAGTGACGTCAGGCTGCTCTATCCGTTTGGTCCATTTCCTGGTTTCACCTGGATTTTTCTTCCCTTTGTAGGTAGTCTTCCCATGTAAGATGTTCGTTATTACAATGTGGTCATCCGTACCATTTACAGGGTTCCGAGGGCTGTTGTCATCTGAACCACGGGTGTAGTAGTTCGCTGCTGGTTGCGGTGTTGTGCTCAATTGTGGCTTTGGAGGTTATGTTACAGCAGGTGCTGTGGTTTTGACTGACCTCGGCATCGTGTCATTCGTGGCAGCACGTTTTGTCTTGACAGGTTCGTTATCGCGATGCAGATGCACACGTGCACTATCGCAACATGGCTGAGTAGAGATGTTCGCATCAAGTACCATGACTGTCTGCATAAAATCCTGTTCTGAGGAATGTATTACTGGGGTTAGTGCTGTGCGATATTATGCTAGTGCGGAACTTGTGATGACCTCAAGAATGTTCTTTAGTGACAATTTTGGGTGGTACGCCCTTATCAAGCTAATTTTGTGGTTCAATATATATATATATATATATATATATATATATATCACCTTGCTCTTACATTACGACACGGTTTCGGGCCTGCAGGAATGTGATCATATTCGCGAAATGGCACTGTAATGCATGGCTGAATTCCTCCCACTTACTTCCATATAGCATAATTCCTTTACAACCAGAGTTTTGCATCTCAACGGAAAAATTTGCCAATACAGTTTGGCCAGTCTTGTCGATCCACTCTATAGCAGCCAATTCTGCCCTCATAGTCCTGGAGGAAAGCAATGGGATCCTCACTAACAGATCCTGAGTATGTAGGTAATGACAGGAACTGTACTGGCATGATGGTTGGCTAGTTGGAGAGACGCTGTTTTGGTGACACTGGTGCCGTAAGAGGTTGTGGATTCGCCGAATTCTGGTGACATTTTTCAGGCAGTACCACAGGTACTGCTGAAGTGCTGGCTGTTAGAACGGGATCTTCTTGTAGCAATGGCATTGAGTACACATTGGGCGTGGCCATGAGTGATGCCCCAGCATACACAGCTGGCGTTATACATGGAGAAATTATTTCCAACAGGCTCTGATGTTGGTGATCGACTCCGAATTTGATTCCATCGCCCAGAGACACTCCTGCCTGTGGGAACAGTTACTGTGGTTGTTGCATTGCTTTGAATTCCCGGGCTGGTTGGGCTCTGGCATCTTGTATTGATCGGATTCCCCGACATGGTGTGCTTGGGTAACACCTGGCACACTTGATGTAATGTCCCACTGCGTAGCTTGTTGCACTGTTCGTGGTAGTACCGGGTACACTGGGTACATAAAAGGACAGCTGCACCTTTGTTGTCACACCATTTGAAATGCCCACATTTTCTCACCATTTTGCGAAAATACAAAGATGATTGTTTTTAGTTTATAGTATGTGTTGTACAGGTGCAACTTATGTATATCCATATGGGATTCCGGAATCCTTTAATCTGTCATGGGCGTAAACAATGTGTACTCATATAATCTGGATGTCCAAGATTGGTGCGTGGTAAAATCTTGTTACAATGTGCTGCATTTACACCTTCCATCTCCTGCTGCAGCCGACGAGCAGCAGTGTGATTGCGGCAGATGCATGTGTTTTCTGTTGTCAAATCCAATAAAGGTTAATCGGAATTTGCTGTGGGGTGCAAGCACCTCGTGCACAATGGTGATAGTTCGCCATTGGTCATTTGCCAGTCCCAATATCCGCGGTCAGAAGCGCGACATGGTTGTGATAGGGATGTTATGATGCAATTTTGTTTACTTTCTGTCGGCCATTGTGGTCATGGCTGTGGCTGTCACCCGGCACAGCATGGTAGGGGTGGACTGGTAGAAGTGGTGTGCGAGGGGAGCAGGTTGTGCACTACACCTCTGTCGCTAGCTGTCTGAAAGTGGCGGAGGGTAGCTGATGTCACAGGCTATGATAGTGTGTGCATACCCAAGATGGCTGACTTCCTGTGTGTTCCTGTACATTGCGATCTCTGATGCCAAATTGTTCTGTAGTCATGTTACTTCTTTTACGCTCTCAATTTATTGATGTGATTATTGTTGATGGTAGGCATTATGCAGGAAATTCGCCAGTAGTGAGTACAAAGGAGTTCAAAGGAGCCTATTTCGTGGACACATTAACACACGTAGGCAGAATAGTTCATTACACTGAAAAAATATGTTGTCAAGGAACCCTCATGCAAAATACACGGTACATGGAAAACATTATGGGTGGGAAAATGATGAAAAGTTGGCATGTGTGAAAAATCACACAGAGAGGTGCCAATTTGATGGTAGTTAGTGTGAGTCATCAGGGAAATGAGGTTATGTGGACGTAAATGTGGCAACACAGCAACACCACCACCAGTGTTATATCTTTCACTGCCCAATATGGGAGCAGCAGAAGAGTTAGAAGTAGGGGGTTGTCTGCATATGGACTTACTACTGATCATGCGAGCAGCAGAATCCATCAGCACAAGCACGCCCAGAGCCACAACATCAACTCTCACCCAATGACCTTAGAACACACCGACGCCCAGTGCCCAGCAAAGGTTCGGTGGCAGCTTCTGAAGTCGGCTGAGGAAATTCGCCTGCGGCACCTCTGCCACCAGTCAGTACAGCATCCCGGTCATAACATCAAAGATTACCCAACCCCCTCATGACCGCAATCTTGCCTGGTATCCTGACGACAGATAAGGAAGTGGTGTATGTCAGTGAGGAGTCCTGAGGGATGCACAAATCAGCGTGGCACCCTTGCCGCAAGCCACCAGCACTATGGCCGCACTACAGTTACCCCTTCCTGCATCGACACCTGGAATCTCCATGGCCAGTACAGGATGGTGGTATGAAGCGGGGAGAAGGTTGGTTGGCCCATTCCAGTCAACAGGTACATCACAGTGGGACAACAACAGTTAGAGTAGTGACACCTCGGGCATCCCACTACGTCAACCATAGTGCTGCCAGCCCTAACACAGTAGTGCCACTGCTAAGGGAGCAGCATGGGTATGCCAAACGAACTGCAGAGAGCCATCTTGTGACTGCGATGATGGCATCCCGATGACGTTCAACTTTCTTTCCAGATGCCATAGGACCTGCTGAGCATTGGGTTTTGCACAACCCTCAAATCTTAGCAA
The DNA here is from genome assembly GCA_029891345.1 of Dryococelus australis. NCBI lineage: Eukaryota > Metazoa > Arthropoda > Insecta > Phasmatodea > Phasmatidae > Dryococelus > Dryococelus australis. Next base: position 125,075,950 of record CM057002.1, read on the forward strand.
CACATAACTCGCCAGACTTAATGGTGACCAACCTCAAAGAGTGGATCTAGTTTCCCTTGTGTATGTTTTGTGACAAGGGTGGAATACTAGACAGCTGGGCCAATAAACCGTAGTCAATATTGAATTATGCAGTTTATCATCATCATCCATTATAAAAAAAGAATTTGCAATTATACAGTGCTCAATTATAAGGTTTAAAGGCAAGCAAACATTAAAATTAAATAAGAATTCTAAGATTAGGTGGATTCAAAGTGCGTTGTGTGTGTGTATATATATATATATACACATAATAATAATATTTGTGTTTTCATCTTTTGTTTCAATAAAGCAGAGTAGTGCACCTCGTTGTTGAATTATGTTAAGTAATATATGATGCCGACCGTGAGTTCCAGACCAAGTGCCCACCATCCAGCAAGTTCAACGCAGCAGACACCAGACATTACTGGGCGCTAACACGCCCCAGTGTAGCCCGTGTGGCAATTTCGAACAGTAGTCAAACACAGTGCGAATGGTCAATCATAGTGATGTGTGTGATAAACAAGGAAAGTACCATGGGAGAAAGGGAGGAGTGGCCACACAGTCATGTGAGTTTCACGTGCATTAATAGGGGAAAATAGTACTTGTGTACTATTTATGGAAAGGTATGCCAAATGGCAAGGAAATGTGTCACGCCAGGACACGAGGGCTTGCAAAACACTGTAAGAAACCATCTTAATGCCCAGAGGGCCTTTTCAATAGTGTTTTTCTGTAATTTTGATTCCCACATATTCCATCCACACGTCATTCATCAGATCTCTGTTTTATATATTAAAGTTGTGTTTAATTGTTTTATTCCTGTATGTGTCCATATTGCAAGGTGAGTGCAGGTTTTGTGTTTGTATATTTGCAAGTGTAACAAAGTAGTTCTCCATGGCTCACCTGCCACCAATGCCGGCCAGCGCACCATGCAGTACCGCTAGTCATCATTTCGTGTCTCGAGAGTTTGGACGTCCGGACCGACGTCGTTGCACTTCCCATATGCACGGGCGGCCAGAAAATTTTGTTGTAATATTTTCACTACAATAACTTATTAATTACCAGAACCACTTTTCATCTGCCGCCCGGGACTCTCCACCTCTCTACTTCCCCAGAGCCTTGCATCGCCTGGGTAAGCATAACTTTTCCATGTGACTTTTGTATGGCTTCATGCCTTTTTACAGTGTAACCTGCGTCGGCAGGTAAAAGCCGACATGTGTGTAAGTTGTTTCCATTAGAGAAACTTTAATTAACCCAATGGAATACTGTGAAAATGTGTTGCATATTTTATTTGGGTAGCCTTCGGGTTTTTCGGGGCGTAGGCCCCCACCTTCCTATCAATGTGTTCTGTATCATCAAGTGTTTTATTCAAATGTATTTTTCTGCATCCAGTGTTCAATGTCAATCATTCGCAAAGTAACTACGGGTGTGTGGTCCGCCTTAAGAGTCCACCGAGCAATATGCGATTAAATCTGGAATATAACTGATGAGCACCACACCGGAAGGATAGTCGCCTTTGGTTGTCGGTGCACAACGAACCCTGAGGTAACAGAGTCAGCTCTCCAACATCATGGTATTGTCGCTGTACAATACCTGGCGCCTGGGTACAGTATGATTCCAAAACATATTTTCCTGGTAAATAATTTTACAGCTCCTGAAAACCTCAGATAATCCTATCTCTCACCAAGCCATGCTGTCATATATATTATTGGTTTGAAAATTGCATATTCCCAAAGGAAAAACAAATTAAAACTATTTCACATTTCATCATACACAAAGAATTTCCCTTTTTTTTATGTTGTTGTGATGGTGGCATAAGCCATTATTAGTTTGTTTAGTTATCCATAATGTTGAAACATTCAAAAGTTGAAGATAATATTAACATGCAGTCTTTCCTGATTTACAGGTGCCGCAGCGAGTCAGCTCCACTGCCATCAGATAGAAGGCGGACAGCTACTTGGCAGTTATTCAATATTCAATTTCAACACTGGGACAATGCTCGGACTCGGCTGACGAAACATGGCTGGAAAGTTCGCCTACTTCGTTCACCGCACTACAGAACAAATATTACGAACAAGTTATACTTTCCATTCTAAAATATACATTAAAACATCGCCACGTAAAACCAGAATCTCAACATTCTTATAATGGCGGTATCACATGTTTTTTCACAGCTCCAAAAGAAGTTTCAAAACAGCAATAAAATATTTATAAGTCACTAAATGTTGAGATTCTTGAAAAAAGGGAAAAAGATTGTGTCAACACCATGGAGCAACACACAAAATATGCATCCACAGAGTAGTGGTTCGTCATAGTAACCATTACTCGTGGTGTCATTGCAGTCAAATTAGCCGGTGATTTTAATTACTATTATTTGAATCTTTGGTTCGTGATATTTAATGACACAAATTTAATAGTGGATAATAATTATGTTTTGATAATGTTAATAAAATAATTACGTTTATGAAAAAAGTACATATTAAATCACAAGTGCTGCTATCTTAGGTGACTGAGTTGAACACAAATATATATTTAATACATCTGGAGTTTACAACCAGGCAATACTTAAACAAAAAAAAAACGTAAATGAATGTTTGACGTAAACAGTAAACCACATTAATAATATATAACTTTTAAACACTAATACAAATTTTTGTTACAAAAGTAAAAATTAGTAACATTTACTTCACATGATTTCAAAATTAATTTTGATTACAAAAACAGGAATGGTTTGCCAAAATGACTTTACCAAAAAAACCTTTACCCGAAAAAGGGCAAAGACAAAAGCCAAAAAAAAAGCATAGACATTATGCTTACAGTGCAACAAAATGTCACACACTAGTCCCCTCAAACCAGACCATGGCTGGTCAATGGCCAGGAAAATCATAAAATATATAAGAACGTAAACTAATATAATATGCTAAGATACCCCCTTCTAAAAAAAATTCAAGTAACACATTACAAAACTTCCAAAATTATCACCTAGTCTTTGGTGGAATGTTCCTTCGGGTAAGGAAGGTGAAGATGTTGGTTGTGGTGAGGAACGTTTGGGAAGAGACTGAAATGTAAGCCACAACCAAAAACAAAGGGCTAGGTAAAGAGCAGTAATGCTACGAGAAACAACAATAGATACTAGGCTTAAGTCAGGAGAATTTGGTGTGGTATGTATTGGATGGAGAAGGTGAAGCATGTCTTTGAAGTTGGTCCATGTGTTTGGGATGACAAATATCATCAAGTTCCTTAACCAAGAGCCGCTGAAGGAGAGGTTGGGAAAATTCTAAAAGAGAAGCGATGTAAGGTTAGGTGCATGTTTTGGAATGTGAATAAGGGGTAGGGTAATGTTAATGTGCATGGCTGAACTATCAGAACCAAAGATTTTGAAGTAAGGACTTACTATGTTTCAATGAGTAGCATTAGCTTGCTATCCACTCCCATTCAGAGTGAGATTGAAAGAGCTAGTATCATCAGTAGTATATCTACAGAGGAGGGTGATTTTGAGAGATAATTTAGTACCAAATAACCAAAATTAAAGGGATTTTCTGGAAAAAGGGGCAGTCCAAAGTTAACAATAGATATGTCACAGAAATCTAGATAAGATTTTCCAGAGAAAAGGGTGAAGTCTCAGCTACCAAATTGAATGTCAAAAAATGGGAAAGGAGGAGGTCAGAGGGTGATTCCATGATTCTGACACTGAGCTAAAGCATTATGATTTGGAGAAGCAAATAACTCTCTGTCAGGACTAACAATAAGGAATTCATTCACGGATAAAAATAAATACTGGTTCAAATTTTCAACCTGAATGGGTCAGGGGAAATAACAGCATCTTTCAAAAAGGATGTAATTATTGGCTAATGGAAAATTCACACTATCATTTAAAGATGAGTAGTAAATTACAGCTTGCTCTGAACAATACCCATAAAACATATATCATATATATATATATATATATATATATATATATATATATAATGAAGTGTTACAGGAGCTATCATATATGCTATTTGGACATAACTTCAGTTACACAGAGCAGCATTGTCTTAAGGTCAACACAAAAACTGACTAATAACATTCGGTCAAATACTTCATGTAAAGTTTTATTTATAGCCACATTGAAATCATTATAAAGTTTAAAGTACTGGTTTGCCAACACTTGTATGCTCTTGGTGTTATTCTAAATTCTACCTTCCATATTACGCAGCCGAATTATGCGATTAGCTAAATTGACAGAGATTTCACCTTGCTTGTTAGCGACAGAATTTAGTCGCTTTTCCACAAGATCTTGGCTGTCAAGTGTGCAAAACATAGTTTCAAGATTTTTCCTCCAAAGTGAAAATGCCACATATTGTGCAGGGTGCAAAATGCAAAAGAGAGGTTAGTGCAGAAATTTCAGACTTGAACCCCATGGAATTTTCTTTCATTGAACTACTACAAACTGAAAATCCTGATCAAAACTAAAATTCTGACTCAAGTTCCGCATTCTATTTGTATGAAAGACAATAATAGTTTGAACCATTTCCTTGATGTGAACGCAGGGTTCACTCTGCATCTCCCTGACCATTTACACCGTGCAGTCAATAACCAAAACTAGAGCACGCCGAGGGTCGACGAGAACAGCCGAGATTATGCTAGTGTAGGTCGTCGAGAACAAGCAAGTAACTTTTCTCGGGGACCTGGATCACGTATTTCACAAAGGTCGATTTAATTAATTTTCTTCAAGAGGTAGCTCCTGGGGGAAATTAGTTAACGATCTGGCAGGAAGAAACCATGGCTGTAAGGTACAACATACATTGGTAGGAGCGAGTGAGCTGCCCGCCAGTAGTATAATAAGCTCCTGCCATGCATGTTCCTCAGGCTGGCATGTTGGTTTTCGTGAAGTGCTCCACGTCCCCTAAGCAACCAAATATGCAGTAAATAGCATTGCCCTGCCTATCCTCAAGTTTCGTCCATGCGGCAAGGTAGTGTAAATAAGTTTCTTTTGTAATCCAAGAAAAATGAGGTTGCCTGTAATCCCTTTTCGCACGTACGAAATGCATCATATGTAGTGATGTCACAGAGCATGGCGTGAGCAGGGCAGAAGTGATGTTCTGTGGAGCCATGCCAGCTGAAGTGACGAGTTATATTAAGGGCACTTAAATTGCAGCAAAGGACCTGGAAGTATGATAATTAATGTTAGAATCAGAGGCAATGCAACTCTAGTCAAAAGAACTCTACAGAATGGTCATAGAGAAAATTGTTAATAGGGTAAGTGCGGTGACATCCCCTACATATAGGTTTTTGAGCAACCGAAGGAATGCTTTGCGGCTCGCGGGGATGTGATCAACATGTTTGATTCATTCAGGGTATGCAATGTTATTTGCTATTTTTTAAGAGAGCACACACATGAATTCATGTAGGTAGCAACTTGATCTCGGTGCGGGCCCTTGGAGCCCTTGTCGTGGCCATGTTGGCATCTTGGTCTGGGCAGGCGAAGCTAGCCGCAGTGCCGGAGGTCAGCTCCGTGATAAACCTCGGTACGCAGTATTTACACCTTTAATCACATAATTCAGCAATAGTAAGTTAATATACAAGAACCATTCCTTTTCTTAAAGAACCGAGGGTCGTACCAGCTGTTTTTTTCCCCGTCAGTGGAACATAACTATTTTTTAAACATTAAGGGCCTTGTCCAGTTTTCTATTTCTGGACATCGGCAGACCTTGAAGTGCCGGGGCCGCATAATTCACCACAGTCATTAAATGTGTTATAATTGTTTAACACCAATAAAATCTATTCTACCAGAATCAGCACTTATTATTGACTTTAACCTTTAAGATAATTTCGGACACTGAATCCTTAAGGCCGTAGTGTAACAGTGCTTGTAATTGTAATTTACGGGTGCTGTCCCCTAAGACAGCCCAGCATCAGTGTAAGTAAATTGCGTGTGGGAGGCCTACAGCCCATGCTTTTTGTGATGGTAAAAACCACCACCTTAACCACCGTGTCAGTAAGGACATGTGATAATCTACACCTGCAACAGCAACAATGCAGACACCAGGGATCCCCTTGGGCCCTTGGCACATGACCCCTATCTCACCACTCTCCAAAGAGGGCTGGTGCTGGGAACTCTAATCACTTTGCCTGTCTGAAAGTTCAGACGGGTGAATACATCATCCCGGAGCCTGGGAACCACTCCATCATCAAGTTCAACAGATTCCATTTGGAGTTCCAGAAGATTAAAATCCACTAGGATGGATTAGTAGTAGATGTTATAACATCATATTCTTTTTAAAATACTATACCAGAATGGAGTGTTTTTAACATTGCAGATGACTCAGACAGGCAGTAAGCAGTAAGTAACACAATCAAGTACCACCACGTGAATCGAGGCAGCAAACAGCAATGCAGAAAATCAGAACAGGTTCACACTGAAACTGAACATACAATAAAACCAAAAATAGAAGTAATACCAACTACCAACAAAAGGGGATTAAATTCAATATCTAAATTTGTAAATTGATAACCAATTTAAATATTAGATAAATTATACAAATTATAACTCAACCCAATTAAATTCACCTGACCTTTGTCAAAACCCTATCTCTACAAACTAATAAACCAATGGTAAACACATAATTTGAATGAATACTCAAATCTAGGGACCATGAATTTTCTTTTTTTTTTCAGTTGGTCTACTTTACATTTGAGAGTCTGGGAAGACTAATACCTATGTGTGATCAGTCCACAGTCGAAACTAAGCCTGTGACCGACACAACAAAAGAAATATTGGGCTAAACAGAACACACAAGCAGAATGTGCAGCTTCTAACACTGTGTACACCTATAAATTAAGATGTAGCACGAAAATGAAAAGTTTTAAGTGAGAAATATGTGTGTGCAATATATAGGCTTCTGCTTTAGGGTTAGGTAAGCTAACTCTAACAGGTGTCAAAAATCATTGTATCTGACAAGGATCAGAACAATGATATGATTACATACACTGATGGCACATTTGTCCCAAAAGTTAGAATAAAATAGCTGTGGTAGCCATGTGTAGAATATAACAAAGTAATTCGTAATTATCAGCATTCGTGAGTGCAGTGTCCAAAAAACTGTGTATGTTGTTAAAAAATATGGAAAAGATTTGATCGGGCAGTGGGAGGGGAGGTGGTTAAGATATTGTAGAAAGGAAGAATTTCATTTTTTTTAAAAGGGAGAAATGATCACATTAAATTGCTAATACAAGTTCGAACAGCGAAGCAATCCCTTTTTCAGGAAAAATGGATATTGCCCAGGTAGGTTGGGAGAGTGTGACAGAAATAAGTGGTATTGGTGCTTCACCGACACAATGTAAACGAAAATGGGAGGATATGGTACAGTGGTACAAATACATTGTAACACCACCGACAGGCTTCTCAACAGAAGATAAACCACCACCTTCAGAATGGGTTCACTTCAATGCTATGCATAATTTAATGGGGATGAGGCATTACATAAATCCTCCATTTGTTGTTGATACAGGAGCTGAAACCACTGTAATTGAGCCTGAAAGAATGTGTATGCAGTCGTTAACTCCACCTTCACCAGCATGTTTACTAAAAACACCAGAAACCTTTCATGAGGAAGCAATTCCTAACCCCCCCCCCCCCCCCCCCAACTCTCCAGGAATTGTAGCTATGCAAGCACCAGAGATTTCGCCCCTACAGGGTTGTAAAAGAAATGCAGACAGCATGATCTATTCTAGCACATCTGCAAAGGTGCTCACAGACATGCCTACACTGCAGAAAATCAAATAAGACGAAACAGATGAACAAAACTAAAAAGACTAATAACTCTATGACTGCTGATGATGCGGCAAAAATCCTTCAAGATCAAGAAAGGGCAGCTGCAGGAAGGCAACGGGATTTATGGACATTCTCCGAATGTTATTAAGCAGTCTATACTTAAGTAATTATTAAAGATTGTTAACATTGATATGTACATTTTTCTATTTCAATAATAATACACTTGTGTTGTAGGCCTACCCTTTTCAGGTCAGAGTTGTAACGGTATGGCTGCCATGTGTATAACAGCTACTGACTAGAATGACAACACGTTGCAGTACCATTTCAGTAAAGGAACCAAGTCGTAAAGACACAATGTGTGGGGACATAAGCCTAAACGTTGATGCTAAATCTGTAAAGGGTAGACTTACAGAATGCAGTGTGATATACGACAGAAAAACCCTTTTGCTGGGCCACCGGGTTAAGATAGCCAATTTTCTGCAGTGTTACTTGTGTTACTTATTGGTTGACCTGTCTAAATAACCACCACATTGATAAGACAATTTATATGAAAGTATCAGGACTGAAGTAGTGCAGCCTGATTGCAAGTTCAAACATATTATGCAAAACAGTAGTTGAGCGCCAGACTTTCTGCCCCAGGATTGACACAGAATAGTCAAAATTAAAATTAATGTACCCAGCTGTGACATTAATTGAAAATACTGCAGAGATTCATGTGTAATTGTGTACATTTTCCCTTGATTACTTGAGTCAATATGTGTCCCATGCAGTTAATGAGTTCAGCTGTCTCAAAATTAGTTTATCGTTACCCTGAAAGGTAGTTAGTTCACACATAAGAAAAACTTGTTTCATCCTAATTTATTGAGATTATTCTTTCAATTATAGGCAAAGTAGACATAGGCACATGTCAATGTAACACACAAGACAAAACCCTAGAATGACAAACAAGAACACTGCAATTCATATACATAGATAATATGAGCCAACAAAATAGTTTATAATTAACATGCACAATTTCAGACACTTTCAAATAAAGAAAACCATTTCTCAAAATTAAAATTGTGTGATGCAAATAAAATTAAATTTGAAAAGCAAAACAAAACACAATTCCAACTAATTAATACGAATTAAAGGATTTATGATTAAGTTGCAAGTAAGCAAGCGAATTTCAATCAACTCTCGTACCATCTCAGCCAACACACAAATTGTATTGACTCGTTATAAGTCTTTGGTCAAGTACATTTTTATACACCTGGTTTTTCAAATTCCTTTCAATTAACTGACCAGCAAAACTAACTCAGAGTATCACAACTTTATGGCCTCTGAACTTTACCATTAACATTTCAGATATAAGTTAAGCTGTTCCCTGAATGGTAAACCCATAACACTTTTAGAACTTATCACATTAATAGTCTCTCAAAACTCTTCAAAAATGTTTGAAAATCTGTTGGAGCAACTGTAGATAATTTTCATTAAATGTTAACGGCTTCATAAGTTACTCTCACAATCGAATTAGTACAAAACATGAGTTGGCGTCAGTATCACCATTTTCTGTAGGCAGGTTGAGTCGTTTCTTGTAACACCAAAGATCTCGCTACATCGACAGAGGGCTTCTTCACAAAATTGCCTCTCGTCGTCCTGAACAACTTACTTCTCTCTCTGTGCCTATTTAAGCTAATACTTCGGTGGCGGATCTGCGAAAATTACGTAAAACCCGGGACCTTGTTAACAAACTGTCTGTATAACGCCATGATGAAGGAGAGAGCATCTCACCAGGAAACGACAAAGACGTTCCTGATACAATTAATCAAAAGATTTGTGACGTAATTCCAGCCTCACATACGCCTAAACCCCAGAGAATTCTCCTAGGCCTATTACAATACATTGACATTCCTTTCTCCACAAGGGGATCACACTTTTGCAATTTAATCTCACTTTCCTTACTCTATTCAAACCAGCTTTCAACTAAGTTAACTTACATTTCGTAAATCAAATGAGACCACATCTCTGATAATTAATAAAACAAGAAATTTATTATTACAATTCAACGTTCATTAAAGTTTTTTAAACAGAATTAATTCGTATAGGTTAACTCAAGCAAATAGTTAGCAGTAGTAACATGTGTATGTGTATAAACCAAACGTAATTTAAATATACTTCCAGGAAAGCATTATGTTTACATACCAAACTAGTACTTTTTCTAATGTAAACAAAGGACTATAAATATAAATATTCCTCAATCAAATTCGAAATAAAAGAAAGTAAACAAGTATGTGGGAACCTGATCTCACACTGTGAAATAATGTGTTGTGAACATGTTTGAAGTTGAGATAGTCATATAGGCATCAATCACGTAATGTTTTCTACAGTAAATTCATATTAGTTTCAATTATATATCAGCTTATTTTCCCTGCTGTAAACAAAATTCATTACTGCTTAGATGTGTCCTGTTCAAATGCGTGCCAGATTTGAATGTCCACTAGTCATAGGCACAGACAAGATTGTATGGTGGGTAGTAATACAACCAAAATAACTTCGAAATGAATGTTAATACACTGCCTAACACATCAAGTAAAGTTATCACACCAAGTAAATCTACATTAGCAAAATACTGTACATTACCATCAAAACATCAATTATTTCTTATAACAAAGTATCTTCGAAATATTTGTATAATATGCTGTCCAAAGGTAATACGCATTATCTAGAAACGTCGACATCGGTATCACAAACAATGGTAGTTGAATACCTAAAAGTAAAATATATAGTTTGGTTACTTTAAATAAAAGCCTACACTTGGTTATATAATCCTTGAGATGTATTGTATTACATAGTATATGTGAATGTGTATATAAATATGCATTGTTGTTAACTACATATTAACAAAAATAACAACCTCTCACCCCAAAACTGAAATTCTTTTAAATTTCGCTTGTCATAGGCATCATACATATGGTGTGCTGGTATCAATTATGCAGCAGCAGGTGTGGTTATTTGTTTCTGATGACATATAAACCTAAAATCCAACACATTCAGGATTGAATTGAGAAGAATTTTTTTGTCATTTAGTCTGTGGTAACAAATTATTTTTGCAAGGGCAATAAATACATATATTGCCTGGTTCTTCATGCATCTGACATTTACACATACCATACCCACATTACCTACACCACCACTTTACATTTCACACAGAAAGTTGTATGCATTGTGTGAAAGCATTTGCACATTGAACACTGTTAATACAATCTTTATACAAGCACTTGCCACTCACCAAGGAAAGTTGATATGCTTTGTCATTGAGTTCAATAGAGCATTGATATATGTTATGATTGTAACAATACAGGATGTTCACCCTCAGATAAAACAGGGAAAAGTCAGTGAATTAATGTGAGAGGGGAAAGTCGGGGAGATATCGGGGAATTGTCACTTGGGTCAGGGAAAATGTAAATATGTGCTACTCTGCAAAATGTGTTAGTTGTCTGAATATACTATGATTTAATTATGAGTATACACATTATAAGATTGCAATGTTTTCAGTGTGTGAACAGTCAATAATGGATTTAACCCTATTTACCATTTGTTTTTCCTTCGGCATGCCTTCGGGTGCATCAAGGAATGGGACCCTCAAAAGCCTGCAGAAACCACCTTACCTTTACTGGTGTGTGGGTCAGCCTTTAATAGGCCCACAGTTTAGTAAACGCCGCAGATAATAAATGTTATGGGTGATCGGCCCGCTGTTCCTGCGAATGTCAAGAGTCTCCAGCTCTCGAACAACTTCGACAATGCCACATGTGTTGTCATGCGCCTAGTCGGGTAACAAATACTTCCCAACCTTAACCTCACCGCCTCTTGAAACATCTTGCACCCCTAACCGGGATGCTGTACCCACACCAGAACCTGCAACTTTTTTTACTAGCTATGCATGCAGCTAATGGCTAGGGCGTTTTTTCAAAGGTTCATAAGTCGCTTCCAATCGGGAATGGACTATAGATGGAAGAGCACAGCAAACTAGGCAAAGCGGAGAGGGCCGTGGAAAATCTATGCGACAGTCGAGGAGGATAAAATAATTCCTTTTAACTGGATTATGGTTGGATAAAGTAGGGTGTTTGTTAGTTCGGGAAAAAAAGACTTCTGTTGGTTTGATGCGGGGTGAAATGAAATTAGATCGCAGCTGGTGTGTATTGCGGGAGACAGAACAGCCCCCCACGCCAATGCCAGTAATCGTGTGGACGCAGGTGCCCTTGAAGTTGAGCTACTGTCAATACTGCCGTGCAGGCGAACCAGCACTGTAGTACCAACAACTGAGGATGCAGGGCCCCTCTGCATCTTATCGAGTGCGTCGGAAAACATGACAGCTCATTCATGACACCGACTCCATCTTCGCCCTTCCGCGCCGATCCCAGGATCTCCAATCCATGGGTGGAGGTGGGGAGAGTTCTTTCGGGGAGCAACCCCCTCCCCCTCCTCCAAAATAGCCCGTCGGTCTAGGAAACGCGAGACATCCGGGGTCTACCAGTGGTGGTGGCGAATCCGCCGGTCCAGGAGCGAAGGCTGAAGTCGGGGTGCTTCCAGGGTCCGATGCATTACAATCCATTAATCACGCACCCGCAGTCGACAACCCGCATTATCCAGCAGTGAGGATCGCCTTGATCTTTGGGCCGCCCCCAGCAGATGTGCTTCGCCATCTCGTACTGAGCTGCCCAGATTCCTGACGTCCACGACGACGACGCTCTCGCACAGGCCAGTTGGTTCGCGGGCTGGTATTTGATTATTTCCAGCCACCCCAGAGCCTGGGGATCCTCTATCCACCACCTGCAGCGGGAGCATGGTTTTTTTACATGACACTGTCACAGTTATGACGTGTCATACGGACGACTGCAATATGGTGATGGCCGCACGAAAATGCCAGCCCGGATCGTGTTGTCATAACTCTCCTGTCGTTAACTAAGGCGTCGTGATTATGACGGCTCGGAAGTGTAAATATGCAGACGTTGGTATTGAAACTGCACAATAGACGTGTGGTTTTTTGAAGTTTGATAATCTGTCGGCAATTGTCAGCCAATATAAAACGCTCGCCAGAAATAAGCAAATGAAATCGATAATGTTGTTGTGTTGTAGTTTAGTTTTTTTCCTCTAACGCAACAGATTTGAAGCAATGTCCACAGTGCAAGTATTTATTGTATCTACACTCTAAATCTGAGTCTGCGAGAATTTCACTGTTTCAATCAGTCAAAAATATCTGACTGATACAACAGTCACTTCAGTCTGTGTCTCCAGCAACTTGCTCAATCTCTAATGATTATCAAAATAAAATGACCGCCGGTAAACGTGTATCAAGTAAAGTGACAACGAATAAACTAATGAAACCAATACAAGATACTTTGTAAAATGTGTCTACTATTTAAAAACGCCATTTTACGAGGTAACATGAACTCTCGGGCTTTCATTCCGCTCGAACGTCTTTAATTTCGTTTTCATGTAATCATCGCAGTTCTCTGAAGGTTTAAGCTGTATATGATGTGGTGAAGAGAGTGCACTCGTGTACTCTTCGTTTTAACAATCCTGACGATACTAACTAAACCAAAAACCAAAAGTAAGTGCATGCAATATAATCTTCTCGATTTTCCGATGAAATTATAATTTCTATATTTACCTCGTGATATTTTAACTTGGCTTGGCAGAGCAGATGGTAATAAGACGGCATAGAGTCTAAGAGCGTACGAGTTCAAACGCGCTTTCTCGCGAAATTTTTTTACTGTTTGAAATTATGGTAAATCGCTCAATATAAATAATAAACTACCGTAAATATGTTTATTTCATGTAATTATTTGGCTACATTTGATAAATACAACATTTAATTCGCCACTGTGATCAACTAATTTACATTTTATTAAAAGTAGGGTAATAATTAGCATTGCCCTAATTTTTGTTATTTTATGTGATAACATTAATGTTGTTTATAATTTGTGTTACTGTCGGAAAACCTTTATTTCTAGAATTTCTTTAGCATAAAAGCAATAATACGCAAGTAACTGCACAGTGCAATCGGCTGCCTGTGGTTTTTTTATTTAGCTTCGGTTAGTGTTATTGCTTTTAGACAAAGATATTGTAGAAATAAGAATTTTCTTTCAATAACATAAACTATAAACAGCAATAATGTGCTACATAAAATAACTAAAAAAAAATTCCTCACACGGAGATTAAAATCAATGCGGTGTGAACCCACGCACTAACCCATTTTTCTTCTTCTTTGAAAACTACAGTATAATGTATCTAAAATGCATTCTTAATGTACAAACATTAAAAAAATTTAAGGTATGTGAATTTCACACTTTGCCATAACAGTTGCTAACATTTAAAAAAAGAAAACATTCTCACATAGTGGCAGGATTCAAACCCGATGCCTCTTGGTTAAGAGTTGGGCACGTTGACCACTAAGTCAATTTTTTTTGTTTTTTTATTTTTATTTTTTTTTGTCACAAACAATATACAGAGGTGTTTACTCTTAACCTATTATCCAGTACATATTCAAACACACAATATAAGCAATAACAAAATACTCAATAAAATATCTACACAATTGTTACATGGGGGCACAAAACGATATGAACATTTGGTGAACTGGTTTTACTGATAAATTCGAAGAACCAAACTTCAGCATTTTCCGAAAATAATGGAATATTATTGTTTTGGTATCCTCTGGTGTTGAAAACTGCCCCAGTTTTGCAGGCAGCTCACAATCCACTACATGGCACAACCGAGGACCTTCAGCATGTGAGGCGCACGTGTTAGTCACTCTTTTGTGTTAAGTTTGTCTATTGTATGCTAACCAATTTATATATACACACACACACACATATATATATACACACACACGCGCGCGCGAACACACACACACACACACACACACACATATATATATATATATATATATACACAGATACACACACAAATATAGATATACACACAAACAATTATTTAACGTGGGGGGCAGCGCACGGCGTACACCCCGAGACGGGATACTGACCTATAACACTACCACCTATCAACGATTACTACTGGAACATTAAGGTGTAATCTTGTAAGGACCAAGGGGTGGGCATCGCACGACGTATACCCAACCTCGGTAATATGCACGCACTTCCTATAGGTGTAAACGTCAGAATGAAAATAAATAATTGCCGTACCACTGACGCAATGTGCCACGCCGCGCCATGTTCCACCTATCTTGACGAAGAAGCTGGACAAAGTCTTGAACTGTCACCGGTGTCAAAAGGTCCACCAAAAAACCGATGGCATGAAGTAAATACCAAGCCGCAGCTCTTCGTCGAACTGAGGGGAAGGTGAAGAAATCGCAATGAAGCATGTGCGTGTCGCTGACATCTCCCCGTTCATCGCGAATTATTTTTCATACTCGTACACGACACCACTGCCAGATGGGAGCTGCATAAACACAGGAAATTACCCTATAAAAGGCCGTGTCGGTGTTGCCACGCAGCGGGAATGCAGGTTCAGATGTGAGGTGAATACTGTATTTACGCTGCTGAATTGCCACGATATTGTTGTAGAAGCCGAATGCTGCAGCTCGAAGATCCGAATAAAGGTTAGGATCAGCAAGTTTTTTTCCATGGGCGCCTCCAGCGGATGGTTGGGGTGCGATTCACAACAGATGGAACGACTGCTGACATTTTGGAAAACAGAATGTACAAATATCTCGCTGATGCGACTGTACCTTCCGGCAAGTGTTCTACTAGAGTTGTGGCTGCTTCCTTTCCCTAGCGGTATTGAAGTGGCATGCGTCTAACTTCAGACCACGTCATTTTCTGTAATGCTGCGTAAATGTCCTCTGGGCGCAAAATTGTTGCAATGGCTGAAGACTGATATAAGGCCTCACACTTCAAAACGTGATTAATAACACTCAGTCCTCCGTCTTGCAAGGAAAGATTAAGTTGCGGCCTAGATAATTTAAATATATAAGATTTCCACAACATGCGGCCAACTATCTGTAGTATTTGTGCACTTTGTTGACGTGGTAGTGGGAATATATGTGACACATACCACAGCTTCGCAAGTAAGAATACATATTAAAGTAATCCTCTGTATAATATTTGTACGACGATAATTCATTTTTATTAAACTAGCATGGAGTTTATTTATTTTCACGTTCCAATTATAATGCAACATAAAAGTGGCGTCTGCGTGGAAGTATATGCCCAATATTTTCACAGTTTCGGCCCTCCGAAAGGGAAAAACGCCGTCAAATGGCTCTCTGGTCGCGCTGAGCTCCAAAGCGGCAGTTTTGTTAGCATTCGCTCGCAGATTAAAGACACTGCGAAAAAGGTCCAGGCATTCTGCCATCTCTTCAATTTCCCGCTCTAAACGAACGACACATGTGATGTCATCAGCATAGGCATTTAATTTAAAGGACAGGTTCGCTACAGGGAATCCTTGCAAGCGAGCACTGAGCATTCTGCACAGAGGTTCAATGGCGATAGTAAATAAAATCATGTATAGCGGGCATCCTTGTCGAACTGAACTCTCGATCTTAATTGGTGGGGTAAGGAATCCGTTAACCAACAGCCGTGATCAAATTCCAGTACACACCATCCGCACTCACTTTACTGCATTGGCTGAAAAATCGAAATGATGCATAACATGAAGTAAAAATTTATGATTGACTCTATCGAATGCCTTATCCATATCAATACTCAAGATGGCCATTTTACTGTGTTGTATTGACGAAAGTAATTGAATGTCCCTTAGGGCAAGCACGTCTTGTTAAATGGAACGTCCTGGAACAGTAAATGTCTGGCCGGGACCGACAATATCTGACAATCTCTTGGTTAATCGGGTTGCACAAAACCGAGCAATTATTTTATAATAGGCACATAAAAGTGTAATTGGCCTATAATCCGTAGGTTTGAGTGGATGGGATGTTTTGGGTATAAGGACAATTGTCCTTTCTTTATGAGACTTGCATAACTCCCCTCTTTCAAGCACATCGCGAACAACTTCGCACAAGTCGGCACCAATAATAAGTTTTGTAAAATTTGTATGGAATACCGTCAATATCAGGAGATTTTTTTGATGGCAGTTCTGTATTATTGTATTAACTTCCGCATCTAAACATGGCGCCTCCCTGCCCGTCTTGCTGTCACAGCTAACTTTGTTTTCACAACCCTGTAAAACCGATGGAAGCATAGCATCATCCGTGTCTTGTTTCGAGTATAAATTTGCAAAGTAACTGCAAAGCGTTTGCACTATTTCCGGCCGGTCTCGAACAATAGTGCCATCGCTGTCAGTAAGCTGGTTGATAACCTTGCGTCGTATTTGCTGTTGTGCCTTAATGAGACTAAACATGCTAAATTTATCTTCTGCGAATAGACTTTATCTTTTATCATAATATGACGATTTTTAATTTGTTCACTGAATAAATGCATAAGCTTCTGTTTCGTGTTTCTAATACGTGGAGTTACGTGTGCACCATTGTTTGTCTGCAGATGAAGTTCGTTTAGCATACGTCCGTAGAATGCACGTGTTCCCCTACGCTATTCTGCCAGTCGGCACGCATGCCTTTTAAAGAGCCTCATGACGTTCGGTTTTACACACACATCCCACCACATCGCCACAGAGGGAAACTGGTATTTCTTGATATGCCAACGTACCCAATTATCTAGTAAGTCCTCTTTTACTTCTGAGCTGTCTAATAAAGACGTACTTGAACGCCATTTCCCTCTGCCAAACCGTGTTACATTCGAAAACTTATCATATGTAAATACCACTGCAGAGCGATCTCTGAAAGCTACCGGAAGAGCTTAATATCGGTGCACCTTATGTATATGCTGTTTTTTCACGTAGAATCGGTCAATCCTAGACCGACTCTGTGAAGTCACATAGGTGTAATGAATTCCTTGGAAGTTAGATGCAACATCACACAAGTCTAAGCGGATGATTAAAGTAAATAGGGCAGCGTTAGTAGGATAAATGCCACCCTGATGATCGTGGGGGTGAACTATGCAGTTGAAATCTCCACCGAGTATGAGCTGATTACAGGGTGGATGGAAAAAACGGAATCAAATCCACGGAGAAAAACTGGTTTCTTTCATATCTCGCTTGGGAGCCGGAGGGAGCATAAACATTGACTAGCGACACGTCACTCGGCCTGACGGTGGTAGCGCAAGTTTCCAAGTCCCAGCCCCGCACGTGTAATAATCGCTGTCCCCCGTCCCCGATTACCAACGTTTGTATACACATTGAAGATACTACACCCTATAAAATCTTGAATCGCTACTTCTTGCAAGAATGCTATGTCAACTGCCTGTGTTCGAATCAGTGTCTCTAACGGCGCCAAGCGCGCACTGGCCGAAACTGCACAAATATTTAAAGTTAAAATTTTCAATAACTCTATCATGTGTACCTCAAAAATGTAATGATAGTATCAGAGAGAAGGAGACGGAAAGGTGGACAAAAAGGAAAGGTGGACAAAAAGGAAAAGTGGACAAAAAATGGGGGCAGGTAACAGGGCATACAGGCAGGGATGCACACATGTGGCGGTTGCGTTTTTAGAAAGTTGGGTTATCAGGACGTCCTTGGCTAGAGGCACACATTTTGTTTATAACGGCCTTTGCTTGTTCCAAAGATTCCTGCTCGTCCTGTAGCTGGGATTGTTCACTCGGCGATAACACCTTCGCTTTGCGAACAGGACTTACTCTTGTGGCCCGGGCGTCGCGTTCGTAAGGTCGCTTTTCTCTTACGGACATATTTTCATCCGCAGTTGTTACATGCTCCTGTCGGTGTGGTTGCATTGTTTACGCTCTCCACGTCCATGCTGTCCGCCCATGAAGCAGAGGACAATGGAATGTGTAGCGGCGAGACATCCTGCGTGTGCGTGGTGGTAGCCCTGCGCGAGCAGTAACAGTATTTTGAGCCGCCTCCACGTGTATCTGGCGTGGCCCCGGTCACTAAGGTGTTGAGGTTGATCGCATGCTCAGCAGATGAGTCGCCGACAGGTGTTTGTACTTGCTGCTCGCGTCTACGAAGTGGGGGGTAATCCGCTCGGGAAGAGTGCTGGGCAGGGGTAGACATTGTAGGCGTGTCAGATGCGAGATTTTCCGTTTCCCTAACCATCCCCCAGCGGCGTATTGCACGTGGGTCCTTTTCTTGCAAACTAGGGCACGCAATTCGTTCATGAGTAGGAGACTAACAGTAACTGCACGTTCGTGGTTGTCCGGGATATATAATTACAGCCCGAAAGCCGTCAACTGAAACGTAAGATGGAATGTCTTTTTATATTTCCATCTTTGCCATGCGTACTCCCGTTTTTACTTGGAATTTGTATTTATGATTCCATACTTCATCTTGTAATGTAACAAGTCAACCATACTTCACTAACTCCGCCTGAATTTTTTGGTTGTCTATTTCTTCAGGTAGATTTAGAATTCTTACCAGTTTTAAGTTATCGAAGGCTTGTTCGATGGTGACGTTGATCCTTTCCTGGTCTGCGGTGACTAAAGTTGACTGGCCGTTGGTGCGACGCAGTATCGCTTCACAAGGTCCAGAGGAAACAAGTTTTAAAAACAAACAGTTCTGGTGCCCATGCAGTTGAATAGCTTCAATTTGATCTTCTGTCACAGTTAAAACCGTATCAATCCATTCATGTATTTCCATGGCCGAAGGTCATTTGGCAAACACGATACGCAAGGTATTCACGCGCACATTAGACATGTTGGACAAACCTAGACGTGACTGACACTAATATAGAACTATTACTACTCGCGTCGGAACAAAGCCTCGTTCAAGAGCGCGGGGCGACAGAACTCCGCACACCGGACTCGATGTTAACTCCGCCGCTGCTCGGTCACACTACCCACCGAGCTACACATGCCACTTGGAAGATGTGCTGTGTTAAATGGTACATTAAGAACACAAGCGCACAGTTATCACGTATTTTTTAAGTTGTGTTTATTGTTTAATTATGACTATGGGGGCAAATCGAAACGTTTCCCGTTACTTATGCTTACATTAAGTATCAATCTGTACATAAATACGCTTTATAGGACCCATAATTCTTTCGTAAACGGACATATACGACTTAAGATTATTACTCGAGCATCAGCCATCTTGTCTGTCGCACAGCGGGCTGCTGTCACGACGGTACAGATAGGCTAAACAGTTACTTTTAAGTAACGCGTTCTAACGTTCAAGTTACCAGTTGGTAACACGTTCCACAGTAACGTGTTATATTTGTGACAGGTTACTGTGGAACCGTTTCAACCATTCACGAAAGAACCTCTATCCCTGGCATGCGCAGTACACAAATTCTAGCCATTACATTCTTTATGATTGCTTTATTTACATAGTACAATAATATAATATGGTATGGAATACAAAAAAAAATAGCAAAACTTTACGTGTCGTGTAAAAAAATTGAAATGTCTAGCTTATTCGCTCGTACTCCGGGAAATGCCGAAAGTGTTTGTATGTTCGCATTAATTGAAGTTCAGATGAATGTACGGGGAAGTCTTGTATACATGGCCTTTATGTTATTGTTTGTTAAAAGGAATATTCACTGATTGAATTAGTGACTCGAAACAATTTTACTGATTGAGTGACAGCCAATTGCACCGGCGAATTAAATATTGTTTGTTTTTTAATCTAGTCAAATAATTAGGTGAAATAAACATATTTAAGGTAGTTTACTATTTATAATACGCAATTTTCCGCACTTAAAAAAAAGTAACAAAAAAAGACTCTTGGAGAGAGATGGGTTTGAATATCATCTCATTTGCCCTCTGCTTCTAAGCCGATACCTAACCATCTGCGCTACGTTATCACACAAGAATATACGAGGAAAATATACATTTTTCTGTAGTGCGGCTCTGACGAGTGCCACACAAAATGCACTAATCAAATAAGTTTAAATTTAGCTTTGAAGTCAAGAACTGTACTGTATTGCTTTATATTGTAGTAACTGTACTTTATAATGCCGTTTACTAGCGCAATAAGCATTGGATATTTGTTTTACATCATATTTAAAGCAGAAAATTAGTTGGAGACGTAACACGTGAGCTTCTATAAGTACAACACATTTTATTTTTAAGTCGTGGGTTAGCAACTTTAATAAAGCATCAAATATATTAAAATGCACGCTAATGGATTTAATTAGTAATAAATTAAAGCTTCTTTATACTGATACTTCAATTTTCAGCTAATTGGGTTTTAAAGATTAGCACGAACTTTCGGGAAGTTATACACAATTTGTTCTTCTGAACTTCGGCTACTCGACGTTCCAGAAGATAACTTCTACGCATGCGCAATAGTCAGGCGTCGAAGCAGTTCCAAAAATAACACTAAAAACCGCGGAACGTGTTACTTGTGTAACGTGTTACTAAATTGTAACAGTTATTTATAACCGTTACGTCAAATAACGCCCATCTCTACACCACGGCTAATATATGACGCCACACGAATGATGGGCGCCCCGTTGTTATGGCGTCCGACGACGCGGCTAAATTCGATCCATGCTCGCTTTGTCACACGAAGCATCACAGCAATGACACGTCGCGCCCGCGGCGGGCCCAAGCTGCAACCGTGCTCGCCCTGCTGGGGACGTGACGAGTTGCAGACAGTCGCCGCACCCAAGCTGCCATCGTCCCATCGCACTCGTAGCTGTGCCGCGCTTTCGCCGCTCCTCTTAGTCACGGGCAGTTCCCAGCGAGCGAGCAGCCACGAGCGCGGCTGTAAATACATTTATCGCTTCCTATTGAGTTGTTCTTGAGTTTGACAAATTCTAGAAATGTATTTATTTTAGGATCAGTATTACGTTTGGTGATTCAGTTCAACCAATATTATCTTTCAAAATACCTAAAATTACTGTCAATCATGACATTCCACCAGATTTTTTAAGACCAGTTCATTCGTGTTTATTTCATTGGTTGCTTCTGGGCCACATCACCTGTTTCCACGTAATTTTTTCGCAAAGGTGTTGAGATGACTTGTAACAATCTCACAGGAGTGAATAAGCACTGGGGAGGCTAGACACCCCTCACTTCCTCAAAAAATATTAGACATAGCATCATCAGCAAGACGGTGGATCATAGAAGGGCCACTTAGAGGCCATCGAAACCACGACTGGCATCACAGCTCTCTGTGCTGGCGCCCTTAACCTGGTATCACATCGACGAACAATTTTTCCAACGCCAAAATCCTCACATTCCTATGATTAGTAAACCAAACCCCATCAAAAGTGTCGCCTTTCCTGCCCGGCAGACGATGCCATTCCTGCTCGGCAAGCCAACTCTTTTCAAGAATGTAATTTTTCCGTCTAAAGTATTGTTCTTTCGTGTGGCCTTTCCTGCCCGGTAACAGTACCAAAAATTTACAGTGCCTCATAGCATGTTCCTGTCTTGCAACATATTCCTTTTCTTTGATGCCATTTTCCTGTGTAGTGTCGCCTTTTCCATATGTTATTTCTTTCCCTCCAACCACATCCATAATTTTTCCGCATCTCACGGTGCAATTACAAAGCTAACATACTCATGTTGTGTATTGAGCACAAGTTGCCTGCATTTTCACTCCCGCATCATATGCCTTTCAACACATTGTCAACCCATCAAGTGTATTTTTCATGTATGAGTAACTCCTTTCTGGTGTTTCCATGTTTTGTCAATTTTTCAGTGTATCATGTATTTTTTTGTGACCACATGTGTTTACATGCGTTCACAGGTGTAGGCTCCTTCGGACTTGTTGGTCCCCATATATTTGCTACTGGCAAACTTGTCCTGTGTATTTTATATTCCTAAGCCTTCACATGCCAATTTCTGGGCCAGAAGATACCGGCAGAAAATTGTGGACGTTTTGGTGCCAAGAATAGCCATTGTTCCCTACCAGTAGGGAGAAGCTGTCAATTTGGGCCTGCGTACACCGTCGAGCGTCACAGCACCCATGACGTCAGACATCTTTCCTATCATCTTGGGGAAATCTAGTAGCAGAGAGGAGCCCACCACCTGCCTCCTCCCCCACCCAGTGCCACACCACGCCAAAACCACCCCTCCTGTGCCGTGCCATCTGGGTGACTGCCACGAGCCGCCGTGTGGCCCATGTGGCCTGGTAATGACAACAGCTAATGCTGAATCGTACATCACATTTGCGCCAAACCGAACAACAAAATGGGCTTTCAGTTCGACACATGGTTCTTAATGTGTCAAGTGTGCAAGAAATTAAAGTGTGTGGGTGACCACCCCACATGAAACTGTTTATCAGTGCCCAACTCATTTTCGATAGATACATTTTCTGTGGATAAATGGAAAGTACCAGACCACTACGACGACCTCATTCTGTACAATCCATGCGGTGCTATTGTGAAACCAACACTACCTACGGCGATTCGTAATGCACCCATGTTTGTATTTATCGCTGCCACACTGCTGAGCCAGTGTGATATCAGCGCGTATGTCAACAAGCAAAATCGGTACAGAGACAGCTCCACAGACATACCAAATGAAGGCCAACTACCTCATCCAGAATTACTAATGTGTTCAGACAGTGAACTGCAACAGCATTTCGGTATTCATCACTCACACAAACCAGACCAATCTATATCATCAACACCTCAACGAGTGAAATTATCAGTGCTTCATCCATGCCACAAAACGAACAAAATATACTGCAAGCAACATCGTGCATTTTGACCACCGCAGTACCTTTTTCCAGCGCTGTGATCGAGCTCTCTGAGCGTAATGCACAGCAAATGGTTTTTATTTTCATTTTTGAGATGCAATATTTGTAATAGAATCGTGTGCCACATGCGTTAAAGTGTTTCTTTACATTTAAAATTTTTCATGGCCTTTTTAAGCTTAATATTTTATTTCAGCGCATGTGTATTTGTATTTGAAGTGTTTAGTGTAGCAACCATTTCCCAGTGTTGTAATGATATTTTTTATCAGGGTGTGTAATTTTTGTATTTCTATTTGGGAAGTGTTTAATTTGTTTGTTCTTGTGCAACATCCCATACCAGATTTTCATGCAGCGCTTCATCAATTATGCTCATGCAACATTTGTTAAGGTATATGTGTGCAGCACCTCAGTCCCATTCCTATGCGTGTGAACTGCGTTAAAATTGAATTTATTAGTTTTATCCAGTATTATCCAGTTTCTGTCGAGTACCATGTCCAGTTTTAAATGTAACCACAGCAGAGGCGACAGGTCGTAAGTGAACCCACCTGATGCATGCCACAACGTAATGATCATGTGGTGAATGCATATTTTCAGTGTACAAATGTTTAATGTAATTTTTCATATTTTAATAAAATTTACCAACCTCAAAAATCAATTAAAATAATAGGCATCAAAAACTGTGGGTGAGGAGCAATGTATGCTTGCCTTAAAAATGACTATAATTTTAGGTTATGTAGGTACTACATAAAAGGTAAAGTGTAAAGCACAAATAATTTTATATTTCTTGTTGAACTTTATTTTTTAATAAAGTTTGATAGTGTTTTATTATGCCGTCATTGCATCAGTGTTACACATGTTCACTTCATTCCATCAATCACCATGTTTTATAAATTAAGATTTTATGCAACCCTGCAGGAACGCTGTGCTAGGCAGCCAGCTCCCCCCACCATCCATTTTCAGTAACGTATGTGAGCTCGAGTTTGATGGTCGTCTGTGCCCCCCCCCCCTCCCCAGTTCAATTTTTTCGTGACTGGGACTTAATTTTTCAGGTAAATTCATGTAGGAATTTTCACGCCCTTTTTCTTCATTAGTGCTCTCCTTCATTAACAGAGAGTTTTGTGCATAAGTGCCTCTTTGGATGGTTTCAGTGATTAAATCAGTGTGCCAAATGGACTTGTGCAAGTATTTATTTCATCGGTCGCTTCTTGGCCGCATTACCCTTTTTCACGTCACTTTTCATAAAGGTGTAGAGACGACCTATAACAATCTCACAGGGATGAATAAGCATTGGGGAGGCTAGACATCCCTCACTAGCCCAATGATTCTAGCATCATTATCATCAAGACGGAAGACTTCAGAATCATTGACACAACGACCCACATCACTAGTGCCACTGTGCTGGTGCCCTTAACCTGCTATCACATTGACGAACCATTTTTCCAACACCGATACCCTCAATCCCTGTGGTAATCAAACCAAATCCCATCAAGGACATTCAAACTTCAAAAGGAGACAATTATATTAATAACAGGCAAATAAAAATTCACTGCACACCCTTGATTTAAGATCATAATATTACGAGATTCTTGCTCCTTTTACATTTACAATATTGTAGTTTTTGAAAGAAAAATACAAAGTCAGAATTTGAACTAAATAATAATATACACAATTACAACACTATAAAACAGACCGACCTGCACCTGATAATCCACAGAACATGTTTATTTGAGCGCAGGCCCTGCGAGAGTGGTATAAAATTGATAAACAATGTACAAGTGACCATAAAAAAATTTAAATTTGTAAAAGGTGCCTTTAAATGATCCCAGGACTAACTTGTAGTCTGGCAAAAAGTCTGTACCACCAACTCCATCGAGCCAGTCTCACGGAACCTTGATATGAGGGAAAAATCACAATCATCCAATATAAGGTTGACAAAAAGTACTTGTAATAAAAAATTACAGATACCTTAGATGTTTAGTGGTCTCCATGCCTTCCTGTAAGTGAAGAAAAGCATATTTTTTTTCATTTACATTTTTTTTAATTCGTTCAAGATAAATGAAACACTAACAATTATTTATCATACATCATTTGTATTACAGCGCACCATATTTTCAGCAGAACAGTTCAGGTACATCGAATTATTTTACTATAAACCCATTTATAATATTGTTATCCTCAATAACATTTATTTTCTGGCTAACAAGTAGCAAAATATCGGTAGAGGAACCACCCTTGTGTGAAACCTGTCCAGATAACAGAGTGGTTACAATTTTTGACATATATATCAGGAAGAACATCCTTATCCCTCTTGAAAAAACCTTATAAATTTTACTCAGGCTTTACTACAGTCAATTTTTAAAAATCTCATTTTTATCTATAAACCTTTGGCACTCTAAAAGGTACAGAGGGCACAAACCCGTCAAAATTAAAATAAATTCAATTAAAGATTTATAAATAAAATAATTTTGTCACCATGAGATGACCTGACTAAAAGACATGTGTACTTAAATTATCACAAATGCCTCGCCCTCTCTCTCTCTCGTGCTCTCCCTCTCTATCTGCCTGCCAACACAAAATGTTAATGCTAATATAGGGCATTTTCCTCACACCCTCCCACTGTTCAACCTTCTGACCCTAAATTTGTCGATCGTAAATCTTGGTAACACAGGACACAGCAGTATCCAGATGGATAACAAAAAATCCAACTTTGGCTCATTATAGTTCAGTAATGATGTGGCAGGATAATCAGATGGAATGTGAGGTTATGTGGATATTTACATTCTGGGACAGAGGCATGAGAGACTGTGATTCTTTTTCCTAAGGTGCCAGTGCAGAGAGCACGGGGATGGAGGCGTGTGGTCTTTTGAGATGTCGCCTCCTCTGATGATGCAGCTTTGGAAGTTCGGCTGTTATCCTGTTTGACCTAGTCTAGTCAGATGTGTTATAGTCCCTCTCATTGCGTACTCACTCCCATGCATAGATAGTTCCAGGCAATTTCTATGCCTTTACGTGATCGTGATGTAGCATATTAAATTTCTGATAAAGCAGCCGTGAAGCATCTGGAGATAATAAACACATGCGCAATTTTTTCACACAATGATTCATTTTAATAAACCCTCTAAGGAGGCACTTACAGGAAATTTCACAACTATATCATGGGGAGCTATAGAAATGAAAAAATTCAGCGAAGCCTACATGAAAATTAATGGCAAAAATTTGTATCTCCTGAGGTGTGGGGTGGCATTCTCGTCAGGTTATTAAATTAAATTTAAGTTCCTAAGAACTAAGTTGATATATATTGATACTCGAAGAGATTATTGTAAACGACGAAGGCCCAGAGAAGCCGCGTACATTGTCCAACCCAAGCGGTTACTAGAATGCAATTAGGTGTCATTGTGCTCACACAGGCAGCTTTGCACTGCACGCGCGCGCAAAGTATAATGGGTTTAGAGAAAAGTTGCAGCAAATTACATACAGCCTAATATTAATTAAGATCATGATTAAGTTGATGCTGTCCACGATGTCCACCAGAAGCCCTTGTCGACCCATGCACACCATCTCTCAGCACAGGTGTGAACTATGTCACCGGAGTGCTAGCCACATGCCGTTTTACTGAAGGCCGGGCGCCCGAAACTCAACCAAGTGATCCAACAGATATTCTTTCAGTGCCACAAGGCATAATTCATTATAATGTGCACAATTTAACTCAAATGTCACTGGATAATTACCCTCGTAATTATTTCCCATCCTACAAATGAATGTAATAAAATCCCTAAAGAAGAAACGCAACACAAGTGGTGTAAAGCGCCGACCATGCGAGCACTTCTATTTCTTCAATCCTTTGATATTTATTAAAACCAACCAGTGCGTCGTACATGCAATAAGAAGAGAGCACAGTGACTAGCTGTCAGCCATATTTGTTGGTGCAATTTATAAATAAGTACAAATATGTGTTGACGTGCTGCGTCCCCAGAGATGATGTGTTGTGTTCGTGCTACGCCTGGTAGCAGGTGTAAGGCAGGAACTGAGTGACGTTGCCCGGTGCCATTTTCGGTAGAGCGAACGATGATGGCGAGGGTCGTACGGCCAATGGCCTACAGCGTTCTCTCCATACGCGGTCAATTTGAAGGAGAGTTTTAATTTAAAGACCAGTTAAATAACGTTTATAGTTTTTCAAACCCTTTTCTAAGGGACGAAGTTGTCGGCCACTTTGCACCCCGATTCTAACACTGATTTGACTCTGCTTATGGGAGGCAGGCCCGGTAAAGGCAATACTTATAACACTGAAAGTACACTTGATAATAAATCTGCGAAAGGGCGCATTGCCCGAAGATACTCAGAAGAGTGAAGTCAATAAAAGCCACCTCGTCAATGTGTGACAGTTTTATTGGTGAAAAGTGTACAACCAAATGTCACTGCAAAAATAATGCATACCCTGTTTATGCGGGCCCGGCACTCGAGACCTGCCGGCGGTGACTGCTACGAAAGTGAGGCGTGGGCCTTAGTAATATATTACGTGATGAACACGTCCCGTCGGGTGAGGTCCTGGAATGTTACCTCAGGATGCAGTCAGGCCGTCCCTCGGCTAATATGAATGAAGTTAAAAGGTTCTGGTTCTAAGTTACACTATTACGGTTAAGTATCCAGCCCAAATTGAATTTCCGAGGGGGGCATCGCGGAAGCTTACCGCCTGTCGTGCTGGTCGGTCGAGTTCTGAATTCTGACTGAAGAACATGGCCGCGGCCTCGTCGAAGGTCGGCGAGCCTGCCACCAAAAATGAAACATGAAAAAACGTAAGTGTACTACTTACATGATTAAAGTTAACACTTGTCATAATTATTGTTAATGACTAAAAAAACCCGTGAACGTCGGAGCCCCAGGTATGGCTAAGAATGTGACGTCACGAGTATGTCACCGCACTTTAAGGGTGATATTAAATTAAATGATGCCTTATGTGGCTGATTCTCGATGCATGAATAAATGTACGCTCTTTTAATTAGCATATATATATGCTGGTGTATGTCGTTATGGCGAAAAATGGAATTTAGCATGCATATTTCACTTCCTGTGACGACACATGCACATCGTGAAAAGGGGCGTAGTAATGGTCTGTCCTCTGTGGGATTTTGGTAACCCTCTATGGAAAAATGGGCGGCTTCCCTTGTTAACTATGGTGCAATAGTTGCTGAAACTCACTGTAACTACTCTAATTAAATAACGCTGTTAGAGAGCCGCTCGCCACTTTACACTTATGCTGGGAATATTATTCCCCATCTTCTGAGCTCACTTGAAGTCACATAGCACACCGGGTTCGGCCACAAGGCTCTCTGACATCGCGCACGTTGAAACGGCGTGGAATAAGGAGGCGTAGCTTACCCTAGTGTTCCCTCCAATGGCTGTTGCGTCTAACGGTCGTGACTTTACGGGAAACACCCATTTGGGCGGCATATCAATTTATTATGAGGGTTTACTCGTTCTCGTAATAAATTAGAAATATGGACAGGTTGCAGGGCGGCAAGAAAAGGGCAAACACACAGTTCTTGTCGACCTGCACTGATCGGGACCGCGACCTAATGACGATCGGTCGGGTTTTGCTGTGTGGTTGATGGGTCTGCGGTGGTATAAATGGGCACAAGGAATACTATGACATCTGGAACACGTCAGTGTGTTGACACGGACAGTAGGACGTGCACTTTCAAACTACACCATAGAAAAAATAATATGAAAATTTAACGAAAATCTAAACATTAATTCAAGTGTCTCAAATTAATGTTACATATTACTTTCAGTGTTACATAAGTGTTTATGTATGTATTTATTTTCCAGGAGCTGAAAAGACTTTATTCAATATTTTATAAAAAGTTATTAAAATTTAGTAATGTATCATTTTTATCAACTCTTTTCATGTGTAACCAAATCACAGTGCATGAAGTGCACATTGGAATGTATTTCACTGAGTTCTGTGTATCATATAATTCATTCCAAAAATAATCGAGGGACATTCTGTGTTGGCAGGATTCGGATACTTAAGTGTCCCCGATGCTATGCTATACCCTATTTTGCCATGAAACAAAGGGCATAAATGGTAGGTCGCATATTGCACGGTTCGGATGGGAAACTTTCTTTGTGCTAAGCTTAGTAACTGCAATAGTCTGTCATTTATCTGGAACGTTTCCATCAACTTCATAACGCACCTCTGAGTACGTCTCCTTCCGGAGCAGAGTCATGACCCCTCCGGCATAAATTGTAAATAATTATTTTCGCCATGTCTTTAGACGTGTGTTCGCTACAGTATCAGCCAGTGTAGGATATCGTGTCGCATGCCCATTTAACGTTCTACTTGTACCATCCCATTTGGATTGATCAATATAACCTGTATTTCTTTTAAAGTATGTGTATGTGTACCATTATTCCTGCTTCTCTGGGAATATAAGGGCGATGGCCCTTGAAACCGGCCTATACCTGCCACGTGTTTTACTATAATGTAATTTTAGTGTATTTTTATGTAAATAATGAAGTGCATATGTCAGTGTTTGGAAAGGAGTGCTGGGGATCATAATACCCCAGCTCGGAGTGTATCACCGCGCATTCAGCTGCCGCTCTTTACTTACTCGTGCAATCTTATTGAAATGCTGGGTACAGGTTAATTTTGCCCGGGCTTTTAGAACATGGCTCACTTTAAGAGTCATGTGCTAACCCAAGTTGATATCTTGTATTTGTTATCTGGCACCCTCCCGACATTCAAATTTCAATCTTAGATCCTGTACTCACCCCAAAATGGTCAATTGTCGCCCCTTCGTGTGGCTTGGCTATTTCATGCCTTTCTTTTCTCGAATGCCAGTTTCCTTACTTCAATTTGCGCCTCTGTGCGTGGAAAAAATACACAGCCACGTGGGTGACCATTCGCGGAGCCGCTATTTCCAACATTGGCGAATGCAGAGAGTGAAAATGCGACCATATGTGATGCTGCATTCCAGAGGCCATGACGAGGGCATTACCCCCCCCCCAAAAATGACAACCAACATTACAACGATCGGCCATTCCACCCACTGCAGGGGTGCAGAGTATGTGCTCACCCAGACCCCTTCACCTGCCGTGACAAACACAACAGGAAATTGCTGTCCATGTGCAGGGGACATGCACATGTGTAGGCAGGTCATAGCCTTCGCATAGATATTCATGCCGACATGCACCCGCATCGCTCAGCTGTAGAAGTGACCGGTTTTCGCAGTGGAGTGTTGGATAATAAATACATGCATAATTTTCCAAAAAGCAAAAGACAGTGATCCTGTTGTTAAATATGACCTACAAGCAAACATTTTCTGTTGTCTTCCAATGCCAACACAAAATACTTCAATGCCAACATTACTTAGCCTAGTAACTGAACGAATATACAAAGTGCTCAGTAACCGACAGCAATATGGATAAACAGAGTAAGATCTGATTGTCTTGCATGCATCGTCTGAGAGACATTCAGGTGATTACCCTCAATATTGCGGTTCGTATCAGTGCATGAACCTGACTGTTCACGTGTAACCAGTGCATTATTGCCCAAAGATTGGCTCGTATCGACCTAAAAACACTAGTGGATTACACAGCCACAAGAGACAGTGATGTCGCGAATGTGTACGACTTCCCAAATTGCGGGCAACCCAATGGGGATATGGCCATATGTCACAGCTGCAATCGCAAATGTCATTTTCCGTGCATGACAGCTATTGAATGGCCTAAATTCTAGAATATGTGTTACCAGTGTCGGGACTGTTCAGCAGAACAACCCATTCAGAGTGACTCAGCTATACCACAACAAACACGAGATGAGATGCAATGCGAAGTGCAGCATCAAACATACAAGGACATTCGGTACCCTTGCCCGTGTACTACTGTTCACGGCACCGCAGCCTGATGCGGCATCCTCGCTATTCTTGCAACAGATCTTGCAAATTCCGAATGCCATTCCATTAGTTACTCCGGTGAAGTTCCAAACGCCCCCAAATTTCTCTGGACAGGGCTCAGAAGATCCGCGAGAATTCGTGGAGTAATGTGTGCTGTGACTGAAATGGTACGGTGTTCCCCCTGAGGAATGGCTATGTGTTGTGGGAGCACAAATAACAGGCGATGCGCACATGGTAGAGCACAGTTACAGAATACCTGATGATGTGAGAGTAATTTGTCAAGAAATTCTCCAGTAGGGACTCCTGCATACCGGCAATTATGTAAACACAACTCAGTACTTTCACCGAGAAACTGCATGCTCACGAGAATCTGGAGATATTCGTAAGTTGTAAAGTGAACTTGGTAGCTCGATTCTACCCACACATCGCGACAATGGACATGATAGAAGCGGTAATAAATACACTGCTGCCAGAATATAGGATCACTTTAAAACCAGCCATACACCATGGTTTCAAAACTTTTGTGGGGAAAGTTGCTGGTGTTTCCCGTGATGCCGCTGAGTTACATGAATGCTGCACACCGTCACGTTGTATGCACATTTTGAAACTGCCATATCCAATTGCAGCCGGAACCAAAACAATCATGAATCACCTGATGTCCCCCAACCCGCCAAACACACAAGCAGAGCAGCAACACATCGACCCATGACACAAACAGGCGGATCAATACCAGCCAGGCTTGTGCCGAGCACGTGGACCGACCGACCTCCGCACAATAATAGCACAAACATTGTGCCATGCAGCAACACAGCAGAGGCTGACAGGCCATCTCATGTCACGTGCATATTCTGCCCTGCTGAAGAAATACACTGTCTCAGGGGCCGCCAAACACGTAAAGCAAAGGGGAACACAGAGTCGGGAAATGGACAGCTGGGATAGGTAACAACAGCACTACTGCCAACACTATCTCTTCTGCTGCCAATGTCCGGTGTCTTGACACATAGTAGGGGAGCAGCAGAATAGTTAGAAGAAGTAGGTGGTTGTCTGCATAAGGTCACACTACTACCCACACGAGCAGCAGAATCCTCCAGCACCAGCACGCCTAGATCTCCGACAGCAACTCTCACCCAACGAGCTTTGAGCACACAGACACCCAGTACCCAGCCACCCAGCAAGGGTTTGGTGCCAGTGTCCGTAGGTCGGCTGAGGAAGTTCGTTTGCGGCACCTATGCCGCCAGTCAGCACAGCTTCCCTGCCGTCACATCAACCATCACCCAGTCTCCTCATGACATCACTCTTGCCTGGCATCTTGACTCCGAATAAGGAAGCTGTGTCTGTCAGTGAGGAGGCCTGGGGGATGCACAAATCAGCGTGGCACCCATGCTCCCTACCACCAGTGTTGCGACCCCACCAGAGCTACCCCTTCCTGCACCGAGGCCTGGTGTCTCCATGCCCAGTATGGGACTGGAGGCAGAGGGCGGGGAGACGGGTTGCTGGCCCAGTCCAGTAAACAGGGAATCACCATAGGACAGCGACAGCTACAGCAACGATGCCTCGAGCATCCCGCTTCTCCGACCACAGTGCGTCAGGCGCTCTACCAAACCGCTACCACTGCTATGGGAGAAGCAAGGACGTCCCGTACCATCTACAGAGAGCCATCGAGTTGACACGATGCTGGCGTCCCGATGCCGCCCAACACCAGTACCAGCTGCGGCCACGCCCCCTGTGTGGGCCGCTTTGCTGCCAGATGCCAAAGGACCTGCTGAGCGCAGCGTGTGTTGCACCACTCTCAGTCACATAAATTATAAGTAGGTGATCGTAAAGATCTTAGGAACTCGTCAGACCGGAGGTGACCAACAAAAGGAGTGGATCTAATTGCGATTGTGTTTGTTTGATGACAAGGTTGGAATGTTAGAGGGCCGAGCCAACAAACCATCCTAATTTTTAACTGTGCAAGTTAATTATCAAGCGTATTAGAAAATATTTACAATTATAGAGTGCTCAATTATAAGGTTTAAAGGCAAAGGATGCGTAAAAAAATAAATAAAGAAGTCCAAAATTCTTTGCCTTCAAAAAAAAAATATATATATATAATCTTTATGGTGGTAGAGATTTTTACAACATTCTCAATATTAGAATTAGGATATTTGTGACAAGCTTTCTTCCTTTTTATGTGCTTTCTTTTTTAAAAGAGAATTAACAAAATAAAAGTATCAACCTTACATCGTAATAAATTATTTGTTTACCATTTTTTTTTTTTCCAAAAAGGGGAGCGGTACACCTTGTTGTTAAATTATGTTAAATAAGAAATTACATCGGCATGAAAATGATATAACCCGAAAGGAAAAACAAACGGCACATATTTCACATTTCTTTATATAACACGGAGAATTGTTCTTTTTTTTTTATGTTGCAATGATGGTAGCTTACGCAATTAGTAGTTCGTTTATGTTTCCAACATGATGCAGTATTATAATGTTGATGATAATTATAACATGTAAGCTTTCCTGATTAACTGGTGCCACAACGATCCAGCTCCACTGTCATCAGATAGAAGGCGGATAACTACAGTACATTCCCCACTGGAAGCAACTTTCTTGGAGCCCTGCTAAATATCTACTTGCAGGCCCATTTCTTATCCTTCCGCCAAATGTAAACAAATATTGCCATGTGACTGCCATGTAGCATCTGTCAAAATCAATATTTACATGTCATTGTGTGTGTACATGTGTTCGTATAAATTCGCTACACCTAAACATAAATATTGAAATATGACTTCTACTTTTATACCCGTCAAATGTGTTGTTTACAGTTTAGAGCTTTTCAAAGAATGCTGTCATATTCCAAAAACCATTCCGTATGAATATACAGTCTCAGTTTTATGACGTTTTAAAAATGCCTGAATTGACGACAGTTCTTACGGTTATTTTGCATTAACATGTTTGTTTTCCACGACATAGCACAATACATGTAATGTACGTAAGTATTTTGCCGCTACTGTTTTTAACACTGTTACAACTGTTGGGTTATTTCTTTAAAAGGGCTGCCTCAGTTGGAATAAATATTAAAATGAAGGAATAATAAGTCAAACGAAAATGCACATTAAATTCAAGCAGGCAGCATCAACATGGTTGTTCATTTTTGTCATACAAACTTAAAATATAGCGGTGAACATGCACACAAATAAGCCTATGGTAACTTTTATTCCGATCATATTTCTATGTAATGTTACTTACTGTTTATTAGGTTTATTGAAATTTATCGGGCTGGGCTTTGTATTTTTCTTCTGGGATTGTGGCAAATTACGATACACGAGTGTGTTTCAAACCCCTTAGGGGAAAGGTACAACGTTGTGACAAATAAACAGACGTGGATATAAATTGTTAACTTCGTCATAAAAACTGTTCTCAGTTAAAAGGTATAAATAGTGTTAATCAAATATTCGAAATCACGCACACACACAAGGCCGTATCGGCAAAATGCACAAAGGCACACTATTTCACAGACGCAATGATTAACGAAACACACGTCGCAGTATATTTATTACTACCGTGGAAACACAGATTTATCACAACATCGTAACTTGCCTGGGTAGGTTAAAAAAAAAAAACACAACGTCTACAAACGTGATGTGGTAATTTGAAGTATTTTTCGGAGTAAGAATAATTTACGCTTCGTTTAGCAAAAAGCTACACACCATGTCATGGCTCGGCTCGTCTGCCAACTTCACTTGGTAACTGCCCCGCCATCATATCTAAATATATTAAAATAAGTATTCAAATATTAAATTATATTTTCAGTTTTAAATTACACATTCAAAAATCATTATATTGGTGTAATAATACTGAAATATTCTACAATTGAAAACATGTATAATTATTTCCTTATTCTAGCGAACTGAAACTTCCCGGGTGTGAAGGAGACAAAGAAAGAGAGAGAGAGAGAGAGAGAGAGCGACAAACTCACCCAGCAGATAGTTGCTTTCATTGCCTTCTCGCTCATTAAAACAACGCCCTACCACGAAAATTCCCGCTGTTATTTTAACTGTAATAATGAGATATGTTGCCATCGGGGCTACCTAAATATTTAAATATCTTAATTGGCACCATTTTATTTAGAAATAGTATATTAAAAAGCTAGGTTGAAGTAATATTTTAACAGTGAACTATTTCTTACCGATCGTTGTGAACATGTCGCTGCTCTCGCTGTTGTTGATTAATATTTTAAAAGAAATTAATATTACAAGTTATAGAAGATATTAAGGTGAAGTTTCATTTATTCAATAATACAATACTCTAAAGATAACCACAGTGTTATATATTTATGGAATACAGGT
The DNA here is from genome assembly GCA_029891345.1 of Dryococelus australis. Lineage (NCBI taxonomy): Eukaryota > Metazoa > Arthropoda > Insecta > Phasmatodea > Phasmatidae > Dryococelus > Dryococelus australis. The sequence goes on from CM057002.1 coordinate 125,111,627, forward strand.
TATTGAAAAACAGGTTCACATGTTATGCCTAGAGTATTTTTTCAAAGGCTGATTTTCATAAGTCGCTTCCAGTCGGGACCCACTTGCACTGTTGAATATTCCAGTGAAATCACACCTCCCCTCCGCCCACAGGCGAGTCAGAATTCCCGCATGGCCGTGAGCCTTGGTCTGACGAAACACGTGCCCGAACACACGCACCTTTATAAACATTACATGCATCTCACTAATGCTGTATTTAACATTGAGTTTTAAATCTATATAAGTTTTCACACACTTAAAGCTTATAAATTTAATATGAATCGGGATGGAATGATCTTTGTTCATTCTGAAAAGTTGGCAATCCAGAAGATAGCCAACTTCCATGGTACGAGAAATACAAGATATATGTTGTACCAGTCAAGTACAAATAACTTGATGCCTCGAACGTTGAAACCAACGTGTGATGGACTGAAATTGAATGCCAAGGGTAATTACGAAATCGTCAACTAGTGCTGCTGACACAACCATTTCGCCTATTACAGTGAATCCATAAGTTGTCCACTTTAGTTAAGTCATTTAGGTAATTTACCCAGGAGATCACCACTTTGATTCTCTCGAGAGTCGTGGAGATGCGGAGATTGGCGGCCGTGCCACCCATCCAGGATCACCCATTGTGTCGTTTTGCACATCAGTGCAGAACTTTAGACTCAGTCGGGAAGCTGACCCAAGAGAAGAGAGATCTTTGCGAGCCTATATCCTCCCCTGTCCTGTTGAGGTGTCTGCAGCTAGTAAAAGCTATTACTGAGAGGTGTTAGAATTTGGTTCTTGGTTTTGTCTGCTGCACATATATGCATCACTAGTGAATTTGCTGTGGATCTATCCTGCTACACAGCTATGCATAACTAGGGATTTTTGCTGTGAGTCCAATATATACGACACATTATGCATAACTAAGGACTTTTACTTTGGGTCTTGTATGATACACAGTAAATCAGCAACTGTACGACAAGGGCACTCTGTAATCCGACCTCCTGAGAGTAAAATTCATTAAGAGTCAACCAAAATATTATAATTGTCACAAGTGTTGTGAAAATTTAAGAAAGAGTCAACAGCACATTATTTTTGTGCTAGTAAAGAACCAAACCCAGTTCATTATTGTTGGTAATTACAAGAGTTTCGAATATATTTTGTGTAAATATTATTTTAGGAATTGAGAGTAGGAAAGTTAATTGCATTTTGTTTGCAAAAACTTTAAATAATTTTAATAATTAGAAATAGATAAGTTCAGACACACTAGTGGCTAAACAGCATGATAATTAACTAGAGAAATAATTGATAGCTTTAGAATGAAAGTAAATATTTATTTTATAATATAAATTATTGTCTCGAAACTTATATTAAGTTAATTAAGTTAAATACACAAGGACAAAGGACATAGTCACCTGCTACGCATATTTATAATGTCTATAAGTATAATAAAAATAGGGGTTTTTAAAATAAATAAAATGGGTTAAATTTTTCAATATTGTGTATATGAAATATAATGTAATTATGTTAGGGTACTAATCAGCTTGGAAGTGTTTCAGAGCGTTTCACATGCAGCATTTGATTGGGACGGCACAATGTGTCCTAACATCACATCATATTTCAGCGTGCCCTCCTGAGGGGACGGAGAAACAGCTGTCTATAGTGACGGAACGTGCAGGCGAGTGACTCAGTGAGTGCATCATATGCGATATGTTTCAGCACAAGGTATAATAAGATACTAAGTTTCGTTACAAAAATCCTTTCCACATCATAAAGTACTGATAGCAGATAAATATTTAGAACTAGCCCTAGGATGTATTATAAGGTTTTTTGTACATTATTGTCACACACTGTTTAATTCTTAACTTTACTTAAGGGTTAATTGTCCATATTCATTCAGCGATAGAAGGAATAATTGTAAAATCTATTTCAGGATATGAGGAATCTCGGTATTCAATAATTGCACATAGTGAGTTTCATGTACAACCATAACATATTTTTTTAATGGGAAGAGATTTTGCTGTACAGTTCTCAAAATATTAAAATATAAAGTAATGATTAGTTACATCATGAAAGTAATATTATATTTTATTAGTAAAAATAATTAAATGTTTGCAGATCCACGTATAGCCTAGGATAGAACCTCAAGATAGGCTGACGGTTCGCGACCGCATACCGCATGCGACATCCACGTCAACCGTGGAGAAAACTTTGTACACCCCTACTAAGAGTCAAGTTCAGAGCCATGAGCGCCGCCACGTACACTTATCAGGACGCATAGGCTGCCCGTATAATCCAATCGCAGTTCAAAGCAAAAGAGAAAGCAAGGCAGTACCTTTCCTCGGTTTTTCCTTGAGTCAAATTTTCCTTCCAAACAGTCCCACCGTAGCGACGAGGTCTTTAACATTACCATATTCCCGCTGCCAAGAAGCAGGCGGGCACCTTGTCGCCGAAACTTTGCAGACAGATACCACCATCACCACTGTCCATGACAACAAGGAGCGGTGAGCGATGGCGAATCAGGCTACGTGCATGGGCATGTTAATAACAGCACCATGTTTGGACAACCTGGTACATACGGAGCAATGAGCGACTTCTTACGTCACCGATACGTCATTGGGTCAAGATGGTGAGATACCGGGTATCCCGATCGTCGCGAGATGGAGAACCAGGCTTCTGCGAACATTAAGGTGAAAATGTTCCAACTAGTTCCACATATAGTTCCATGCAATTTCATAAAGATTTGATAGAAATATTCGCACGTGGCTTTATTAACTAAATACTAAAGTGTTAGCATCAAAATAATAATAAGTAACTAATGTCTTGCTCCTGGCCGCCATACGTTGCAGGCCTGTGTAGAACCAGTTGACAAGGAGATGGCACGAGGTACAGAGCTATCGGACTTCGATAAGGGCGTGATTGTGGGCTGCCATCTCAGTGGGCTGTCTAGCCGGGCGATTGCACAAAAGGCAAACAGGCCCAAATCAACGGTAGCATTCGTCCTGCGGAAGTGGAAGGTCGATGGGCATTGTGTCAATGCTGCACGTTCTGGGCGACCTCCAATCTTGACCCACAGTAATCGCAGAACCCTGAAACGTGAAATTGTCAAAAATAGGACACAGCCCATGGCTAACATACGACAGGAGTTTCATGCAGCAACAGGAGTATCGGTTTCCATTGGAACATTGTGTACAGAGGCCCACCGACTGGGATATTTCGGAAGAGCAGCTGCACATAAGCTCCATATCACAACAAGCAATAAAGCTCGGCGACTCAGGTGGTGTTTGGACCGTCGCAACTGGATACTGAAGCAGTGGAAGTCGGTTCTGTTGAGTGATGAGTAGAGGTTTACATTATTCCGGTCAGATGGACGTGTATGGGTGTGGTGTCTACCTGGGAAACGGCTTCTGCCGGAGTGTATAGTGCCAACTAGGGAATTCGGTGGTGGTGGAGTGATGGTGTGGGGGCTGTTTCACTGCCTTCGGAGTAGGACCGCTGGTGTTTGTCCGTGGTAACATGAACACAAAGGCTTATTGTAACATTCTGGATATTGAAATGCTACACACATTGTGCGGTTTTTTATGGAATGGACTCGTGTTACTTCCACGATGACAATGCCAGGTGCCATGTTTCAAGGGCTACTATGCAGTGGTACGCCGACAACAATGTTCACCGATTGGACTGGCCCGCCCAGAGACCCGACCTCAACCCAATAGAACATCTTTGGGACGAATAGGCTAGCCGAGCGAGGGCTAGTCAGGCGCGGCCAAAATCCATTCCTCAACTCATGGAATGGTTGCAAGAGGAATGGCGACGAATACTCGTGGATATCCTGCAAACACTCGTAGAGAGCATGCCAGAGAGGGTGGCTGCTGTTATAGCCACAAGAGGTGGCCCTACGAGATTCTAACGGGGTGACAACCAACGAGCAAACATTGTGGATAGGTGCCCAATTACTTTTTGGTCGATAATGTACATTGGTGTAGTAGATTGATACAATGTTCTTCCTCTCAGTTATATTTCCCCCACTGCTGGTAGGAAGTTATGTTGTATGCTATACCCCATAGGGTAACAATATGGAGTTTACAACCAGGCATTACTTGAACCGAATAACATAAATGGAAGTTTTATATAAACACTAAACCACATAAATAACAGATGATTTTTAAACATTACTACAAATTATTATAACAAAATAAAAAATTAGTGACATTTAATTTAAAAAATTTAAAACTTCAGTTTGAGCACAATAACAGGAATAGTTTGCAGCAGGTAATAAAACGTAAAAAAATAAGGACATGAAGACATTGCCAACATAAAATTCTTTAACGAAAAAAGGGCAAAGACAAAAGTAAATGCATAAACAAAACACTTATTGTGCCACAGAATGGTACAGAGATCGAAAGAGCTACACCATGATGTTGGTAAGGGGGGAGAGGGGGTGGGGTTACGCCATCCGCGTCGTCCGCCATAAGTCCTTGTTGTCTCGTGCGCACCATCTCACAGCACCAGTATGAACTACGTCATTAGAGTGTTAACTGCACGCTGCTTTACAGAAGGCCATGCGCCCGAACATCAACCAAATTATTCAATACAACTTCTTTCAATGCCACAAGGTACAATTATGAAAAGCATGCACAAATTAACCAGAACGTTACTGGATATTTAACCATGTAATTATTTACCATGATGCAAATGAAATAAACAAAATTCTTACAGCAAAAATGTAACATGAATAGTGTAAATTGCCGGATACGTGGGCAATATATTTATTTAATCTTTTGATATTTCTTAAAACAAACCAGTGTCTCGTACTTAGTATAAAGAGGGAACACAGTGAATAGCAGCTAACTTTTTTATTAGTGCAATTTATAAATAAGTTTAATTACATGTGTTGACACCAGCAGTAGGACGTGCACAATCAAACTCCACCACGTATTAATTACTATGAAAATTTAATGGAAAACTAAACATTTATTAAAGTCATATCTTTCTTTCAGTGTTAGGTGGTGGTTTATGTATGTATTTCTATTCCAGGATCCGAAAAGACTTTAATAAACATTTTTTTTTAAAGTTATAAGAATTAGTATTGTATCATTTTTTATCAACTATTTTTATGTAACCATATTACAGTGCAGGGAGTGCACTTTGCAATGCATTTCACTAAGTTCTATGTCTCATATGAATCATTACAAAAATAATGGAGGGGCATCTCTTGTTGGCAGGCGTCGGATACCTAGCAGCCCTAGCGCCATGCTATCCCCGCTTTAGTTATGAAACAAATGCGTAAAGGGCAGGTCGCGTCTTGCGCAGCTCGAAGTTGAATCTTTATTTGTGTTGATCATAGTAACTGCAATAGACTGCTAATTATCTGGAACGTATTCATCAACTTCATCGTGCACCTCTGAGTACGCCTCCCTTCCGGAACAGATTCAGAGCCTCTCTCGCATACATTGTAGTTAATTGTTTTTGCCATGTTCTTAGACGTGTTTGTTTCAGTATTGGCCAGTATGGGGCCTCGTGCAGCTGCCCGTTTAACTCTCTACATATACCATCACACTTAGCCTGATAAATGTAAGCAGTGATTCTTTCCAAGTGTGCATGTGTACCATTATTCCTGCACCTCAAGGAATGTAAAGTTGTTGACCCTTGAAACGGTCCTATACTTGACACGTGTTTTGCAATCACGTAAGTTCTGTGTATTGTTGTGTGAATATTGAGGTGCATATTTGTCAGTGTTTGGGAAGGCATGCTTGGGGGAGGGGCGGGGGGGATAATACACCAGCTCGGGAGTGTAAGTATCACCGCAGATTTAGCCGACGGTCTTTACTTGTTCACACAATCTTATTAAGGTGCAGGGCACAGTGTCATATAGTCCGGGCTTTTCGAACACTGACCACCACGATCGGTTCCCTTCTATTTGTTAGCTGGCATTCTGATACATATCTGAGACCCTGTGACCACCCCCAAATCTTCTCAAAGTGTTCATACACATTGAATGACAAGATGAATGTATACTTTCAATAGTTAAAAAATAACCAATAATACGAACATATAAATATTTTGTAGCATGTACCCAGTGCTTAAACATGAATCCATATATTATCTGTATTATGATAACAGGTTTGCATTGTGCTTGGACTGTCGATTACACATTTTCAGTCAAATGTTTTGCTGAAAAATAATGTGTGCAAATAATCCTTTAAATATTAATACAAACTCTGATGTACTAAACAACAACTTGTGTTTACACCAGAAGTGCTCTGAATAATGTGTGCATAGGCATAGGTGTTGCATAGTAATACTTACTTATTTATACTATTTTGTGAATGGGTAACATCACACTGTATTGTATGGCCTTTTGATTTCCAGATAGTTAATGATTTCTTAACACATAATACTATTTAACCACGGTGTGGCACAGCACTGTTCACTGCACATTATGGTGCACTCAACTCATGCAGTTGAAAGTTGAACTCGCGGCCCTGACAGGTGAGGTGACAGGTGACGGGACTAGCGGTCTCAGGGGGACGTCACATGGGACACGTAAAATACCGCACTATTCCCCCTTGTGGTGTTTGTTCGTCCATCGACGCTGGCTGATGTCCCGACAGCTTCAGGTGCAGCAGGGCACCGGTGGTCGGGTATTTCCACGTGTCCACAGGGGGTGCCTGTCTTGCCACTGCGGTACTGGCCAGGGGCATTAACCCTGTAATGATGCCGGCGCCATGGCGAACGACTTACTCTTCTCCCTTTATGAACCAATCTTCTCCCATTCTGGGCACTCATTGTACCAACGCATCTGCTGGCCGCCCCTTCATGCAGCACTAGAAAAGAGGTCGTTTCTTTCCAGCTACTGGAGCTGTTGACTTGTGGTTTGGCAACACTGTCTGCTGAATACCTTGCACTGAACTTGCTGACGATTTAACACTTGGTGCTGCACTCGGAAGTGTCCTTGGTTGTCGCATCGCGGATGCTCGGCAACGCAGTCGCAGCAAAGCTGTGTCGGGATGCTGGAATCTAGTACAACGATGGTTTGCATAATTTCTGGCTCTGTTGAGTGAATGATTGGTGCCAGAGCAGCATGGTACTCCACACTTGGGGTGCTTGCCACTAATTCGAAAACATATAGGAGCTGGCAGATCCTACATTACCATCCTCATACTCAGATATTCTTAATCAGTTAAAAAAAAATAGTGAAATATTGAAGGAAAAGGGAAATTTTTAAGAAAACGGCCGCCGGGGACTATCATTTTTAATAAAGTTTTAAAATAATTTTAATGTTCTTTAATAATGTTCAATAACACATTTTTTATTCTTCATTTTTTTATTTCTTTAATTTTATTAATGTTTTGATTTGTTTTATTTACGGCCATTCAATGCCACGTGGTCAAGGCCAATGGCCCTGAGTCCTCAGTCCTGTTCTTCTGCCAAAAGTCAACCTCTCCTGAGACATGGATCCACCTCTCATGCTCTTCGAAAAACGGGAAATTTCAGTGAAAAGAGGCCATTTTTAGGGAAATTTAATCGATTTTGAGGGGGAAAAAGGGAATCTTTTAGGGAAAAATAACCACCGGGTGATCGGAATGATAGAGTAGCAACAGCTCCGGTGCTCCGGTGGAAGGTGTCGTTGTCCCAAAGACCCCATAATCATTCTACTGTTGCGTCTATTCTCATTTTTTAAAACTATGGAGTATTTCAATGTATCAGCTATTCACGGTGAAGTGAGTACGATTGAAAGCCCTGTTACTTGGAATAATAGTCAATACATACACTCTATTTTAGTGCCATACGTTCACTTGCGAGTGGGGTGGAATATACATACTGAGTTTGTTACTCACATGGCAATATATATTTTTTAAAAGGTGCATAAAAGTTAAAAAAAAATATGTAAGAGGGAAAATGTATCTATGGTTTTCAGAAGTGCTCACTTTACCGGGAACAGCGTATAAATCTCTTATAGGTCAGAAATGTAAATCGATGTTTTGTTGCCCTCATTCATACATTTGGTTATTGATACATAAGTGTCAAAATTCAGAAATAAATCATTGTTAGTGGCCCTATCTTTACGATATTTAATCTTGTGTAAAATAGTGTTCTGAATTATAGAGGCAGTGTTGCATCTTTCCTGAAGCAGTTGCTCTATTAAATCCCTACAGTGGATGAGTGAAGAGATTTGGGCGGCTCTTAACAGTGAGTTCTTGAGAGTCGATACGGGTGATTGAGATGAGAATGGAGCAGCGCCGGAATGAAAGGGCGAGGAAAACGGGAGATCCCCGAAAATTCCCGCCGACCAACGATATCGTCCGGCACAATGTGACCCGGTCGAGTATTCAACCCGGATCGACTTGGTCGGAGGCGAGCAAGCTAACTACTCTGCCACCGTGCCCCCTCCCTCTTTTACAGTCATCGCTTATAATTCTGATGGGACAGAACACACACGACGCCGCTTATTCGCGCCATTTTCAATTGCCGACGAATGGCTTCCTTGCGGGCGGACGTGATCTCGGGCGTTCGATATTTTTCACGTGTAGAGCGAAAGATATCGTGCAGTTTCGGCGCGCAGATTCGGAAACACGCTGAGCCAAGAGAGAAACAAAAAAAAATAATAATGTGTTTGGCTCTGTTGCGGATACGGTCGTTTGTTTCCTGTGAATACATCTACGTTGAAGCACTCGGACGCCTTGATGATTTTTTTTTTACGTTCCGGGCACCGCTTCACTCGATTATATAGGGTTTTGTGGGTATTACTGGATTGCTTTCGAAGTACTCTTTCCAACTGTATACGATTTCTGTATTTCGGCATGGCTTTTTGACGAGTTAGGCCGACATTGTGTTAGGTTTTCTTAATTTTTTTAAATAAAACTCATACAATTTCACCAAAACTACGCCACACAAATGTTTTTATACGCGCAATCGATTGATCTTGACGAGAGCTGTCGATTGAATCTTAAACGAGAGTCGTAGCTGTCCTGATCAAAAGTTCTACTACGCGGAATTTATGAGACGTGGCGAAACGAACTCAAGATTGCACCGCTTCCCCCACCCTCCGCAAGCGATGATTCGCAGTCCTCACTCAGTGTAATATATTAGTAGTAGGCATATAGGGAGCCTAGTGCATCAGGCTCCAGGCAGAGGATCGAGGATGTGACCTTGGAAAAGGTCACGCCAAGGTCACGCGACCACCGTCTTTGATTCCGCCATATTGCTAGTCAGTACGCCGCTATATTTTTATGTCATTTTATCATGCTCTTGCATTCCGAGTGCTCCCACTTTTTATCTTTTGCATTCTTTCTTTTCTTTATGTATTCTCTTCCTTTCCTTCTCTTCCTTTCTCGTTCTCTTCCTTCTCTTTCTCTCTTGCTCTCTGGGGATTTATGCACATTTCACCTATGGTGGGAATTATTTTTAAAAATTACAAAAGGTTTAAGGGCTGTTACACCACACCAGAGTGAGCTGAAGTGACTCTTCAGGAAGTAGATAAAGAATTCTTGTGTACAAGATAAACTAGACAGAGTTACATTATAAAATGTTGGATATGGTTTCTGTACTTGCCACTGTTCATTTTTCTGCTCAAATCAATTGTGATAAAACCAAAATATTTTTGCTAGCACTTTGCACAAAGTTCTTTGAATTTATCAAAAGTAATATCTCCACCAATAAACTCACTATGAATATGAATTAAATTTGTATTATCTTGTCGAAATAAACATAAAAGTTCGCATTGTCCCTTATTAATTGTTTAGGTACTTTCTAATATGTTTGTGCCAAATAAAATACATCAATACTTTTATGGCTTTCCATAGTACGATATTCGTGGATGACATCCTGGTTTTCCTAAAAAGAAAAAAAAAGACATTAACAAATATAACAACATACTTATTTTCACACATATCTACTGGAAACCATTCATCATTACTATTTTAAAAATAAGAATTCTTTCATTCAATCTTTGGATATTGCATCGAAGTCTTTTTGTAACTCAATATTTTTATGTTAGTTTCAACTTTTTGAGCAAATATACAATTTATTAAAATTTGGCTATCCTGGCTTATAAATAAAATTGATCATTAGATTTGTCTTGCCACAATTACTATGCCCAACAATTAAGCCTTTTATGTTATCAGGCAATAATTCTAAATTATTTTTATTTTTAGAATTTTCTTCAGAAATTGCCCCAATTAACTTTTTCAATTAATATGTTAATTTTTGTAATAAAACGATAATAAATTGTTTATGTTAACAAATAATATTTATATTCTCAGGAAGAAGCTTCACTATAGTATTATTCATTAAGACAAATCTATTGCTTTAATTAGTTCTCATACAAAATTTTTAGCTCCACACATAGACAACAATACTATAACAACAATTGAAAAAATGAGTGCTGTCATTGATAAAAATGAAGTTACCACTATCCCTAATGGACAATATGATATTGATTCTTTAAAGGAAAACATAAATACAATCGACCCATATTCAACAAATAACTTTAACTAACATCTGACAATGTTGGGGTGAAATCTAAATTTGATATTAAAATTTATGACTGATTAGTCTATATTATTGGTTTTGAGAGAAAAATGCTAATTGAAAAAGACAGCATTGTTGTAGGTACTAAGCTACTAATTTTAATTAATTTAAGACTGTAAATGTTCATTGTAATTTAGCCTATGGAATGTTCATAAAATATGACGAATTTAATTATTTATAAACTGATATAATTGCTAGTTTTCCCCCAAAAACTATGTTTGGTTTCAGAGATTAGTTATGAGCCTGTATATCCGATTTTTTTATAGAATGAACAAATAGAGGTTTAATCACATTTTTTTAGAATTTAGGGATGAAAATGGTAAACTGATTGATTTTTATGGTTCTGATATCGTATTGTTTTGGAAATTTTTAAGGCCATTAAAATATATAAATTATTTTAAAATTATACATTTTGATACCCATATGGTATTGTATCTACTTCATTTTCTATATTAATGATGTTGTCATCATAAGGGCTTAATGCAATTTTATTAACTTCTACTATATATATATATATATATATATATATATATATATATATATATATATATATATAGTGCTTTTCATGCCTTATTAAGTTCACTGACCTATATTATTTTTTCACTTTAAACAATTGTGTAGTTCATTAATGTAATTCTCTTGTTAACAACTTCTTTACACCATTCGATCTTTTATTTTCTTTTTTATCATGTCTATATGCACACATTTTTGCTCTTCAACAGAAAAAGTTTTTCATTATTTTCCCATTCCATTCATCTTTCATCTTACCTCTATCTTTCTAATTTATTTGAGGTATGTTATATATATTATAGTTTGACTAATCAGTTGTATCAAATTTTTATATTGTTTTCATGTCTTCATAAGAATCTTCTGTTTTTATGTTATAAATCTAGGCATCGATATCTTGATAGCATAATTCAATGTTATCACCATATTTTGGTTTCATTACTTTATAATGGAAATCATTCATCAATTCATTTGATATGTAAAAATTGACATGCCAACATAAATAGGCTTATTAAATTTTGCGATTGTTTCATTCATACATATGGCCGCAAGATTCTCATTAAATATAGTACTTCTTTTGAAATTTAGTTTTGCTACTAATTTTTCACATTATTCTGCATCTGATATTAAACTTATACCTTCCCTGTTTCTTATATTTTCCATAGTTTCACCAAGCACAGAATTATTCATCAGCTTACAAAAATCTTTTTCGAAGTCATTTTTAGCATTAGTTCTCACTGATGTATTTTAATCTATATTCTTCTTCAACCAATCAGACTGATCAAACATCGATATACTATTATTTTTGTAAGTTTTAAACCATTATTTAAACACTGTTTCAAATTATCATAGTGTAGTACATACTTTTGTTTAGTAAGTAAAGTTGTTAACAATTTGGATTGATTTGTTCCTGGCATTACCTTATTTTCTTGGGCAAAATGGTAGATCTTTATGTAAATTATGTAGTTCTTGTGGATATTCTAAATTGACTTCTAATATATAACCATACTCAGAATCATCCTCCAGATCTAATATTTTTTCACTCCAGTAATCTAAATCAGATAATGTATAATAAACCCAGTCGAAACCCTCATATGGTAAATATTGTGACATTGCCCATCTATACAGATTATTAGCATCGATATATGGTAAATAGTTGGACTCTTGGTTTGGATTAAAATCTTCTAAATATTGGTTATTGGCTTTAAAATATCGCTTACAACTTTGCGATGATCCACCTCTAATTCCATTTTCAATCATTAAAATCATATCATAGTTACATAATAAATCTAGTGGTTGTTTAGTCATTTTTAACAGTGTATTCCAAGATAATCCCGGTGTTGTAAAATACCACGCACTATCTAATTCATTGCATTTATACCTGAATTTCTGAAATTTTCAAACACATCCGCTAACAATGATATGTCACTTTTGAAATATAAGTCATGATATTCCCCTAAATTTTTTTATATTAAATTGAGTCCATACACATTTTGCATGTTCATCATCATCGCCAGTTATATCAGATTCACTAAATTTATTGTAAAATTCTCTCTTTAGTGGAAGTTCATTTTCTTAGAATTTCTTCCAACTACCCATATAATCATATGGATAAACACACTTTCTAATTACTAAATCAACTTAGTCTTTTGAAAATGCTTTTGGATGTGTTTCATTTGATCTTTACTTAAATTAGATGATAATTTATCTAAACTACTGGCCATAAATTTAGATATGTCTATAAATTTCATTTTTAAATTTTGTGTTTTTTTCCCAAAAGTAATAAACTTTTCCTTGTTATTTGCAATTAAATCTATATTTTTAGCATCATATCCTAACGCTTTAATGAAAAAGTGAGCATCATACCCAGCTAAATTATGAAAATAAGTCGAACAAAATTGGATAACTTTTATTGTAGATTACAATCATTGCATACAGGATTAATATATTTTCCATTTTCCCAATTGGAAGCGACTTATGAAAATCAACCTTTGAAAAAACGCTCTAGGCATAACATGTCAACCTGTTTTTTCAATAACCTGTATTCCACAAATATATAACACTGTGGTTTAGAGTACTGTATTATTGAATAAATGAACTTTTACCTTAATATCTTCCATAATTTGTAATATTTATTTCTTTTTAAATATGAATCAACAACAGCAATGGCAGCGACGTGTTGGCAACGACCGGTAAGAAATGGTTCAGAGTTAAAATATTATTTTAACACTAGTTTCTTAGTATACTATTTGCAAATTAAAAGGTGCCTGTCGAAATATTTATATATTTTGGTAGTCCTGATGGCAACATATTAAATTTTTACAGTTTAAAATAACAGCGGAAAATATCCTGAAATAGGCTATAATGGTACGGTGTTGTTTAACGAGCGAGAAAGCAACTGCCTGCTGAGCGAGTCTTGTCGCACTCTCTCTTTGTCTCTTTTACACTCGGGAAGTTTCAGTTCGCTTGTAAGCTTCAATTATACATGTTTCCAATTGTAGCATATTTCATACCTATTACAGGAAAATAAATATTTTTGAATTTGTAATTTACAACTGAAAATAGATTTTAATTTTTGAATACTCATTTTAATATATTTAGATATGATGACAGGGCAAAAATAAAGTGAAGTTGGCAGACGTGGCGAGCCATGACATGGCGTGTTGATTTTGTTACCAAACGAAACATAAATTATACATACTCCAAAAAAAAATACTTCAAATTGCCACATCATGCTTGCAGATGTTGTGTTTTTAAAACATGCCTAAGCAAGTCACGATGTTGTGATAAATCTGTTTCCGCAGCAGTAATGCATATACTGTTAGAGGTGTAACTTTGTTTGATTTTGACGGTGTGAATTTGCTTTATTTTGGGTTTAAATTGCCTGATTGTCGATGTAAATATTAGGTTTTTTAATTGAAAATTGTTGTTTCTAAAAACATTAACAAGTATTTTGAAAACGAGAAATTTGCTTGATTTTAGCGTTATATTGCCTGATTTTGATTGTTTTTTCATCGAATTTCAAATTTTGGGTTTTCAATTTTCTTTTGTACTTTCATTAAAAATAACGGGAAATAGTTAATGTTACTTTCTTCTTGTACTATTGGCGAAAATCGCTGGAAATAGTGCGGTGCGCCAGGTCCCGCATTTACTATCTTATTTATCCTAAGGCGTATGATTTATTGTTTAAAGACACTAAACAAGGACAATGACATTATTTGTTATTTTACTTTTATAAAAAAATCGACGGAAGGTCACTGGCTTGCCGCTCCCGCTCTAACCCCCCCCCCCCCCCTAATTCTAGCCCAAATCCAACCAAAACCGGCCACTCCACGAGTGAACACTGTTAGGTCCCAACATTCGGGACAAACGGCCGTCCCGAATGACCCTGTAAAAAAAAATCGGGACACGGCGTCGAAAATCGGGACGTATGGTCACCTTACAGTTGTCCCAACTGGGGAGAATGTAGTAAGTAGTATACCTTACAAGCTGTAAATATAGTTCAGTTGTATAAACTTCTGCTATTTAAGTTGTGTAAGTTATATAAGATAATTTGTATAAGTTAATCCGTATGTAGCGTAAACACCATGCTGCTTCTGCTAGTTACGTGGAATAAGCGCATAGATCCGAGCTGTATTTAAACAAGTATAATTCATCGAGGTTAATTGTCACCTAACGACATACCACGGCATGAATTACAGCGTGATTTTGCTTAGATTCCAAGTGACGACTTTTTGTCAGAAACTGTGACTCGTCAGAGGTATTTTATCTTGCCGAAGTGAAATTCTAGACAGTAAAAATTGCAATCCAGTATGGGTTTCTGCGATGTACCGTAATATGTCTTCTCACACCTACTTCACCATGGAGGGACATTTGAAGCATGTATTTCTTTATGCGTGTATGAGCGATAATTGTTAGTGTTTATATAAATTCGCCAGAGCATGTGTTACGCAGACCTATACCCATGGTGGTTAAGAACATTGGCCTTATTCAACAAAACAAAAACTACTAAACTATCCAAGAACTCTTAAAATATCCTCGGAATTTCTCCCACTACAATTATGTAAAGATAATTGCTTAAATTTTATGAAAATATATTTATGTATATATAGGTACAAAATTGTTGAAAATAATTAGGTGGTGAAATTATTTTTATTTGTGTTTTTAAACAATTTCCATTACAAACTTTTTTTAAAATGTATTTTCCCTATTTTGTTGTTAAAAAGACAAGCATTCATGGCAATATGTTTACATTATTTTCTTATCATGACTTTTTTTTAGTTGTTGTTTCCTCGTAGATGCTTTCTTTTATCAGAATATTTTAATCATATGTAAATTAACCAACAATACGCTATACATATTTAATTATAAGCATAATTTTCTTTATTAAGCTACATATTTACTGTTCTCATAGCAGGTCACAATTGATAGTCCTTGCTGGTAATAAGCAGGTTTTATTTGATCTGTCTAATGAATTTCTATATAATAAGTATTACAAAAATATTTCCTCTTCTTATGAGAAAATAAAATAACCCACAATAACGCAGTAAATAACACAGTTATGTATATTGCTCTGAATAATTGATGGTGAAAAATAAAGCAATTAATTAAAACCCATTATTTAGCGAATAACTTCAGCTAATATTAAAACTGAAGAATAGTTTTAATTTTTTTTAATGAAATAACAGTGTTTTATTTTCGGTAATATAGAGTTTTGGAATAATATTGTAATTAATTATTCACATATTACAAGTTATGTTTTTGTTGTTGCTCTACTCAGATCATTAAATTGAACATTATTTCGAGCCTATAAATTGTTTATTGTTATTTAATTTTCTAAGAAACCATGCAACCACTGTAACAGTGATTAATATTTACTAACCACAGTATAATTTCAGTACAATATTCGTAAGCATGTCGTTGTAATTAAAAGTAGTTCCAAAAATATCTGACTGCAAGAAAATATTTAGTTTTCGTTGCAAAGTGAAGAGAATACCGACGACAAAAGCTTATAACGGGGGAGGGGGAAAAAAAATTGTGTCTGCATTATTCGTGGTCGGTGCGGGGAACTTTGTACACCCCTAGCTTGGCTCCGTGCTTTTATAGTCCACCGTTTCGTACTCCCGATCTGAATCTCCCCCCCCCCCCCCCCGAGGATCTCATCGGGACCTAATCCAGTGTCTCCTTGCCCCGGTCTGATTGTTGGCACAGAGCTTACTGCCAAGGTCTGAGCTTGCCTCCGTCTTGTGCAGTGAAAGCGGTTATAATACCGCCCCACCCTCCCTTCAGCCCTTCCACGATCTTCTGATGAAGGGTATTGCCTCCCCATCTCCCCCCCCCTCTCCCTCGCCGCTGACGTCATCGCTTGGCAAATAATGCGGCATCGTCTCTGTTTGGCGGCGTGGAACTGGCCGCAGCCCGAAATAGTCTGGTTTCCACACAACAGTCAGTCGCGAGTTATTTACGAGGCGGCACTTACGACGTGCTCTCCCTTACCCACTAGATCCTAGCTTGTAGGCACCGCGTCTGCTCGCTATGGGAATTTACGCTCCTCCCCTCCCCCCTCCCCCCTCTAATTTCTGGAAAACAAAATATTCGCTTTTTTCAAAATAAATCTAGTTGTTTTTATCCGCCGTTATGGGGAATGGATAGAAATAATAATTGTGGTGCTGCAAATTTCTCAGTCATGAAATGTATTGAGCATTCATTATTAAAATTTATTCTTCGACCAGGCAAGGTGTTCATTTCACATGTCTGATTTGCTACGTGGAAAGACGGGGATTAATTATTAAAGGCCGTTCACGATAAGGTGAGCACTTCTGAAATCAACCTTAGAAAAAAGTAACTACCCTTTGCCTGCATATACTTTAACGGGCGAACTGAGTGACATGCGCCCCGTAAAGGGGTAACGATGGATGGAAAACAGTACCATATTTTAACTTCAAAAAAAATGTGTTAGGTAACAATCTGTAATCATTTTAATTATTTATTTGGCTTTCTGTTATTTCAGGGCATCGAAGTGTAAAAATTTCACATTTTCACTTGACCGAAGCATGAATTAAAGTGATGAGGCCCATGGCAATGTTAATTTTACATAAGGCGGAAGAATACACAACGTGCATACAAGTAGATATTAAGTAGGACTTTCAAAAGTGCTCATTTTACCGTGAACCGTCTATAATTATTTTCTGAAGATGACTATAAAATTAGCATGAGTAGAAAACACAAAAGGAAATCTTCTCTAAAATAAACATAGAGAACAGCAAACAAAATATTTATGTGTATAGAGCTAAAAATACATTTAGTTGTCCCAACAAAGGTTTTTGTTGAGTAAAGAAGACTTGAGCAAAGAAATTAATTTTCTTCATCTAACAAATTACACGCTTGAATTAACAAGACCTCTGAGTTGGGCCAGAAGGAATTACAATTTTTACAAAATGTTTAGTTGAACCAGCTTACATAATTGTTCGCCAAATCATTTCATTTATATCGTTCGTAAATAGAGCTAGAGTAGTTGTTTGTGGGTTTTTTTTTGTGACAATCAGGACACTAATAGTGTTTGTTAGCGCATTTATAGATGCATAATAATGGTACCTATATACGCCCTAACAAAAGATGTTAAACAGGAATCTGAACAGCAAAACTGTTAAACTTAAAATATTTATTAGCGCATATTGTCCAGAATTTGAATGTATGTAAGTAAAAACATTACATTTATCAGTATTTACTTAAGCTGAGGTTGCTAAAGCGTAGCTTTCGGTCGCAGCTCACATAGGTTCGAATATAGGTCGAACTTAGAGATTATTTTATACTATCCGAAACTCTTCCGCGAACTTAGAACCAAACATGTATTTAGTTGCAAAAACCAACTCATTGTTTAAGGCAACCAAATAAGAACAACAAAATAATTTGTTTTCAACAACACAACATTTAATTTCCAATATACAAACCATTAATTTGGTCGCGCCAAACAAACTTACATTGATCCAACGAAACATTTTTCTCAGTGAATAATTCAGTAATGTTCTGTGCCCTAACAAAGTCACGTTTTCCAAAAATAACCTGAAATACATGTAATGACAAAAATATAGATAAAATGTGACGTCCAAATTTTTCCCTTAACAGCGAGATGTTGAGTGCCGATAAGAGTTCAATGAGGCAAATGTGAAACAGTGGCGTAATGCGAGGGCGGGGGAAACCTGCCGACCAACGCAAACATCCGCCATGTTTACCAAATGCGAAAATCTGAGTGGCTCTCGTGGGGAATCGAACCCGTTTATTTTTTTTTTTTTTTTGGATGTGAGAAGTGTAGCTGCTAAACCACCGCAATGATGTCTTATCAAATTATGTTCTAAATCTTAATAGACCACCCACCTCTGTGAGATGTTTGTATTATCTATTTGTATTTAGGGAAAAAATCACATATTAACAAATGTTTATTCATTCAACTCTACGTGTATAAATCAAATATTAATAGAAGGAATTATTTAATAAGTGTGAAATCCCCTAAAGGTCACCTCATGACTTCGGTTTCTGGTAAAACCCGATGAATTTGTATCGAAACTTCAGTTGTCGTTAAAGAAAAACGGTTTTGTGAAGTTTTCTTAAATATGTGCATATTCCATTTTACTAAGAGAGATTGTATTCACTTTTTTCCGAAGTTATTTTTCACGACAAAAATTATGACATTCTAAATTTTGAAAATAATATTCTTTTGTTATCAAAAACATGGATGGCGATTTTGTTGAGCGATTCTTTATAAAACGTACGTCAGTTTTTTTTTTTAAATTAGATACCAAAAACATTGCGAAATTCCGTAGCAGTGAATTCAATACAAACGTGTAAGTTTACGTCAATTATATGACTGAACCACTGTTCATTGGAATTTATCTGAATGGTTTTGCCTCAATAAACCCTTTATTATAGCTCAATAAAGTCATTTGCAATCCAGTCAGAAATGGAATAAGTTCGCTCTGTGTAAAAATATACAATGAGAAATTATTACCACCGATATAGAGATTGGATTGAACACCCTAGTCTGGTGGCAGATAACACAAATTATTTATATTTTTATAGTAAACCAAATAAAATCTAGGTTTTAATTAGCTACACTGTGGACAATGCTAAATAGGATTTTGCACATTTTACTGGTGATTTATTTTACTGTGTCGCTACAGAAACAATAATTATCTTCTTTATCAGAAAACTAAAGTCAACTTGAAGCGGTCTAGTTTGAAGCATATCCGTTATTCGCCGTTTCGAATACTATAAAACATGTTTTCATATATTGTTGCATTTCAAATACGGCGAATGCATGTCATTAATTTGGTAGTTGGTATAACCATGCATGCAGAAGCTTTTTGATACGACAAATATATCAGTACTAGAAATTCATGAATATAACTCAATAAAACCACAGTATCATAATTTTTTTTTCATAACTACTAGTGTAAGTTCACAAATAACTTTTTAATAAAAGTTCCCACGACTGGCAAAAATCAAATGAATCAACAATCACAAATATTAAATATCGTTATTATCAAGTTTTTGTGTACGATAAGGAACGTGCGGTTTAAATGACGATATCATGTTTGGCTGCAAAGTTGAAAGAGGCGCGGAGAATAGACCGTGGGATTTTTTTTTCCTAGCAGTTGTCATAGTAAATTGTGTTCGGCTACTAAAAATGTAAAGAGACTGAGCTGCAATTTCAAGTTATTCAAGATAGAATTTATTCCTATTTGATTTAGCTTTCATCATGAAGAGCAAAGAGTTTATGAAATAATAATAATTATTATAATTATTATTTGTATTCAATTCTTTTCAAGATTTATTGTTTCAAGTATCCAAGTTGTAACTGAGATAGATTCGAAGGTATATTTTATTTAAGATGCGTTCCGTATACATTTATGACAGAACATATATTAAAATACCAGTCAAACATTTGCTGCATTTTATAAAATTTCTATTAAAACAATTTAATTGAACAGAAAAGTTTTATTTTACTGCTTAGCAGGGTGCCGTTTGTTCGTGTTTTCCTATGTTTATCATCACAGTGGAAAGCAAATTATTTAAAAACTATAATAATATTTACAATAACACGATTATATTTGTTAAAATCATTTGAACGTCAGGAAAGAGAATTAAACTATAATTCATTACATATATATTACATCTACTTTCCGAAGAATTCAGTCACATAATTTGTTAGCCTGAATTTAAGATGCTATATGAATATGTGGTGTTATAATAGCAGATATCATCAGACACGCTCTGAAGTACTCTGTGCCAATAATAATTCAATTGATTTAAATAACTTGAATTATAGGTAACCATTAGAATAATGAAGGATTTTCACAAAGCGCAATGTGGAATGAACGTATGGCCGTCTCTCTCCTACACGCAAGACAGCGAAATAGCTTAAAGAACCATAGAAATATTAGAATTTAAATTAGAGCTGTAGCCGGTAGAAACTAAACAAAATGATAGGTTTAGTAATCTGCAGGATAATATCACAGTTCTATCTATTCTCTGCCTAATGGTTTTATTAATTTTATTATGTTGAAACAAGAGGAACATTTTTTTCGTTATCAATTTTTACTTCATATCTCTGCCATCAGTTCTATGTTAAAATCGTAGAAATTCTGGCAGATTTGGTGTGATCCAAAACTACAAGTAAAGGAAACGTACAAATGTTTGCATTTTAATAATTGAAGGGGGAAAAAACTTAAATTGTAGGTTTCTTCGCTTATCTTGCGATATCCCTGAATTCGGTGGCGTACAAAAAACTGTTTTAACAGCTCTAATTATGTTTGCAAAGCTGTCATCTGGTATCATCAATATTGTATATACTTCTAATGCCAACATTTAACCAATTGTCTGAGAATCTTTAGGTCTCTCTAAATGTATTATTTTAAGAAGTAACAAACGCGCCTGAATGATAGCCTACCACTTTTCAATGAGTGTGAAAATGTTGCAGCGATCCAGGGGAGAAAAGAACTTTCTAGGAACACAGAGGTGAAACATGTACTTACACAACGAACTCCAGCCTCACACGCAAGAAAAATGACGTAATTGGCCATAAAAATAGCGGAATACCGTTCGCCAATCAGCACGTTAAAACATACTCAGCAGCCGGCATAACAATCAACAGGGACATTTCGCAGTATGCTGTAGCTATTCAGTCACAAGGTTTTTCCCCATAGCCTCGAGCGGCCAATCAGAGAAAGGGGCTATTGCATCAAAAGAACTGCTGTGCAATTTAATCTCTGTGTAATTACTTACTCTGCGGCGTGGTCATTTGAAGAGTGAGTGGAAAGAACGAAGAGATTAGGGTGTCGCTTAACATCGAGGTTTTCAGTGCCGATGTGGGTAAAACGAGGTGAGGATGGAGCAGCACCGGAATTTGAAGGCGGGAGGAATGGGAGATCCCGAGAAAACCCGCCGACCAGCGGCACCGTCCAGCACGATTCTCACATACGAACCGGGATACGAACCCGGTTCTCCTAAGTGAGAGACGAGTAGAATAAACAACTATTGTCAATTGCTAGCAGGGAAGGGAATACGTGTTCCATGTGTGAGACATATTGCAATGAGGTCTCCTCTTATTACGTTCCTAATGACTACACAGCACCTTACACGGGAAATATGTATGGAAGTTTTCATTCCACATCCTTTTGGAAAGAAGGGCACCTAACGTAAATATCACGATTTTGTCCCCTTTTATTTATTTATTTTCCTTTTCAATCCCCTGTTTGTTGTGGCATGCGAAGATCATAAAACTGTAGGTACAGCGTTCAACAATATCGAATTCTTGTTTTCAAAATGAGTCTTCAAACTTAATCGGATTCAACCAATAGTAATTGATGTAAAAATGCCCTACAAAAATATTTCAATTGGCGAGTTAACAATCATTATGTTACAATGTTGCAATCACGTAGAAAAAATATATATTAGTTCATAAAACGAAGCATTGTCTCCAGTTTTTCATAATACTAATATGACATTTTGTTAAATAGTAATTCAATAGTGACACATTGCAAAGAATAACAGAAAAATAGTGATAAACATGTTACATTAATCATAGTCGACGTAAATAAAAAATGGTTCATCTGGAGTTTTTTTTTTTTTTTTTTTTTTGTAATTGATAAGGTCATAACTGTTAAGAAGTTACTGATATAACTACTAAGCCGATTTTCCTCAATCTGGGGGCAATTAATTCTTAAATAAATTCTTGAAAGCTGAGTTGCTATGTAGGACTTGACTTCTCTTTGAAATCAATAACATTAGTAATTGAACCAGAAGCTTATGTAACATAGTGAGACAATAACATTAGTAATTGAACCAGAAGCTTATGTAACACTAGTGAGACAGTCACAAATATGCACGTACCTTATCCGATACATGAACCCAGAAAACCTCGTACAATAAGCTAGCGTGCAAAGCCCTGCATTGTGGAGGTCGGATTCGGAGAATCAGCTTCGGATTATAATCATTCGAATGATACGGTTTACCATTCTAAAATATTTACAGGGCTATCATTTTGAAAATAATTGTCTGAGCCACTTAAAACATGCAAGTTTACATATCATACAGAAGCGCTTCTTCTGCAAAGAATTTGGTGTAAATCAGTTGTTTTCTCCTTGAGATACGGCATAAAAAACATGATTTTCTTATTTGATGCTATCGTGAGAAATTGCTTATATATATATATATATATATATATATATATATATATATATATATATATATATATATATATATAATGCTTCTAACGTTTACAACCTACATACAAATTTTGGTTTAATTTGTTTAAATTATTTTACCTAAATTTTTTTAAGACGATACCATTTTAAATCATGAAGGTTTACATGGACTTCTGTAGCATTTGTGGTGTGCACGATTTGGTACAAATTAGTGAAACGTTTCATTGTAACTTTTGGTGCAAATTTGTTGATTGATCCTTGAGCTATATAAATTCCATATGGTTATATTCATAAATGAAGGACAACAAATGTATGTAGTGTCGCATTCGATGGTTGTATACTGTCAATATACAAAGTATAGTTAAAACAGATAGCATAGCGTCGTAGCACACAAAAGTAAAATTATTTTGTATCTGGAATTCTGAAAATAAGTTTGTCATACTTAAAAAATACACATATCAATATGTAATAACAAAGTAAAATTTATTCGAAGAATTTTGAAAGAATGGGTAGATTTTTTCTTGTAAATGAGATACAGCTTTATGTTTTATTAATGGGGCGATCACACAAAATGGCAAATAAATGAAACTTTGTAAAAACTTATTTGAAGGTCTTTACAAACACACAAAGTTAAATTCGAAATTGTTTCGCTGATAAAATATACTGAGTAAATATATGTATATAGCCACAGTTTTGAAAATAAACCAGCAAATAAGTAAGAAAGACACGAGCCAGTGAAATCTATGCAACTAACTTCGGCAAGCTAATGCTTACCCACTGCCTTATGCTGGTAGTTGGCCGGCTAATATATAGATGAAAAGTAGGCTAACTGTATGCTGACCGTGACAAAATACCCTGGATTGGAACCAGTAAGACAAAAAATGCATATTTAACTGTTGGCAGGTCTGTGGTGGCTGAACGTCAACAAAATTACGGGCCTACAACGGCTGGATGTCGACACGATATCAGACCAGCGACGGCTGGATGTCGCTACGATGGCGGCTCTGCGGCAGCTGGATGTAGACACGATATCAGACCAGCGACGGCTGGATGTCGCTATGATGCCGAGTCTGCGGCAGTTGGATGTAGCCTCGATACCAGATCTGTGACGGCTGGATTTTGCTACAATGGTGGGCCTGCCACGGCTTAATGTCACCCTGATACCGGGTCTGCAAAAGCTTGGTGAAGCAATGGTGCCGGGTCTTTGGTGTCTTGATGTCGCAATGGTGCCGGGTCTGTGGCGGTGTGATATCCAGACAATAAACAGTATGGTCATGTAAAACACTTAATTTTTATTTAAAATTTTAGTGAATGCTATTTTTTCTTTACATGTAGTCATTTAATTTTCAACACGTTATATGACATGATAATCTTTTGCTTGCCGATTGTGGGATGCGAACCTAAGAGCCATGAGGAGACATTCCCGCATGCTAATTACTCCACTGAGTAAGTTCCTGATTCCATCCAGTATTTTAGAAAATATAATGACACAAATTATTTTATAAAAGGAATGTTTACATCCCATGAAAATATAACAAATAATTATAAAACACATTATATTTAACTTTAATTTATTCTAAGTCTTGCAAACAAATAGTTAGTTGTTACCTTTTTATATATCTGTAAGTCAGTTACCTTTACAAGCGAGTTATGTAACAGAAATAACTTAGTTATTTTATATATTTAAAGATTAGCGCACGAACAATCTATATATGCTTAAGGGCGTTTGATATCAAAAAATCAATAATTTTGTAGTTGTCCCAAACATTGTTAAACTTGTAGGCATTGTATGCTATGACATTTTCCTCGAATAGAAAAAAATACATTTTATATTTTTTTCAATAATTAGATGTCAAATACAATTTCTTATGTTCTGTGATAGCCGTAATATTAAATACTAAATAGTAGAGATGAAAAATGTACAAAGTTAGCCAATGACATGGACTACCGTGAGACACATGTGTAATCACCAAATAACAAACCATATATATATATATATATATATATATATATATATATATATATATATATATATATATATATATATATATATATATATATATATATATATGGAAATATATGTCAAATATAAAGTATTATTTTCAATTTTTTAAAATTATATATATGAAATTTAATATGGTTATTGCGTATATGTTAAGCAGTAACCCGGCATTAGTTTATGCTGTAATTTTTTTCATCTGTACAACTTAGTATTTGTCGTTACAGCTTCAGTAAAACAGAAAAAAAAATTTTTTTTTTTTTAAATTAAACTATTCAAAAAATACCAAGTATAAATTTTCTTATTCGAGGAAAATTTCATATAAAATGCATTTCAAGATCAATAATGTTTGGTTCAAGTATTAAACTATAAATTTTGTGGTATAAAACATCCTTAATGTTAAAAATGTCTCAAATAAATACATTTTCATGAAGAGTGTAAAAATTTTCACTACCCAGCACTCATTCACAGCAAATACAGCATTAATGATATCTGGCGAAAACATTTTAACCATTAGATGGAAATATTGCCATATAACATACCCATGTGATGATGTGTTTCAGTGTATTTCATATATTGTAAAACTTTAGCTGTCATTTATGTGACAGGATACCATACAGATTGCCATAACTCAATTACCAAGAAAGCAAATTGCTGAACGAATTTACAAGAAAATTCATGTAGGTTTATGTTATATTAAACAAATTTTACATATTCATGTAATTGTAACAACTATTTATAGAAAGGAACACAAACCCAATAAGTACAGTTTATAAATAACGTATGTACATGTAAAATACTGTACTTCATTACTTATATCGGGATTACCTTCTTCTCTGTTATAAACATGAAATATGTATTGTTTGGAAATGAAAATCTCGGTTATTTACTAATTCAGTATTTAGGCCTTAGGTGGACAGCCTGCTTGATCACGCCTTTAAACAATAAACCAGGACAGGAGAGGGATTGCAAAGGTTTATTGTTAAAAGTCAGGTGCAGAAATCCCCTCCACCGGCCAGCAATCGGGCACAACTATACCAAACTACGAGCCATATATGCCATCGTCAAGCTGGGCGCGTCGTCTTTCCTCGTCAGTTCATCGCCGAGAGAAGATCGCACAGATGGGTATCTCCGGTCGTCGATAACCGCCTACCAGAAACAGCCTCCTGTAACATGATTAAGGTGGGAACATTTCAGTTTTTTTTTTGTCATAATAGAGGCGTCTGGTAAACAAACATAACAGGTTAGCTTAAAATATGAATTCATTATAAGCTCCCCTCTGAAATTTATATTCACCGAATATGTTATTGTATGTTCGTCATGTCAATAATCCCCATCATTCACAGTTGTGCGTTACCAAATCATATCTCATTATTCAGCTCCGCCTCTAGTACTCTCTTCTATGAATTGAACATAAGCCAACTTCATAACAATGCAATAATCATACAGTGGATGTGAGATCATAGATAATGTAAAATTACAATATAGGTACTTCATGAACTTATGTCATTCATTGTTTATTGTGTAGGTAATTTTGGCGATATTCATCTATTAATATTAAAATACACTGGGCAGTTTCATTACACTGATGGCTAACAAACAGTCTTAAAACAGAAATGATGGCATTGATAGCTATCTGTCTTCTTGCATATTCCTGACACTCTTCGACAGTTAAAATGGCGAGAAAACATCAGACAAAAAATATCCAATATTAAAGAACCTTGTTTTTGAAACGATACTGGGCCAGAATCAATTAGATATTCGCTAGCTTACTGAAAAGACAAAGATACTGTGTCGAGATCGGCACAGAATTTACTTTAACATGTTGGTGATTGGTTGGCTGTGGGCTGTCAGGCTGACACGAATATTGTGATATCCATCTTATATAGTATTTAAGATTCTGGGCCAATGTCTTTATCCTAAAGTTGCCTGTATGTTTGAAGAAAGACACCAAATAACTGACAGCTGGCTATCTTCTGGCATATAACTGACAGCTGGCTATCTTCTGGCAAATAACTGACAGCTGGCTATCTTCTGGCATATAACTGACAGCTGGCTATCTT
This sequence comes from Dryococelus australis, assembly GCA_029891345.1. Lineage (NCBI taxonomy): Eukaryota > Metazoa > Arthropoda > Insecta > Phasmatodea > Phasmatidae > Dryococelus > Dryococelus australis. The sequence continues at coordinate 125,138,437 of CM057002.1, forward strand.
CTGGCATATAAACGACAGTTGCTGATAGAGCTGGTATCGGGCCGAGTTGCCAACACTTTGCCGACAGGTTGTGTTTGCTGGGAAGTGCCTTACCTACTTAAAACATACCAGTTTACACCACCTGCTGTAGGAGTTTGGTAGGAGTCTGTCAATTGTTTCCCGAGATAACGTAAAAAACTTTATTTAACCACGTGTCGCTATCTTACAAAATGGAGGACGAAAGATGCTCCATGTAGATGCAGTCTATAGATGTAATATCTAATGTCTGCCTACGAAGTTAAGTTGGAAATAATTACATTGTTTCGACGATATAGCATTCTAAGCTAAAATAGCTACATGGCCGCCATTTTGAAAATATGTGTCTGATATTAATAAAACATAATACATAACATCATCTGCATCAGTACTACCTGTATGCCAAATTTGTTAGGAATCGGTTAAATTTTTACCGAGATATGAAAAAATTACTTGATTTTTTCGAATGGCGCTATCTTCCAAAACAGACAACAATGTGTTTATGTGTTGATGCACATGATACTTGTAACAAATATTTTCAGTATATAAAATTTGTTTGAAATTTTTAAACTATATGGTAGATATGCCAAATTAACCTAAAATATTTGAATGTTCGCCATATTGAAGATAAGAACCTAAACAAGTTGAATCACTTGCGTATATTTGGCCTATCACAGTATTACTTACATGCCAAATTGGGTGAGGATTGGTTAAACAGTTTTTAAGATATAACGTAAAATATTTCTTTCTTAATTTGGTGCTTTTTTTTTCGAAATGGCGGACCAAAAATGTCCATCTCATAATTAAATGATTGCTTGATTGCTTGCCAGTATAAACAGTTTGGTTTAAATCGGATGAATCGTTTCCGAGGTATGATATATCATCCTAAATCTTTAAATGGCCGTCATTTTGAAAGTTAAGTGCCCGACGTGGTCGAAAACTATAAAAGTCTGGTGTCCTTACTAGGTATTACACAGACGGGAAAGTGGTCTCATAAGACTTTCTTTCCTTCGGAAAGATGACTAAAATTTAGTGGTCTATCTTGGAGGAACATGCCGCAAGAGGTCTCCTAGATCCTCGTATTTTTTTCTGTATTTAGTGCTCTTCTGTAATTACACCATTTTTAGTAGTTCAATGCAGATATTGAAGTCCAAACGTACTGTTTTTATTTCAGATGGTTACCGAATCATATTTATTTACTTGATTCATATGAATACGTAATGAATTACATAAAAGGTTCATCTTTTTTCTTCATGAAAGTGGAATCTGTCATATTTCCTGAAACATAATACACAACTTTCTTATGACTGTTCAGTACTTACAAACATGAGAATAGTCATTTTATGTACATTGAATGGAATTTTAGTTTTTTCGCTTTTGACTTCATCCATCCACCTATTAGGCAAGAATACACTGGAAGCAGCACTGCACTTATAGTTTACACTATAAAACACATCAAAATATATTACAATGAACAAAATCGATACCGTTTCTTGACTTGCTAGAACAAAAGCGGATGTAATGTATATTCATTTCTGGATAATACTCAGCCATTTTTGAAATTATTTTACAGTATTTTTGTAAGTTTGAAAAATTTTCAGAGTCTTACATTTAATAACATAATGTTAGAACACATGACAGGAGATAATTTAAGTACTTGTAAACACATGGTATTACAAAACTCAATGCTTTAAAATTTTTCCGATCGTCAATACTTGCATATATTATTTTTTATGCTGTATAACAAACAGTAACGAATAATATGATGGCCACTATTTTCTTCTTATATCGAGTACTATAGACTGAAACTGACATCAACCGAACTCTGTTAGATTAGATGTATTTAAAAAGACTCTCGTAGAGATATTTACTACTAATGCTGAAAAAAAATAGAATAATTTCAACCAATATTCTAATACTAATCCTTCTATATAATAAGTAGACGATCTCTGTATGTCTGTCTGTCTGTCCCTCTTTAATACTTCTAAGTCCCTTGAAACTCAACAGAAGTTCTTCAAATTTTGCAGAGCGAATACTCAGGGTAAAATACACGCCAAGTTAGCATTTCAGCAAAATCAGAATACGCAACCATTACCTTTTACCCTGAAAACTCATTTTTATTACTTTTTCCCTATGAAATGTTTTGTATTAATGAATAAATAATATTGCGTAGAGATATGAAGGTAATTGAATACGATTTTTGTTTACTTTAAATTTCTCGCTTCAGTGTTGAGTTAATTAAGTGGGGCCACAGTGTCTCAGTGGATAGAGCGATTCCAAGAGGGGCCTTAGTGGATCAGTGGATAGAGCTATGTTAAGTGGGGCCACAGTGGCTTAGTGGATATAACTATATCAATTGGGGCCACAGTGGCGAAGTGGATAGATATATATCAAATGGGGCCTTAGTGGCTCAGTGGATAGAAATATGTTAAGTGGTGTCGCAGTGGCCAAGTGGATAAAGAAATATTAAATGGGACCACAGCCGCTTCAATGTTCAGTTAATTTCACATAATTTTATTATTACCTACATATGTGTAGGCAATATGTCTTCAGTCTTTGTATGATAACCAAGTTTTTTAACATGGTAATTGTTCTAGCCCCGTGACAATCCAAAAAAAAGTCACGGGCTGGGTCCCCTAGTAGGTAATATAAATGAGTGAAGAGAGCCGATGAGGATGATTGAGGTGAGTATGGAGCAGAGCCGGAATGAAAGGGCAAGAGAATCGGGAGATCCCGGAGAAGACCCGCTGACCAACAAGCATCGTCCGGCACGATTCCCACATGCAAAAATCCGGAGTGACTTGGCCGGGATTGAACACGGATCGCCTTGGTGGGAGGCGAGCGGGCTAACCGCTATGCCACCATGGTGCCATGATAGTTAATTAAAGGGGAAAATTATTCTGGAGAAAGTGACAACACATAATGTCAATATTTTGGGAGCTATAATTGGGCACCTATCAATTAAGGCATCCTTTCGGGAGCATTACTTTTATGATAACAATATTCTACATAAACTATGTTCATAAAAATTTCTATTACTTATGATGTGAGACAAAGAATAGGCCTTCAGCTTCTGATTTACAGATATTGGGACTCGCATGATGTTCTTTACCGTTTACTCAATGTCTGTGTACACACAAACTTTCTGTCATAGCACATAAAATTGCTGCTCGTACACATGGGCCATTATTGTGGATTTTCCAAAATATATAATAAATTGCGGTGGTTATTATTTAAAAAATACATTAGTAGAAATTTGGACGAATTATTTTTAACATAGCAGCGTACCAAGATGTCGCAACGTTATGTGTATGTGTGTTACGGAACTTTGGAGCCTGTTGAAGTCCCGCACAGTGCTAAGATGGGTTCGCTTAAACACCGGAAGGCACGTATATCACCAGCTAGTGGCACTTGTTGATAAACATGCTCAGTCCTCTACTGAAGCTCTCTTGCATCTTTTGTGAAGAGCTGCCTCGAGCATAGAGGACCCTCCTGCCCGGCTTTCGAACTGCGTTGCAGTGTGTTTGAAACTCGCATTTTTACACGAAACTATTAGATGCACGTCCAATGTGATGATCTATTTAAAGAACACACACTTAAGATTATTCCTGCATGTCACATTGAAGCTATCAAGCACATCGTAAACATTATATTAATGCCCTCCAACATGGCTGAAAAAAAAAAAAGCCTTTTCAGATTGCTGTTTCAAAAAATATATGAACCAGAGTCTTGAAGAACTACGATCTTGAAGTGCCCTGGAATTTGTTTCAGGTTCGCGTCCAATAAAAATAAAGAGTCACAGCTGAAAGTCCCGTAGTTCAAGCGATACGGCGGTAACATTGCACGCAGTTTCACAACATTGCGTGAAGAGGCGATATTGCTTTACATGCTATCACTGTCGTCGCACACAAGCACATCGCTCGCTAGGACGCATTCTTAAGAATGGTATCTTAACCAATTTATATATATATATATATATATATATATAGACACACACACACTAACGTTTGTGTAACATTCAACACCAAGAAGGATACATCTGATTGAAATTAACTTTTTACCGCAGATTAGATACAAGATATTACACACTTGATTAGGATTACAGAACTATGCATGGTCATTGTCCTTGAGAATGCAGTATGGTGTAAAGCCCCCCACATGCTGCAATCAGAGCCCCTAAACGACGTGGCATGGAATCAAAGAGGATATGGATATGTTCCTGGGGAACCTCCCTCCACGCGGTTTGTATGCGAGTCCACAAAGCTTTAAAAGTGGTTGCTGGACGACCGTGATGAACAAGTGGCCGACCAACCATATCCCAGACATGTTCGATGGGCGACATGTCAGGTGAGCGTGCAGGCCAGGGAAGCTGTGGTACCCGTCGTTCATTGACGAAGACTTGCATATACCTCGCCACATGTGGCCGGGCATTGTTCTAGTGATATATGGCATGTGGAGTCACCTGACGGAAGTTGCTGTACAGATTGTCCTCAACACGTAGGAGTCGATATCTCATGCTGAATTCAATGGCGCCCCGAAGAACCACACTTGGCGTTCGTCCGCTATGCCGCTCCACAATGCAGGCTGCCAGATTGTGGTCACCACGGTAGCGTCTAACAAGTATGCGGCCGTCACTGTCGGGCAGGTTAAAGCGGGACTCGTCCGACAACACTGCATTTACCACCCAGCACGCCAGCGACAGCGTTCACGTGCCAATTGCAGTCTGAGGCGTTTGTGGTTTCTGGGCAATGGGAGCATGCGTGCCACCAATCCAACCCAGCACGCCAGCGACAGCGTTCACGTGCCAATTGCAGTCTGAGGCGTTTGTGGTTTCTGGACAATGGGAGCATGCGTGCCACCAATCAAACCCAGCACGCCAGCGACAGCGTTCACGTGCCAATTGCAGTCTGAGGCGTTTGTGGTTTCTGGACAATGGGAGCATGCGTGCCACCAATCAAACCCAGCACGCCAGCGACAGCGTTCACGTGCCAATTGCAGTCTGAGGCGTTTGTGGTTTCTGGACAATGGGAGCATGCGTGCCACCAATCAAACCCGCAACAGACGGCGTCGAACCGTCGACGTAGACACGTTGACACTTGTTTGCAGTACTCGTGTCGAGCCAACACTGTGGACGAGGTCGTACGGTCCGTTACGATCATGCAGACAATATGGCGGTCATCCCGTGCTGTGGTCACATTGTATCCGCTCATTGCTGCGTACGACCCTCTTCTACCTGCTGGTTCCACACACGCATCACTGTCGTAGCAGCATGCCCTGTACGAGCCGAAATGTCACAGTATGACAAACCCGTTTCCCGGAGACCGATCATTCTGCCCCGTCCGAACTAACTTGCCTTATGATTTGGCGCCATTTGACGTCGACGAGGCATACTGGCACTTGCTTTCACTACTTTTGACGGCTCTTCACTGACTAAACTTGACGTAACACTGACCTTTCCAGTCACACAAGAGAGAGCGCTGCTGGGCCCACACGTACGCCATATTTCTGCAATTGGAGTCACTTATTGCTGGTACACTTTTCTACACATTATCGGAGTTTGGATTCATTCAGGCCATTCTTTCTGGGTTTTGCAATTTTACAAACAATAGAGTATATGTCAAGAGTTTCTATGCTTGTATGTACGTATGCATGTATGTTTCGTTCTTTTTAAAATATGCACCGTTCAACTGTCCATTGTCCGCTTGAAATACTGTGTAGGCTAAATGGTCTCCAGACCACCCCCCCCCCCTCCTAACGACAATTTGGTCTAAAACTCAGAAAATCGTATAAGAGGGATCATGTTTCTCAATTCTTAACCGTTCGTTTAATTTGCATTAATCTTGGCAGGTACACTCGTACTTACCTTTAACTGGGCGGTCAAATGGTGCTGAGACTGACGCGTATTCCCAGAAAAAGTTCGTACAGCCACATCCATCAAATCCGTATAAGGTTAACAAAAATGCTTTTAAAAAACTAATAAGACCTTAAATTTCGAGTAGTCTCTTTCCCTCCCCGGAAGTGAATAGAAACGTAATTTGTTTGTTTTGGTATTATTAAAACATTAAGTTCTGACAATTCACCATACAATATTTATATTGCAAATGCACTACAGTGTCATCACAATTCTTCAGGTAAAACGAGTTATTTTAGTACAAATACATTTATCAAACAATCATCTTTAGAAAAGTTTCTATTTTCTGCCTAACAAGTTGCAAAATGTCGCTAGAGAAGACTACCTCGTGTGCGACCCGTTCAGATATAAGAGTGGTTACCATTTGGTAACAGTGTTGTCAAAAATGTTAGTTACAATAGAATATTAGCATTTTTCTGTTACACACCCACGAACCATTTGTGATGAATAACGTATTTAGGAAACAAACAAATACGTCACATATGGTGTGATTTTTTAAAAAAGTGTGAAGAAACCGTGGATATACTATATAAAATTAACACACAAACCGCGCCCTTCGTTAAATTACATTGAGGTTCTTGCTTGCTTATTGATAGCGATTTGTGGTAAATTTTCTGGGGGTTTTTTTTTTTTTGTTTCGGCCCAGGCTGTTGCACTAGTCTAAGGAAAATAAAATTTCAAAATAACATATTATAAGTCCTTTACTAATTTCAAGAAATTTTTCGAATAACATTTCGTGAAGCTTTCTACGTTAAGCTAACGTTTTCAATCAATACAATACTAACCTTTTCTCTTAATTCACGCTACAAGTTTCGTAGATCAAAAATAAAATGAATCAAAGTATAACATTTTATGTAATATCTATTCAGATGAATCAGTTGGAGCAATAATTGCGAAGAGAAGGAACGCTGTTGAATGCAGTCATTTTGTGACGGATTTCGTTAGAAGTAATATTTTAAGCCAACATTATTGCTAATCACTACTTCTGCCTGCATATTTTCTCAACAATACAGTTGAATTTCTGCTTGTTTGACTGGATTGGATTTCTGCTGTAGAGTCTGTTCGGGTCATAGTTCACGCGTAACTCAGGGATGAATTAAAGTTATGATTTAACGAGTCGGGGGCCTTGTGGTTCGGAGCACGCCGGGATCAGAAATTTGCGTAGTCTTTAGTCTCACCGTGAGCACAGTGCGACACAAAATCATTATTTTTTTCAACTTCAGTACGGGGCCCGCAGTTACGCAGCGGCTAGATAGCTTGCCTTTCACCAAGGCGAAACGGGTTCGATTCCCGGCGAGCCCCTCCCGGGCGATGCTTATGGTCGGTGGGTTTTGTCGGGGCTCTTCCGTTTCCCCGCCTTTGCATTCCGCCGCTGTTCCACGTTCACCTCGTTTCACCCTTATTGACTCTCAAGACTTCGTTGTGTTAAGAGACGTTCAAACCTATCCACTCCTAACTAATTTTAGTGTTAATATTTTACGTATTATATATACACCTATGTTTACGTATAAATATATATAAATTCGCATCACATGATGTGCCGCAAACGCCAATATACAAGTTGTACTTTAATTGACTGCATATATATATATATATATATATGCTCGAGAAAAATCGTAACACTGATTTAAACATTTCAGCTCTTTCGAATGAAGTGTTGCTATGCGTGTCCAAAAATTTCCCAATCTACAGAGTAAAAAAGTTCTAAATTAATATATATTTTGTTTTCAGCAGTGTGAAATCATCTTAACGCAAGTAAATAAACAAAAAGTAGGAAAAGGGATATTTTTATAAGTTTATGGATGATGTGCCTATGCTGTAGGTCGAAAGTAAAATATATCAGTTAGAATATATAATTCGTAATGTTGATGGTAATCTGTGTTTTTCCTTACTGTGTAGAAACTAATTCCTGCATTCAATGATAAATTCTAAATAATGTTGAATGTTATGAAGTATTACTTTCTACAAATAACGGGTGGTTTGACGTACAAGAAAGAAAAGGCCTTGAATGGGCCCGGGGGGGGGGGGGGGGAAATTACTTAAAATGAAAAATATTTCCATTCAAGACAATAAATTTCAAAAGGCATCCAGTGCATTTATTGTTTAAAACGCTATACAATTCCTAACTTATAAGGTTTAATTTATACACTATTTACCCATTTATCTGTAACATATTCTCATTAATATAATTTGTTTGTTTAAAATAATGTAGCTTGGTTTCCCCTGAAATAAAAAAATATGATCTGAACTGATAGGCTTATATATACATATAAAGTATATAAACAATTGAAATATTATTAATAAGTGAAATTATGTTTATGCTGTACTATATCTCGGGCAAGGAAAATGTCAATCTGAGTTTCGAGCTTAGCTGTAGGTTGTAAAAATAGCTATAAGCTTAGACTACGGCAAGCTCCTAATATTTTGCACATAAACCTCTCACCCCATTTCGCATCAGTTCTAAATGTGGCCCGGGCTCAGATGGTTTTGACATTGTAGACGGTTGAGATCTTGCCAACTCTCCGAAGCCCATGTGCCGAACACGTGAGAATAATGGCTCGCTGGGCTCCAGGGTTTGTGGGATAGCCAGCCACTTTCAGTTCTCTTATGCACATAAACATTTACTTATTGCTTAATAGAGTAATTCTTTGCCGCAGATATTTTTGGACTGTACGCTGGGATATATTCAAACTATTAATGTGTTACAAAAATGTGAAAAAAAAAAATGCGTTTAAATACAATTGTACATTCAGAAATAAGCTGAAATACATAAAAGTTTAGAGAATATACTGTTATTAAAATCATGTAGTAGGACTTATATTAAAGTAGAAAATCCTTAGCATGTTATGAATGAGGCATTCTTTAAATTGTCATGATATCTGTTTGGACATTCCGGTTAGAGGCAGGGGAGTCAGTCAGTATCATTCATTATGGTCCGTTTTAGCACGTGTCTCCTAATTGCATACAGTATTATTAACCTGAAATATTTTACAATTTCTATGACGGAGAATTTACTATTTGAGCTGGCATCGGAAATTCAAAATTTTTGTAAAATAACTTTTTCAAAATGGGAAGGTAATATTGATTTCATTAAAACGGGGCAATTATCGTAAATAAAAATAATCGCCTAATTACCTGACATACGGGATAGCAAGGCGAAGTGGCCAGTAAGACGACAGTGATCATTGGCTTTTACTCTTCTCAAGAGTGCTGCAGTCTGGTGAAGAGGATGAAATATATCTTTATTTCATTTCATATAATTTTATGCGGAGAGAGTGTCTTAATTCTTGAATAGTAATATCGAGGGCGAATAACCTTGTGTACTACCACGTTGTGTGACTCGGAAAAAAGGGCACCAGCTTAAATTAAGCAAAAATACAGTAACTGAGATGCTTCCAGCACTGGATACCATTAAAGATCGTGACAAGTAAATGAACTGTTAGTTGTGTTCATATACAGTTGTGTGTATAACTCATGCACCTCTCTCCTGTTTAGTATTCATTATCCGTTTGTTGGCAATATTCGTATAAATGTGGCATGTGATAGTAGTGATTTATTCCTGCAGCTCAGGACCACGTCTGCCCGTTGCCTGGCAGACTCTGGATCCAGACGTTCTCGGTGTAGCCAACTCACATTATAGCACACTACGACAAACAACAGTTAGCCAATTTTCTGAAAATTTGTTTTTTTTTTTTTATTTTTATGCAAGGATTCTTAAGATTAACATAGGTCTTTTCAGATTTAATAGACTGAGGTTAGGCGAGTATTCAAATCAAAACTCATGCAGAAATAAGCGATGGAGAAGATGTCAGGCACAATAAAAATTCCAGGTATTTTTCTTTTATTCAAAAATATTGCAATTGGTGTAAGACATAATTATTAATTCTGGAAAATGAGCTAAATAAACAACCCTCCTGAATGGCAATATGCAAAATGAAAGAAAAATATTTAAACCTTTATTACATGCACACTGCAAAAATTCTCACTCAATGAAAATGATTCAGTCAAAATCTTGAAAAATTAAGTACCTCGACTTGCTCAACTTATTAAAAACGCATTAACCCTTCTTCTCAGTGCTTATCATGGTTAGAATTTGTGCTAGATTTTACTTCTTAGCGCCTTACCAACATGGAATCTTACTTTTAATTTCTGTATGTAGATAAGATGAAATTAAAGGAAGGCTGGACTCTGTAGCAGGATTCACCCGAAGCGTGGATACTTGATTATTACAAGAGCGTAGCTTGACGTAGCTCACAGCCACAGACGTCTCAGGGTCTAGCTAGATCTTAAAGCTCCTAAAAACAGCTGCTGATTACTGCGCAGGAGTAAAACAGACCTCACTCGACGTAAAAACACAACAAATACTTCAAGCTAGCTGTTAGAAACTAAAAACACTCTATTAACTAATAACAATCCTGTGCTTCGTCCAACCCTGGACGAGCGTCTGTGTTGCTCAGATGAAAGATGCTGGAAGAGAGAGAGAGAGAGAGAGAGAGAGATCCCAAACGAAATGGACCGGCTTATCCTATGCTATACTCTTCAGCCAATAGGAGTGCAGGGCTTCAACCTGATAGCCAATCAGAGGGTTCACTATTTAAAACTAACCAACTCGCTCCAAAACGGTCTGAATTCCTAGGCCATAGTGTTAAATGCCTCATAGGAATATAATTTTTAAAAATACAAAAATATTTCCTGAAGAATTAACAATCAGTTGAGACCATTACAAAGAAATTAATATAAAATGTTAATAATAAAATACAAACAAAAATAAAACTAGCTTAATGGATACATTTAAACATAAATATTCGCATTCGTATATCTAATTATGCAAAATCTTAACCGTGTGAAAATAACAAAAAAAATTAATAAATTTTATACAGTATGTGACATCATATAGAACATTACAAGTGTTAAACACAGGGTGAGTCCTTTAAAAGAGGCCCCGTGGGATATGTGTATAACGGAGTGAGGGAATGAGGAAACACAGTCCAGTGTGACAACAAAGTACCTAGAGTAGGTGCTGGAAGTGGCTGCCATTGACCTCGAGGCAGGGTGTGCAGACGACATATTGTGAAAGGCACGGGCGAGGACATGCTGCGGGATGGCATCGATAGCTGTGATAATGTTGGCCTGGAGTTCTTAGAGTGTGCGCGGGTTGTTGCTGTAGGCCTGTCCCTCTAGAGGGCCCACAAGAAGGAATCACAGACGGATAAATCTGGAGAACGGGGTGGAATAGGTTGGTTTGTTCCGCGGCCGATGACAGGATCAGGCTGGAACACCGACTCAATGCGCGCGATCGTTGCACGGACAGTATGCTCCGTGGCTCCATCCTGCTGAAAGTAAGCTCATCCTCCTTCAGTTGTTCCGCAAAAGCATTGAAAATGTGCTCGATGTAACGAGCCGAGTTCACGGTCTGTATTCCCTCGCCCTTTACACACTTGTCCCACGGGGCCTCTTTTAAAGAACTCCGCCTGTATAAGCAGTGTTAAACGTGTGCAACATGCACACATTATGGTAACGAGGTGCAGAGATAGTGAAAAATATGGATGCTACAAGGATTTAAAACTATTAAGAGGGAAGCCAGTAGTATTCTGGAAGTATGTATACTGGTTGTCTTACAAGTCTTTGGTTTTATTCAAGTTTCGATTTTTTTTTCATGCCTGATGTGATGCAAATGATGAATATGTCAGTTTTATCCAAGTACGTAGTTGGTTTGTAATTATTTACTGTAATCCGACAAAAATATCATTTATTAAAATTTAAAACGTGTCATAAAATTTAGCAGCTTACACTATTTTTACTCCAGACAGTTATTTATTTGCATTGGTGTCGAAGAGAGCAAAGTGACCAGGAATTTAGATTGAGCTAACAGGCTAAAACATTCGCCATTTTAAAGTGTCATGATTGGAGTTTGCAAAATGAGAGGCAATACTTTTCGACATGAGAAGTAACGCTAGGAGCAGCACCTATGATTGGAGCAGCACCTATGATTGGAGCAGCACCTATGATTGGAGCAGCACCTATGATTGGAACAGCACCTATGATTGGAGCAGCACCTATGATTGGAGCAGCACCTATGATTGGAGCAGCACCTATGATTGGAGCAGCACCTATGATTGGAGCAGCACCTATGATTGGAACAGCACCTATGATTGGAGCAGCACCTATGATTGGAGCAGCACCTATGATTGGAGCAGCACCTATGATTGGAACAGCACCTATGATTGGAGCAGCACCTATGATTGGAGCAGACAGATGGAGAAATAAGCTAATGGTATTTTCCAAACGCTTGGTAAAGGCTGAGGCTTGTTTGTATTGGTTTTTGTTAAATATTATTATTATTTAATTCGGTCCCCAGAAAATGGATGAATATTATATATCAAACAATAAGCACTGTTGTATGCGAATATCGTATGTGACAATTCAGTAGCTACATTAACCGGCACAGCATGAAAAGTTAGCCATTTTGCTAACAAATATTTTAAATACAGATTTCCAAAACAATAATTCGCAATAATTTAAAAAATTTATTTTTAGTTCTTTATGCAAAAACTATATTATATTCAGTGTGATTTTATACTTTTTTTAGTTTACTCTAGACGATTTAAATAGAATTTTATCTTAGATTTGCCACTTCGTCCTGATCTTCTATGTACATAAGCAAGTTATGTCGCTAAACGTTTTGCAAATACTTGTGTTTTCATAGACAAATTAAAAATCCAGCAGTAAAAAAAATTGTTTCCAGATATAATTTTTCACCTCGCGTTATGAAAGAGCGGCATTTATGGATATGCGCACTATGATACACATGTGCAGAATCGCCATGTATAGACAGAGTGCAACGTAGAAACTTTCCCGAATTACACTGGCATAAAAAAAGTATTTTTCCTAGATAATATCATTGTGGCCCATGTTAAAACCGCATAGCAAGAATCTTCGAGCAACTGACATGCCAACAGTAAAATTCAGCAGTTCGCGGGTACTACAATGCAGACAGTATTTTCATAAAAAAATTTAAGAATCAGAGACTATAATGTAGATTTCACCTGCATATGTTGGCTCATTAATGGGCCAAATGCAAGTACATCGCTGGTCATTATAATTGCAACACTAATATCGATAGTAAAATATTGTTTGCAAACTTTAACCCAACGTTTTGCTTTACGATTGAGCCAACGTTAGCACATTACTTGAGCCCCAAGCTGAAACGTCATGTAGACCGGACCTAATTAGGCCGAACATAACTTTTATGCTGGTTGCAACTAAAATACAACATTGGCCTAACTTAATATTACAGTTACGTGCAAACTTTTAAGAGTAGTGTGTTTTTCTTTCAGAAAGACATTCGCACAGTCATTTTCCAACCAAAGGTTACTTATATGTTTCATAGTTAGTAATGTGTTAGCGAGATATTTTACTGCATACAAAATTCCATACAATTAAACACTATTATTACAACGATGTTTTCTAGTGTATTAAATAAATTTTACCCACTGACTAAAAGCTAAAAATATCCGTTAACCCTATTGGCGTTCTTTACTTTCTATTCCTTATCTTGATCTGATATTTTCATTGGGGTTTTTAGATTAAAACTTGCACTCCTTAACTTAACAGCCCAAAGTGTTCTCCACTACGCTAATATGACACGTAATGGTTAGTAAAGCCATAAGCACACAATATAATTTTGAAGTAAATTATACTGTGCTTATATTGTTAAGTTTATTTAAGTCTGATTTTACTACTGTTTAACTGAATTTAAAACCTGCCTATTACACCATTGTATTTTCTAACTGGCAACCAATACGCAACCAACCACAAACATTTTAGTTTAAAAGAATCTATATGCAAATTAAAATGAATTACACTCTTTTTACTTATAAAACCTTAATAATATCTTATTTTTGCATAATGTCTTCCAAACCTTGCTGTGCAATCGTAACACAAAATACACATCACAAACTATTATATTCGTTATATTGTCTCAATACCTGAGGAAAAAAACTCTGCTTAATTAAAAATCACTTTATGCAAGTATTTTATGCTGTGATAATTAATATAATTTTCGTGACTTTAAAAACTAGAATTTTCTATTTGTGAATATATCATGTTTGTGCAATAATGGCTTAGCAAATCTTTAGATACCAAATGCTGACAGTTATGATTTCCAACATTAACCAACTAATCAACCATGACGTCAGTTTTAAATAACGAATAGCCTGTGTGATAAAATTAATGCTTTTAAACCATAACAACAAATTATAGCCTTGCTTCATTATAAATATGTTAATTACCATAGTTGTCACAATGTTCGTTACAAAACAGTGGCCTAACAAAAGATAATACACAAAATGCAGATATTATGTTTTCCGAGAAGTAAGCAACTTATGACCGAAAAAAAGTTAATTTTAAATAAGGTATATTTCGTGTTAAAACATTGCTTAAATAATCATTCATAATCTTAATGTTATTTTGTTCTTTACACAATGTTTGCTTAACTTAAGAATTAGTATAAATTACCAACAACTGTGTTCTCAGCATTGGCAGAGCATGTAATCAACTGAACATATTTTAATGAAAAATATATGTGGCCATGAAAAACTTTCACATTATATAAAATTCATGAAAGTGGCATTGTTTTCATTCAAAATGTTTGATTCTAACTTCAACATAATATGTTGGTTGCCCAAAGTTGGCCCAGCAAAAAATATACACATATTTCCTACAGTTTATTTACTAAATTGTTACCGTACCATCAAATAGCTACTTAAAAAAAAAAAAAAAAAAGTCACTTGTGATGGGTTATGGCATTTTATGATTAATAACATCATTATTATGACGATATTCCATCACGGCTATTTTCTTGCAAATTCAGCTTTCTGAAGCATCCAGAATGGAAATTCGCCTAAAATTTTTTAACACTACAGAATATTTTAATATATTGTTTTTTTTACAATTAAAAAGTATGTTTTAGTAAAATATTTTATAATGTTGCAAAATATGTACATTCTTCTTTCATATACTGCATAAATCGCCCCTTGCTCACAAATTTTTGTGATGTCTGTATTAATTTTTTATGAGTTATTAACATTGTATAGTCGGGTGCAGTGCTCCATAGGCAGTTGCTTTACTTCAACCTTAACCAAACGTTGTCAGTCGACTGTTCGTAAGCTCTTGTAGCCGAGCTACTTGCCACTTACAACCCAGCAATTGGCCACTAGTGGCTCACTTAAAAGAAGCTTGCCAAGCATTTTCAAAGCCATAAAATAATCATATTTCACCAAAATAAAACAAATTACTTTACTGCATTCATAAATGCTATCCTAAGCGTAATTTTGCAGCTTGTAAATTTATTTGGAAGACCCTAAAATCGAACTCGCAACCCTTTTGTTCAGAGTCTACATGCTAGCATTTGCTCTACCATGAATTCATATAAAGCCTTTTTATTAAAATCGGAATATTTTGTACACATAAAATATTCATTATTATCTTTGCTATGGATACAAATTATGTTAGTATCACAAATAAATGCTGGGATTTTAGTGTTTTGTTTAAAAGACTAGTATTTTAGTGTTTTGTTTAAAATACTAGTATTTTATTACCGTGCTATTTTAGGTGGTATCTAAAATGCAAAATAATTGTTTTACGTGTAATACTGTAAGGGCCTCAAGTGTAATAACTATGATTTCCTATCCTAGTAATGTCCCATGATAATTATATTCCATATATAAGCCGATCTTCCATGACGCAGTCATTTTGTGCCCCCCCCCCCTTCGCCGCATGGGTTGCTGGATGTTCTGGGTTCGAATCCTACGTAAGGCATGGGTGTTCCTTTAAGTTAAGTTATATGTTAGTTTATAAGCCGTCCTTTGATAAACCTCCAGGCATAACACCAGGGGACGTTAATAAGCACTTTCCAATTCCAACATACTTCATATATACAGCGGCCGCGGTGGCTGTGCGGTATGACTGCTCGCCTCCCACCGCGGGGAACCGAGTTTTAATCCCGGCCGGGCCGCTAGCTCCGGATTTTCGCAAGTGAAAATCGTACCGGATGATGCCACTATCGGTATGTTTTATCGGGGATCTCCCGTTTCCCCCACCCTTGCATTCTGCGCTGCTCCATTCTCGCCTCGTCCACCTTCATCGGCTCTCAACGCCTCGTTGTTAAGAGCCGCCCAATCTCTCAACTCGACACATATGTGCATGGAATAAAAAAAATCAAATGAATTCACATAAGCTATTTGCTGTTACCCCTGCTACGTATAGTAGGCATGCCATAAATGGGCCACGAAATTATTAGTAACATGTCAGTTGGCATAAATGGTGTGCCATAATGGCACGTAAGCTTGCTGATAATGTTTCTGCAGTAATAATTAGACACCTGAAAAATTTGCGGTTTCATTTCGGGACAAGATAGAATTAAAAATCTCGTACGTTAGTAATGTTTATGGTATTGGCCCACCCGTTTATTTACACCTCATGGACAACTCTGAGCCAATAATAAACAGACAATTGATTGCAGATCCAATCACTGGCGTCTGTTGATACAATAAGCAACCGTCGAACAGTGATATTTGCATGATTTTACATACAATGGAGTATTGCCTAGAGGTTTTTTAAACTCGCAAATTTTTTTAGGTCTCTAGTATTGAGCAATAGTTAGCACACCACAAAAGGCCCTTAAGTATTCTATTATGCCCCCGGCAGTAAACACCAGTTGGTATGCCGCAAATGGCCCATTAGCTTGCTGGTAATGATTTACCAGTAGTGACTAACAGTTGGTTAGCCGTAATGGGTACATAAACTTGCTGCTACTATTTTCGCAGCACTAAGCAACAGTTAGCATTCCGTTTAATGTCTGCAAATTGGGGCTTATGTTGAATTACAATATTCATTCTGAGGGCATTGGCCAATATTATAAGTATTTATATAACATATTGTGTAACTTTTGTTTATATGACTTACCACATAAGTAATGCTGTACATGCGTACGTTTGCGACCACTGCCAACCGTTAGTCGATTGTTAATTACTTGTTGTTTGCTACTTGGGGAGGTATATATTTCAGTCCCACTTTCGAAAAAAATTAAATGCTAGTGCAGCTTGTGTTTACGAGTAAGTCTGTGTATTTGTGTGTCTGCCCCTAAAATCTTTTCGACGGAATTTCTCCTAACTAGATACTTCTGAAAGTTTATTTGAATGCCCTCGCAACATTTATTGTTTTCGACCATGGCCAGTTATTATTTTCTGGATGCATTTCTTTAAATATTTCTTGGGCGCTCGGTCTTGTCTCCAGAGCCATTCGACCAGAAAGGCAATTCAGTTTTGATAACACATAATATTATAATTCAAATAAAAAAATTATACTTTGTTTTCGCCAATTTTGGAAGAGTGAAACCCATTAAAAATGATATCATTGGAACAGAAAAAAATTGGATGTGGCTGTGTTGGGGACACGGCCGTTTGTTTTGCGTGAATACGTCTACGTTGGCGCGCTCAGACGCCTTGATGTTTATTTTACGTTCCCGGCAACTGCTTCACTCGATCATGTGGGATTTTATGGGTATCACTGGATTGCTTTTGAGATGCTCTTTCCAACCGTATACGATTTTTGTATTAAAACTTGGAGTTTTGACAAGTATATGCCGACATTGTGTCAAGTTTTCTTAACTTTTTAAATAAACTCATTTAATTTCACCATAACCACGCCACACAAATATTTTTATACGCGTAATCGATTGATCTTGACGAGAGCTGTCGATTGAAACACAAACGAGCGTCGTAGCTTCTCCTAGTCAAAAGTTATACTACGCGGAAGTTTTGAGACGCGGCGAAACGAACTCAAAATTGCGCCCTCCACCCCCCCCCCCCCACGCACACACACATAATGGTTCGCAGTCCTCACTCAACCTTAACATATTCATTGATCCTTGGGCAATCGAGTGATACAATTGAATCTGTAATGTAGACGATAGATTCGGAGCTGCAATGCCAAACTGTATCTCCCGATTTTATCATCGGGTTTTCTGGATTGCCTCCCACTATGGCCACGAGTTTAAAGACGTATTCACGTCAAAATTCAACACACATTGGCCCAACCGGATACACAAGTAGAGCTACGGTAGAAATGTAAACTGCATATGTCCAAATTAATGGTTCTGTTGATCATTTATCAACATTCCAAGAATCACTCAAATGTCGCCTAGGAATTGGTGTGTTTGGGAAGTTATAAAAAGCAGACAGAATCTTTAAACATGTTTGCTGATCATTGTTTGTGTATGTACTGAGATAAAGTTCTGTAACAACGATTTCTGGGTAGAAGTTCCTTTCATAATGACAGACGATGAAAACTATTACCTATAGCATTTGCTGCACACATTTGCTGCACACATTTTCTGCACACATTTGCTGCACACATTTGCTGCTTAGGAGCAACAAGTTAGGTTTTAATCATTTTAATCATTCTAGTAATGTGTCATATGAAAATTTAAATTTTTTGATCGCTCTTACAGAAAAATTGAATTATTTACTATTTATTTGTTGAGTTTTATTCCAAGCTTTTGTTTTATAAACGTGGTCGAAAGGTATCAAAACTTAATAACGCATATTAAATGTGTTGATATTTTTTAGTAGATATATTTACAAGTTGGAGGAGTAAAGAAAGAGTTGTCAATTAGAAAATTCGACACATCATGAACTGATAGTATTCGAATTTCGTTGAAATGAATTAAGGCATTGCACAGATATAATGTGAGTTAGTTAATGACATGGCTATCCATAATATTCTAACAGTGAGATAACCCGACATTAGGAGGGCATATATCAAATCAGGCTACCACTATTTACAAAATTGTGGTTCGATATTATGTCGTTTTTTCTGCTTTTTGCAAATAAATAATTTCAATTTCCAGTTTCTACGTGTAGTCACGCCAAACCAAAAATGGATCATCTCCACTGAGAAAGTGCCTTAATTAGTATTCAAAGAAATGCTTTAGCGATATAATTATTAGATTTGGAAGACCCTAGTCAATAACGAATAAATACGCAGTATTCAAAGACAAGAAAACTTTCAATACATTAGTTATATAATTATGTACACTTAGTCAAACATCTTACGTACCATATATATATATAGCCTATACGAAAATTTGCTTTCTGTACGATAATTTTATAATCCTGTATAAGTAGGCTACTAATTAAAGTTTCGCCTGTAACATATAGACGATTTTTTTTGTTTGTTAATTGTATAAGTCTGCACATTAAGAAAGTAACAAATATACTATATATATAATATAATTGTTATATATATGTAGTCCAGTCATGTTTAATTCCAACTTTTCTGGAGTCATGCTAAAGCTATACTTTCATGATATTACATCCGCCTCGGCAAACATAGCTAGAAAACAACCAAGTCTAGAAAATTACGGCAAAAGGACAACGTACAGAATTAGTGCGCACTCAGTGTAATAATATTTTGCCCAAGCACTAATTCTTACTAGGCTCTACCAAACCACCGGTTTTCTCGCTGATTTTATTTATGTTAATTATTAATGAAATATTACAATGCGTGTGACTTGTTTACTTTTGTGTTTACTTTTTAGTAAACAATCAAACACGTCATACATGGCACACTAATTGCAATATCGTATGTAACATTTTGAATGCCACATTATAAAGGATGAGTCCTTTAAAAGAGGCCCCGTGGGACATTTGTGTAACGGAGCGAGGGAATGAGGAAATACAGACCACGGGGCCTCTTTTAAAGGACTCGCGCTGTATTATAAGAATAATGAGGTATGCTACTCTGTACAATAAAAACAAACAGGTTCATGGACCAATAAAGGAGGGGTTATTTGCTTCCTAAAGGGGTGTGTTATAAGTGCTCCGTTAGCCACAAACGGTATGTAGGTGTTGTAGCGGTGTGAAATGGCGGGACGGCAACGCTGCAGGGCAGCGGCGCGTGTTTTGAATCGAGCGATAGTTACGTCATACTTCCAAGGGCCCGAGAAGCCGGCACCTCGCCAGCGCACAGCCGCAACAGACTATATTCCGCGCCGGGTGCTAGACTCTCGAACTGGCAGGGGCTGCAAATACCTCCGCGCAACAATCGCGCAAGTCACACATGCCAGCCCCGCGCCGGGGCGATGGTCGCGGGGATAAGAGGAGCGGGGGAACTATTTTAAACAACAATACGGAGACACGACCTGCTCTTAACGAACTATATCACCTCCCAGGTCAGTGATTTTTTTTAACCCGTTAACTTATCATTAGTGGCGATGGTTTATCGCGGTAAAAGTAGACTGTTTGGTAGGATTCAACGTAGTGTGCCTATGTCCGGCAGTATTCTTTACTTATTGGCTGTCATGTCTATAGTCCATTCATGGTTTCTTCGGCCTTTTTTAATTAAACCTTTGAAAAGGCTCCCCATGTATGACGTGGTTAGTTATTTCCTAAATGTTTTCTGTATCACAAGAAGCGTTTTATGCTTGTGTTCATAAAAGTTAATCTTTTTCTGTTAAATTGAAATTTTATTCGTATTTTATCTATAAGTTATGATGCCTCATTTAGAAATAACTCGAATAAAAAAACAGGGAGAAAATATGTATGTTGGTAATGCCTAGTGAGAAATAGTCCTTATATAAAATACTATTACACTTATTGCCCACGAATATGGTGCGTTGTCCCCCTGGTGTAATTCTACAGGCTTAGTTAAGTTTCGTTTGCACATACCCTGCAAGTAGAACTTTAGCAGAGCTTCAGAAAATGCTGAAGTAACCGTGAATGGACTATATGTGAAGCTACTACCCCATCTCACTGGACCAATGAGGATTCTGGTACTAAAATGTAGAACGTTCTTGATTGGTCTACAAACAACTTAGCCGAGTCAAAACCTTGTTCATCCAATCATGAACGAATAAACTAGTTAAAGAGTGTTACAGAAGGCTACTGCGATAATCGAAATTAACTCAGTCTCGTAGTCGTGCCCCAATCCTTCGAAAAACCTTCAACCGGATCGTATATCTCAGTTATACACCGTTCGACGGATCTGCACCTTATTTAGCAGGGACAATCTTCACTGCCCAACTTAAATTACAGTGAAGGTCAAAATTTCCTCCGGCTCCCAGTGTACTAGAAACTCCCAAAATCACCCTCGGGGGTCGTGTATCTCAATCCTACATAGTTTGACGGATATGGACCAGATTTGGCGTGAATAGCTTTCAGTACACAACTGAGATTACTACGACGGTCAAAAATGATTCCGGTCCGCCATGCATCTGTCTCCTCGGAAAACACAGAATTGTAAACAGTTACTGGGAAGTAATATGGTTCGTGAAATGCGTACTAGGTACTGCTTGAAAACGATCCAGAGGAGAACATATATGATATATGACAAGAACCGAGGTTTTTATACTTCTTCGGGGATTGTATATGGAGTAAGTGTGAACTCCACCGACAAACTTCGGCAGCTGATTCCTCATTTAAAAAAAAAAAATGGTGAAAAACATATACACGACATATGCCTAAGACTATTCGGAAGGATTGAAAACCGCCCTTGAAAGTGTAGTTGAAACAGAGGTTTTTTTTTTTTTTTGTTAGTAACACAACCAGAATGAACGATAAATATTTAAGTATCCGGATATTCCATTATTAAACGACGAAGTACAAAGCTCAAAAATATATGCCCCATCAACCTCCACCATGTAAATTGAGGGGTTAGTAGAACATATGTGCAAATAAAAATGTAACTGTATCACTTTGTTAATTTTTTCCTGGGCATATGTAATCTACCGTACATGGTGAACAAAACTTTCGTATTGTGTTATTGGACTCGTCGTCTCAAATTGCTGGCGTTATTCCAGACGCCGTCTATCACCGATTGTTACTGGAAGATTTTGCTGTCCGAAAAATACAAATTTGTGATATTTTTGTGAAAAGACTTCAAAAATTTTCAATCAAATATTACCAACTACCGTATAAAAACTTGATATGATTGAAAATAGAGTAATTAAAAACGTATTTGTCCTTTTCAGACGTGAGGGGTTTTATCTGAGAAATAGTTCTGTATTTATTCCACTTGTTATTTCATTTATCTTCGTCTTTTCACAATATGAATTCAGGTACAGAAAATATAACAAAGTATTTTGTGTTGTGGCCTTTTTACAATGGTGAAACATCACGCAACCCGAAATCGGGTATCCCACAAGGATTTAATTTCATACATTAATTAGGTGGAAATTCACTGGGTAACCTTTGAATTTGACAATCATGTCAAGTATCTGATGTTTTCTGGATATACATTATGCCTACGAAGGCCCACACAGACTTTTATGATAGACAAAAATGGCAATCTACCGTTATCAAGGCCAAAACGACTTTTACAGAAATAGAAAACAAACATTTTATATATTTGTAACTATTTATAATTGCTAACGCAGACACGACTTCTAAAAACATTGCATTTAATATATTTATGTATATTTATAGCTGCCAAGGTCAACACGCCCTTTAAAAACTATTCCAAATTATGTTTAGAATACAAATTCTCTGGCCATCACATCAAACTAACGCCAGCGAATTACCAATTTGACTATTTTGTTACCTTTATCGAATGCTTAGCTGGTATGGTCTGTTAGTATGAGCGGGATGGTTTGATGGGAATTAAGACAATATGGGTGTTAAGAAATGGGCTTGTCTCAGCTGTATATTTGATCGAGTTATGATGGATATTGTGATTGGTGTATTTGTTGGCATGGTGTTGGTCAGTAGATCAGATGGCCTACGTGAGTTACAGTGGGTAGAAAATTGAATATTAAGGTGCCTGCTTGCGAGTATATAGGTAGCCAGGTTTCAGCTAGTGGCAGTGGCAGCCGTGAAAGACACTACGCCTCAGCTCATGTAAGCAATTGGAATATAGTATGGAGCCAAAGGTTGCTGGTTCATCAACGCCTGAAGTCAGCGCAGTGCTACCAACTTCTTCGGATTGGGCAGCTACAGAAATGGTGTCATCGACGACTTCGTCAATGCTTCGTTGTTGCCACTGTGGCAATATATTTGCCTACAGCCGCAACGCTGTGAGACATGAGGCCTGCCGCATTCAGAATGTGTGTGGAGCATGCTAACTTTAAATGTGAAAAATGCAAATCGCAGTTTGGTTGGCGAAGTGACAACCTGAAAATACATCTCGAAACCTTTGCTGGTCTGCCTTCACTTCCTGCTAAGAGTTATCTGCCAATATTGCATCGGAGCTGTACTGAGGTGGTAACTGACGCAACAAGCACTGGAAAATCATCGATGCACAAAACTTCGACTGTGAATGCTATCGGCAGTTCGTTGCTTTCATCAAGACTTCCATGCAGCTACTGTGAGAAAACTTTCGCAAACGTCAATAAAACACGAAGGCATGAAACTAATGCTCGTGTAAGGAGTACCGTCCGCATGGGAAATCGGTGTGTGAAGTGATCTAAATTGTATGCACGCATCGACAATTTAAATAGATATTTTAAAACAATGCGAAAGTGATGTATCAGCTACCGATGCTGAACGAGCAGATCAACCTTCCTCTGTGCAGTTTACAGCGAAAACTGTTCCTAATGCAGCTTCGAATGGTGAATCAGATGCTACACCTATCAATTCGTCATCGCAACCTACGAAAATAACCTTTGAGATGAAGCCGAATGCAAATGGATTTTTCCTGAAGCAATCTGCATTCAGAGGCTTCTAAAAGATCATGTTTCTCCGAATCTAACGGCCTCGACGAAAGATATTTGTTAATTTCTGGCTTATATGAAGCAAAATTTAATAAACCAACTTACAGAGGAGGTGTAAAAATTTGGCGGTGGGAAATATAATATGAGCATTCAAGAAAGTCATTCAAGACATCTAATGTGCGTATCTATAATGTGCATGATATCGAGGAGAGAGTTGAAAACAGTATAAAGGTGTGTCGTGAGGAAGACGAAATGGCACTGAAGGGCTCTGGCTGGACACTCGGTTCGGTTGATAACTACAGATGAGAACGAGGGGATTCAGTCAAGTCAACACATAGGCAATATTTTGATATCTTTGTCTTTGGTGTGGATTACAACCACATGAAAATATCCACAGTTCATGATATCAAATAGTGTATATATGCAAGGAGCCTATGTAAGCGTGAAGCCTATGGATTAATGATGGTTATGTCTCTAAGGGACCTGAAGTGCTGAGAAGTTTATATCTGGTTGCTGCAACTTTTATCATTGGCGTGATTGACAAGTTTGTTCCTGGTTCCTGTTGCTTCCGACATGATGACAACCAAACAATCTGGACCCACTAGTGTATCATCTACAGAACTTTCAGTGGCTAATTGGTGTCGCTTTTGCTGGAAGGACTTTGCCTTCAAGCTTACTGCATGACGACTCAAAGTTTATAAGTGCCAGACAGATATTGAATGAGGGAGGTAGGAGATAGAATGAGAAAACGAAAGAGAAACGAAAGAGAGGAGAAAGGGACGGAATAAGAGAAATATAGAGAAAGATATTGAATGAGGGAGGCAAGATAGAAGGAGATAGAATGAGAGAAAGAGATGGAATAAAAGAAAGAGAGAGAAACGAAAGAGAGAAAGAAATAGAGACAACCGATGAAATGAGTGAATGAGAGAGAAACGAAAGAGAGGGAGAAAGATGGAATAATAGAAACAGATAGAAACGAAAGAAAAAGAGAGAAAGAGATGGATTAAAAGAAGGGGATGGAATGTGAGAAAGATATTAAATGAGGGAGGCGAGAGAGAAGGAGATAGAATGAGAGAATGAAAGAAAAATGAAAGAGAGAAAGAGAGCGACAACATGGAATGATAGAGCATTAAATACAAGTCAGTACGGTGGTATGGCATCACGATCGTATACGCCTTGAAAAGACGAGTCCGGTGATGTATAACACTTAATACTTACGCCTAAGAATTTTTTAATTATAAAAATTTATTTAATTTTATAAAAATAATCTTTAAAATAATGTAATTTTACCTATGTAGGCTGGAAGTATGAAGCGAGCCCCCAACATCTTAAAATCGGCTCGTTTTTGAAGAAATGGGGCTACGTTACTACACATTCTGGCACATGACATTTTTGAGGGAAAACGCGAAATTTTTAAGGAAAAACGGGAAATTTGTAGGGAACAAAGGGTAATCTCAAGACATTTTTGGGATAAAACCTACGATTTTTGTGTGAAAATAAGTGATTTTTGAAAGAAACAAAAACGGGAGATTTCAGGTCAAGGTCATCCAAGATCGAGCCACCGAGCCACAGCCGTGGTGTGCCCGAACATACCGTACCCTACTACTTGTGTGCCGAAAAATATTAAGAACAAAAGCAACGAAATAACACTGGTTGCAGTATTGCACCTACCCCAGAGACAGTAGAAGGCGAAGGAAGTTGGAAGGCCCCCCCCCCCCCCCCAATTCCCATGTTGACACGGCTGAAGATTTAAGCAAAAATACCTTCAACAAATGGGTACGAATACTATTAATAATGTAGACATAGCATTAATGCAAGATGGAAAAAAATTATAATTAATTCATAATTTTACTTACCAACAAAACATGTGTAACAACTGTCTCCAAGTAATATTTAATACTGAACTATGTAGCAGAACATATACTCACATAATTTTTTTCTTAATGAAGCATACTATAAGAAAAGTTATTTATGATTGGGTATAATAGTGTTGTAAAAATATCCCTAGACACAGCACTTTGAAAAAATTATTTTTTCAATAAATGTAGTTACTGTTTAAAAAAAATCCTACAGCATATGGTCACCAATAATCCTATATAATAAGTAGACGATATCTGTCTGTCTGTCTGTCTGTCCATCTTTAATACCTCTAAGTCCCTTTAAACTTAACATAAGTTCTTCAAATTTTGCAGAGCGAATCCTTAGTGTAAAATACAGTACAAGTTCGAATTTCAGCAAGATGAGATTACGCAATCATTGCCTTTTACCATAAAAATTCATTTTTTTAATTACTTTTTCCCTGTGAAAAGTTTTCTATTAATGCATAGAGAATATCGCATAGCGATATAAAGGTATTGAAATGTCATTTTTGTTTACTGTAAATGTCTCGCTTCAAGGTTGAGTATATTAAGTGGGGCCCCAGTGGCTCAGAGGATAGAGCGATTCCAAGTGGGGCATTAGTGGCTCAGTGTATAGAACTATGTTAAGTGAGGCTGCAGTGGCTTAGTGGATAGAACAATATTAAGTGGGGCCACAGTGGCCAAGTGGATAGATATATATCAAATGGGGTCTTAGTAGCTCATTGGATAGAGAGATTCCAAGTGGGGCCACTGTGGCTCAGTGGATAGAGCTATTACAAGTGGAATCTTAGTATCTCAGTGGATAGAACTATGTTAAGTGGGACCGCAGTGGCTAAGTGGATAGATAAATATTAAATGGGACTGCAGTCTCTTCAATATTGTGTTAATTTCACATAATTGCATTATTACCTACATATATATGTGCAATATTTTTTTTCAGTCTTTGTATGATAACCAAATTTTTTAAAATGGTAACTGTTCTAGCCGCGTGACAATACAAGAAAAAAGGTTACGGGCTGGGTATCCTTGTATAATAATAATCAGGACATGGCATTAATGCAAATTGGCGAAGCTGGATAAAAAATGTTTTTATTAATATGCAAATACAAATGACTAAAAAAGCCCGTGCATGCTGTAATTTTTACTGAGTAATTGTTTGCAATTTTACAAATGCTTGTAACAATGCAAAGATTTCTCCTGTAAAACTACTCGTTTGTAAAAACTACAAGGGCCATGCTTGTAATAGACCTTAAGAAATGTTTATATTATACTGACCCCTATCCACGAGCTTGAGCAAAATGGTGGACACTCAACAATGTAAAACTTTATATTGCCGTTTTGTGCGAAAACTATGGGTGATGTAAAGTGTAATTGCGTGCAAAAGAAATGTATTGCAAGTGTGAGAACACTTCAAGTAACTCGAATAATTTTTAAAAAATATGTGTCTCTGTTACTCATTTCCTAGCTACATAAAACTCTTAAAGTTTATCCTTCTTAATAAAAAGTTTATTTAATATTTTGTAGGTACTTGCAGCTATATTTATTATAAAAATAAGTCGTAAGTCAAGTTGGTCTGGTGATTAAGGGCTAGCAATACAAAACATGAACGTTCTTATCCCCACGCTGACAAAGTGTATGTTTCCGTAAATTATATTTTGAAATATTTGGCCTAGCTATTAATTCATTACTTTTCTGGAAGACAAATTTTATGTACACTTTTTAAGGATGTAAGTTGTAAGACGAGGCTATAATTGGTAAAACTACAAAAAAAAAAAAATATTTTAGCGTGTAACTACTCTGTCCCCACGTATATTTATACACTATGAAGCAAAACTTCTTAAAAAATTTTTTTTACCAAAAATGGAAATATTTTTTTTTAGTTTGATATAATATTTAAAAACAGAATAATATATAGTTATTTAATTTACCCACAACTATTTTTTTAAAGCAACGATACATTTTTTTATTAGTAAAATTAATATCCTCACAAACATGTAGGCAGCAGAGTTACGCACCAGAAGCAAAAAGTAAGACTTCACTGTCTATCCTAGCAACGATATACTGTGTTGCTAGGGACGCCCTTGAAACCAATGATTTGATTCAAGGGGAAAATCACTTCACTTGGACAAAAATTCACCACATGATGTAAAGAAAATTATATTTAAAACAATCATACGCAAAATACTCGTCTCGTAGTCGTAAATACTCGCTGCATGTATTAGCGCGAAGATGCAGTGGTTTCTTTACGTACGTACAGGCTCGACCGCAAATTGACTAATCAGCAACTCCAGGAATTGGCAGAACCTGTGACTGCTGACTGCGATGATCTACAAAGGATCAAAGCACATTAACAAAATTAAATATATATGTTTAATTATATATACACGCATATATATATATATATATATATATATATATATATATATATATATATATATATAACTCTTAATTTCGGCACTAGTACTTCATGCAAAATAATTTACATGTGACAACTGACAGTCGGTGCTTATTTACTCGGATGTCAGCAGGCAGGCCAAGCACGAAACCTTTGGCTAGGGTCTAACGTCCTGGCTGACAAGAACTACACAAAATAAAATAAACACCATTAAATACTTTGCATTGTATGGTGAATGAAAATAAATTTTATTTTAAACATAGTTCGAATAGAAACCTTCAATTGAAAAATTTAAGAGCTCATTCTTAAACAATAGTTTACTTACTTTTAAAATTTAAGAGCTCATTTAAAATTCGTTTGCATAGAAACTTTATTCAAAGAGCTCATTCCCCGCGGGAAGTGCTACCACTGTTGACTCCCACGGGGGTCATTGAAAGGATCATATTTTTTAATTATATTTAGAAACCACAAAAATATTACGACCAATACTGATTTATTTATTACTTATGGATTAAGCATAATTTCGGCATGGCCCAATACCTGAATCTTTTCAGTAGCACTGACCAACTTCCAATATAGCCCTATTTGATCCTGTATCTAAAACTTAATCTTCTTCCGAGAGAACAGCGCGGGATTAGAGTGCATACTAATTATAGCATTCTGATTTGCAACAGCTCCATGAACTGGTAAGAGAATTCCCTACGGTAGAGAATGTGATAGGTCTCCACCCGACCAGTGAAATGACATTGAGCTCTCTTTCATCATCATTTATCTACATATGCAGTTAATCATTTTTTGTATTTGCGTATTTCATTAGTTCGTCGCAGGTGCCTTAAAATGTTGTCTGCTTGAGCGTCAGACGCTTTGTAAAAAGGTTCCTCATATTTTTATTTGCACAGCTGAATCACTCTGAGAGTATTTGTATATATTTCGTTATTTAAATTAAAAAAACCGTTTCCTGCAATTTGAGGCTAAGTTGTTTGTTTAAAGGCGGTATTCAGTAACTATTTTTTCCAGATACATGGCAATCGCAAGGTGCAATCTAAAATGCCTATAATAGTATGTTGGGCCACCAATAACTAACTACGTACAGTATGTTACCCTTGCGAAAAGAACAACACAAACCTGATATCTTAATCATAGTTGCACAGTTACACACTTAATGGTCCTAAAAGACGAGTTCTTCCAGTTGACAGTGACATTGTAATCACTACGATAGCGAGCGACTCATTGCACAAAAAATATTCTACTCGGCAAGAACAAATGAAGCAACTTAGGTAAGACGTTAATGTGAACATAAGTGAAATAGATTACTTTGGTATCTTTGATACGTGCGATATAGCTGGCAAAGTATTTTCTAATCTCCCTTATACAGTTCTGCTCTAGACTCATCAGCTCTGAAGATCCCTTTAACTTAAATATTTAAAATGTATATAATAAATAAAAATGTAATTAAAAAATAACCACGACAAGATATTATTTATTCGCCTCCAAGCAATATACTTCTTATAAACTAGTGGAGCGACTAGCGGGCACCTAGCGGCCAACACCATAACTAATATGGCAGCGCTCCTAGCAGCGAATGCCAGAGCTAATGTGGGAAACAAATGACAAACGAAAAACCAAGATGGCGTCGAACGAAGGTGGTAGGCAAAATAAAAACGGAAACTATAGACGGCAGTGGAGCAAAAGCGACTAATCAAACAAATGACAAACGAAAATGTCTGTCTCCACTAACAGCCGATGTAAACAAATGACAAACGAATGGGAGAGAAAGAGAAAAATTGAAGGAAAGAGAAGTAGAAAGAAAGAAGGAAAGAGAAGGAAAGAAAGATAAAGAAAGTATGAAAGATAAATATGGAAGCACTCGGAGAAAACCTTCGGAATGCAAGAGCGTGACAAATTACATACTTGCTACCAAAATTGCAGTCGAACGAAAGTAACACGATGGCGGTACACTGGCTACAAATATGGCGGTCCAACATGGTGGCCTACTAGCTCCCAACATTGCGGAATCTAACATGGCGGTCTCATAACTGGAATGACAGAGTAGGAAATCCGGGAATCCAACGTGACGGCCGGTACCCGGCATATCCACCGATCCTTTTCCCCATTCCCTTGTACTGGAGTCTACCATACCTATCTATTTTGGTCTATTGCAATTCTCACGCCAGCTCATAGGATGTGCTGCTAACTATATTAATTTTTAAGATCTTGAAAAATTCGTTGTGAGAGCAGGCAGTCTCGAGCAGCCGGACCTAGTAATGAAACACGGGTGGATGCCTTAAACCACTCAGCTATTTTATCAGTTATGAGATTCGCATTTTAAATGTGTTGGTTTTACATTGTTTAATTCTTTTAAAGCATGTCATGTAATGTGTCTGCAGACGAATCTCGACGCAACAAATTCACAGATGAGTTAGCTTATTAATTTACTAAAATTTCATTTCCTTTATGTTATATGTATATTAATAATACAACATTTGGAATCATTTGATATAAAAATGTTTTTACGTTTAACGTTTGTGTAAACAGGTATTTCTTACACATCAGATAATTTGTAGTACCAATAAAAATATGGCTTTAGTTTTTTTTATTCACTTTTATCTCCTGTTGGTTTCAAGGGGCATATGTCTTTTAAAAACAAATAGGACATTCCAGCATCATTGTTTCTATTATTACATTTAACGCCTAACATG
Organism: Dryococelus australis; assembly: GCA_029891345.1. Lineage (NCBI taxonomy): Eukaryota > Metazoa > Arthropoda > Insecta > Phasmatodea > Phasmatidae > Dryococelus > Dryococelus australis. The sequence goes on from CM057002.1 coordinate 125,169,023, forward strand.
AGGAGGCTGTCAACACTTTAAATGTTGCGCAGTACCCTCACAGTTTGTCAACATCCTCCATTAAATAAATATTAATTCACAACAGCAACATGTACCTTTTTATCTTCTGTATTGTCAATTCAACTAGTTCTGTAATCTTTAAAAGAATTAGAGGTTGCATTTAACAGTCCGCTACACTGTCGTAAACACCATACTTGTTTATTAACTATACAACACCAGTTCTGTAATCTCAACAGAATTAGATGGTAGCTACAACAGTCCACATCACTGTTGTAGCTACCATACTTTTTCTGTAAACTTTTGAAAAAAACGAGATGATTTCTACAAAATATTGTGCTGCAGTTACCAAACAGCGCTGTTGGGATAACAATATATTTTTCTGTCATAATATCAATACTGTAACATTGTGTTCACAAATATCTGTGTAGTTCCTATTACATAGAACATGGTTCCTGCCACTGAGAGTATAGTTCCCACTACATAATAACTCTTAACAATATTTAGATTGTTCTGCTAACAATTTGGATTATAAATTATTACAGAAAATTCTGTTGCTGGTACTGAAGATTAGTTGCGGCCTCCATAAACTGTCATTACAGAACTGTTATCTCAAATTTTCTCTGCTGATTCCTTTCAGTGTACTAGCAAAAAAAAACCTCTGCTTCAAATACACTTTCGAGCGCGGTTTTCACCCCTTCGAATAGACTTAGGCTGTATGACGTGTGTATGTTTAGGATCTATTTTTTTTTTTTTTTTAGGAATCACCTGCTGAAGTTTATCGGTGGACTTCATATCCACACTGCATATCTACATGGGTATAGATGCTGTACTACGCATTCTACTAGATTGGTTATGACATGAATAACGTTGGTTTTGCTCATGTAATGGTGAGATCACAATAACGATTGGACGTTTTAACCCTTTATTACTCATAACAAACAGCAAAGAGATACAAATTTAGACCTTACGTGCAATGATCTAAACTCGGCCGGACAAAAAAACTCATCCGGCGATTGTTCTTCTTTCTTGTAAAAATTGACAATTCCCAGACCGACCAAAATTATGTTTCTAGCAGCATTCGCGTCACAATTCCACGCGATTTAACATTTTGGGCAAACTTGAAATTGGTTCTCGTGAGTTTTTTTTTTTGTGTCATTTTTCGGGATCTTTGATCTCGGAATTTCGTGCTTGGCGGTAGGGGAATCTTATCGAAGTAGACGGAGCACGGCCGAGTTGTCAGGTATTCGTCAGTTTCGAACACTTTACATCTTTTCTTTCGTTTGAATGCTGCGAGCAATTCTGAGCATGCCGGTCTTTTGTTCCCACTAACAGACTTTGTTTTGGAAACCGAGGGATCGCCGAGAAACACAGCAGTATGCTTTCCTTTATTCGTGCCGACGATGTTGGACACCACTTTGTGCATCGCTCACCTACGACATATCTTTGAGTCCCACTCCAATCGAACATACGAACATCGAAAGTAACATGGTTGCATCTCTTTGAAATATTTCAAGCGATATTCGACGTTTGCGGAGAGGTTGTCGCGAGGACACTTGTGCTCCACTGTGGGATTAGCACGTAGGTATTCCAATACTCTCACTTCCAAATTTGAACATGTTATTTTTTATTTTCCATCGTCTTTGGCATTCTTTGCACCACGATTCTTTGAACGTCAGACTTTTCAATGCGGCGTTTGTTTCTTCACGTGCAGACCTATCCATCACGCACAATCCCACAAAATGTACTATTCAGGGATCCATGCAGACGAATTTCGAGTACTTCCTTGCATCTACGGTATAGGTTTGCTTTGCCGATATCTTTTTGAGTTTTGACTATCAATATTTGATCAATTTTTTTTTCCAAACGGAAATGACGAAGCTCGTCTTGCCGTTACGAAGCTCGATTTTCAAAAGTTTCCTCATTCAAATTATAGAATCTAGAGTGCTTCAAATCGAAACATTGCCAGCAATGCAAAGGCATCGAAGCCATGAAATCAGTAATTTTCATTCCAGATATAACCATTTTCAAAGAACTCAGCAATTCTTCTAGCGCTCTTCCGGTATACCTGATGTGTTTTCGCCCGGGTTTGAATATTGGGGAAAAGTTAAATGATTTCATGTCGTGTTCAGGGAACCCACCTGCCCATCGTATGTGATGCCGGAACCAAATACCACCAGTTTTTCCTTGTTACGTTCGGTCTCGTAAAATCGGCAAGTACTGTAAGAGATCTAGATTGTTCAGAGCACTCCCAAGTTTCGTAAAATCGGCAAGTACTGTAAGAGATCTAGATTGTTCAGAGCACTCCCAAGTTTCGTAAAATCGGCAAGTACTGTAAGAGATCTAGATTGTTCAGAGCACTCCCAAGTTTCGTAAAATCGGCAAGTACTGTAAGAGATCTAGATTGTTCAGAGCACTCCCAAGTTTCGTAAAATCGGCAAGTACTGTAAGAGATCTAGATTGTTCAGAGCACTCCCAAGTTTCGTAAAATCGGCAAGTACTGTAAGAGATCTAGATTGTTCAGAGCACTCCCAAGTTTCGTAAAATCGGCAAGTACTGTAAGAGATCTAGATTGTTCAGAGCACTCCCAAGTTTCGAAACTCGTCGTTATGCATACGTCTTCGGCGAATGCATCTTCGTACAACCTAATCTCCGTGACTCTAGCTGATAATTTTTTTTGTCGAAATTGTTATAAGCATATGTAGACATTCGTGGTAACAAGTGCACCAAAATACAGTTCTTCGTCGCGGTTTCCAGTTGGATGCTGGCCGCTTGTATGGGGAAAGATCTGTATGGACCATCGTACGTGTTGTCGGGATTCAAATATTTTTTCCCCGATTTCGAAATATTCCGAATCCAACGGAACACATTCTTTATTTTGCCTCTTTCCTTGCAGATGATAGCATTCTTGCAAATGCAACGTGGGAAACTCGTCAGGCAAACATTGTATTTGTAATTCGTTCCTGTAATGAAAATACCCGTAGAAGAACGCCTGCGCCATCAAATTCAACATTTCTAAAATGTCCGATTTGATTTTTTCACGTAGTTTCTAATTGGTGCAGAATTTGTTAAATGCAAGTTTAACTGTATAAACTGATGTTGCAAGTACCTTGACGAACCTCTTTTTCTGTTTTGGTATGTGATTCGGACATTGAGATAATCAAACACGAACGTGATCATTTTAACCACAGGACTTGCAGTGCATTTTATTTTTAATTGCTTTTTGTAATTATAATTTTATCTTTTTATAGTTCAGCTAAATAAAAATATATTACATAACTGTTGTAATGCATATGATACAATATGCAGTGCTAGGTTGTAATGTGTTAGCACCAGCTGGTTGTCACCCTTTATATATACAAGGAGCTCAAAATTTGTTGCGCTAAAATTGGAGTAATGTCAATTTTCTAAATTCTAAATGAAGGAAAAATGTGGAGTGCATCTACACAAAATGAGACCTTTCTGTTTCTAAAAAATGAGCGATGACGAGCATAGAAGGTTAAATTAACATTTTTCACTCATTTTATAATTTTTTTAATTTGAATTTGAAATGCAATAGACAACCATTTTATTATTTTTAAATTTAAAATGTGAGGGGAAGCTAGCTGCCACATGAGATGTCCGCACTCCATGACCTCCAGAGAACAACTGAGAAGTACATCTCTCATTGCGATTCACCGATTCGAGGCGAATGCTCGATGCTGATTGATCGAAAATCTTGACGTCAGTGAAAACTCGAGTTCTCATTGGTCAAAGTAATTTTCTGGGTGTTGCCGAATCGACCGAGAGTATATTTATATATAAGTTTGGCTTTGCGCACGACCCTTCCTCATATCCACGATAAATGTTAATCTTAAAGGATGTGAGTAGAAAGGGCTAGGTGTTCAGAAAGTTTGCAGGAAAAAATATTTGTTAGCGCTTACTTTTCATAACCTATATTCCACCGTAATACTAACGGTATTTAGAAACTACATTTGAATACTTTTTTATTTGTTACTTATAATTTTTTTATAACTATACATTTTTTACATAACGTTCAAGTAAATAAACAACTGTTGTAACAAACATGATACAATACGCAGTAAAGGGTTAACGTGAACGTGTTGCGGTAGTCATATTTAACCTTTTTTAAATTAAATCGTTAAAAATGTGAATATGTTTACAGAATTACACCAACAAAGAAAGTCCTGACCTAAAAAACACTTTCCCGTAAGTATTTATAACAGCGTCCATCTATATAAAAATATAAACATTTTAATTTTAATGCGATTAAAGTTACTATCATTGCAATAGTAGAACGTATATCGTTATTTCACCTGACATTTTGTTTCAATGAAATGCAGAAAATCGCGTCAGTTGCAGCTGTCTTAAAAACTCTTTCATGTACGCGAACTCCATATAATCCAACGTTCTTACGCAATGAGTTTGATTTGAACAAGAATTGTCTGCTTTCGAAATAAACGTAGACAATATAACCGTGTACAGAGACGAGCCTGTTTCAGTGGAAGTATTGATTCATCCAGTGTGACTGTGGAATTCGTTAGGTTTATATCAATTTCCTCCTACACCCCCTACTTTTTAGACTACAACAACCATAAACGTTTGTTTAACTGAATCTATGAATATTTTTATACGTTTATGCCGACAAATATCTCTATGTATAAATTAAATTTGCAGACTGACTCACTCACTCATCAACGCACAGCCCAAACCACTGGACAAAAATTCGTGAAAATGTAGGATAGTTATCGCCTTATGGTGCAGGCACCTACAAATAAACGATTTTTCGAAATGTCACTGCTGAAAGGGAAAAGAGGAATAAAATGTGTTTTCAAGGGATCCTAAATAGTTCATTAACACAACAATATACAGCTTTGATATTTGCTTCAAATGGTAATATGTAGAAATACACAAAGCATAAATTAAGGATTATAGAAATTCAAACCGAATTGAGCAAAGAAGGGAAATATGAGTTTCCGGTGACATATCGTTAAGCTCTCAGCTTCAAAATGTTTTTCTTTAAAAAACTTAAAATCCAATATAATTTTTTTCAATTCAATGCATTTTAAGATAAAAAGCTGTTAATGATATACGAGGGCTCCTCAATTGCTCACAGACTATTAACAGACTATTAACATAAGTGTCCTAGCACTAATTTTAGGACTTGTTTTTTTTTTAATTCAAACCTCAAGAGGGCGAAAAGTGGTAAAATGTGTTTCCAAGGACTCATTAATAGATAATTGCGTAATGTGATATATCTAAGCTCTTAGCCTCAGAAGGATGTCTACAGAAGAAAAAACTAAAATATTTGCATTAAGATAAATCGTGGTTTTTAAAATTATGAGCATCTAAAAAAAATTTACTGCCAAAATAAAATTACACTTTTTATATGGTTTCGCAGTGACCTATGGACTATTTTTGTATTATCAGGAAAAGAGGTTTTTTAACATGGAACATATTGGTTCTTATTAAAGTTTTCTATTTATTGTGCTTATGTATACCAAGTTAGAAGCTTATATTATTTTATTATTGACTAGATGTTCGATTTCATTAGAATCTAAATATTAACAATTTAAATCGGACAAATTTGCGACTTTTGATTATTTTTCTTTTAATAGTTAACACATTTAATGACTACAGTAATAATAACCACATTGTGATATTCAATTTCACAACTATATTTTAAACCACGTTGAACAATTTGAATAGAATATATTGATATAATAGGTTTTTTATATTTCGTAAGGTAGCAGTTTCTGCTTATCGGCTGCGCTCTGCGCATTAAATAATAGTTTTTAACAAAAAAAATTCTTTAAATCGAACAGCGATTTGTGTTTAATATCACAGTTCATAATTAAAAGTTTGTAATAATTATGTGTAATCCACGTATATTTTACACATAGTAACGTTCCTAAAGAAAAGTAACTGAACATCAGAGAACAGTTATATGTTATCCATTTGGCATGGCTTATATTTACAAAACAAAATTAGCCTCTGGCTTGAGGGAAGAGTCGAATGCGATATACGCTTGCCAGTTAAAACTATAAAACCCCGTTTTAAAAAATTCTTCCGCCGTGAGTGGGTCAGAATTTTTAAAGGTTTTAAGCCAAAATATGTATTTTAAAATAGGGTATCGGTTCGCTGTCGAGAATAACTGGAAAAAGAAATTAGATATAGCCACAAATTCCAAAAACACGGATACTATAATATTAAAAAATGCATATACATACGCTTAACACAAATAAAAATGTTCCAAATAATTGGCTTAATTTACTTTCAATTTGGTTAGTCCGATGAAACAAAATAATCTTCCTGCATGAATAACTCAGCGAAATAATTCAAAGTATCGCATAAACGTAGAGATTGAAAAATAATTATATTTTTAATTTAATAGATTTTCTTAAAATATTTTCGCTATCTTTATATTCTACATATAAGTGCACTGCAAATTGTGCGTGTGTGTGTGTATAGTGTTATAGTCAAAAAACCATTTGAGATATCGAGATGAAATAAAGAGCAGATTTTAAATAGAAATAAACAATAAGATCTCTGAAAGTTTTATCAACATCGATTTAGTCGTTTCGGAACCTATTCTGGACAAACTTCCAGACTGACAGACAGACAAAAAAAAAAAAAAAAAAAAAGTCATTTATACTTCAACATCGTGTAAATAGTCTATTTTGCTTAGATATTGGTGTCAATTTTGAAATCACAGGCAGAAATTTCGATGTTATTTATATGTATAGATTCGCTCTAATAATATGTCTGTAATTATGGGTAAAGTAATTAGCTAAATTTCTATTGTCGCATTTTCCAATAAACCCTCATAAATGTTAATCAGGAATAAAGAAATAAAATTGTGAATAATGCGTGTGACACACGCTCTTAAGCTGTTACAGAAGCGTTGAGCAATTTATTGAATTTACTGTAGATTATCTTCATACTTATACAAGAAACATTTTCCAAACCAATTACAAAATTTTCTGTCTTAGGCTGCAAAATTTTACCGAATAAATCTCCATAGTTTTCAATTAAACGGGCCGCGGTGGTGTAGTGGTTAGTTTACTCACCTCCCACCTAGGCGAACCAAGTTCGACCCCCGGTAGAGTCGCTCCCGGATTTTAGTACGAGGGAGTAGTGATGGACGAAGCCGCTGGCCAGTGGATTTCCTCGGGGATATTCTGCTTTCTACGCCCTTGCATTCCGGCGTTGCTCCATACCCACCTCGCATCACCGTCATCCGCTGTCAAGACCTCGATGCTAGGAGGAGCCCACATATCTCCACTCGCGCACTCCTCTGTCACAGTGACTGCGATACTTCGGGAAAGTCACAGTTTCAGTCACCGCCGAGTTGAAAAATCACCACTACTCGAGTCTCTAAAACTTCGTTAGTCTCTGTAATTCCTGGACACAATTGCAGTGTTTTTAGTATTTCGCTTATATGTGTGGTCATTTAAAGCAAACAGTAATATTGTACTACGTTTTGAATGTAATAGAACAGCGATGTACACGTTTCAATACAACATTGGTGTAGTTGTAAAAAATACACCGATTTGGGTTTTAATACTTCATTTTCGTGGATTTTTACACATACATTGAAATTTGTACATTTACACCCCTCTTATTGTTAATATACCAATATATTTGTGTTTTTTAATAATATAATTGTAATATGTTATGAATAAAGTTGTACGTTGCTGTAAATTTAATGTACTGTATTTGTTTTGACAAATTACACACAGATAAAGTAAAAATTACCAAAAGGTTGTACATGTATTTTTAAACTTTTTTTACGGTGTTGATATTGTGACCGCGTTTAAACCTATCACAAAATTCCAGGTAGTAAATTCATGGAATATAGGAGTCGCAGGCATGAAAAGAATATTCTTGAAGTCGTTATTGATTCGAGCTCCAATGTTGACACTTTATATAAGCAACAAAGGAGAAAAGAAATAGAAAGAGAGGCTAAAAAAAAGAAAGAGCAATATAATATGGTCGATATCCATGATAAGACCAACATGTTACAGTGATATCTTCTTCAGTGGGCTGGCGACACTCAGATGGACTTCAGGGATAACGCTTTCAAAGCAACAGGTAAGATAAGAACTGGTAGAAGAAGCTTCCAATTAGAAAAATTTCAGCATGTCTTAAATCCTCACACTGAAGCACTAGGTTTGTCATATTTTGTTTCCAAAATGTGTATAGTTGCAATTAATGAATTATAAATTGCACATTTATTACATGTTTTATGTTTTTTTTAATATTTCTATTTTGTAATAAATTCACTTTTGAAGGGAAAGAATTGTACCTTGCGGATAAATTCAACATCATTCCAGTTTTCATAGTTTGTGTACCAAACACAGAATAAACCTACATAAAATAGTGCACCACTGCAAATATTTTTGATACTAAATGGAACGCTTTTGGTCATAAAGGCCATAGAATGCTTCCGCTCCCATGCGAAAAGGAACACATGCAAGACTTGAGCGCTGAAACGTCGACTTAGATCGCAATTTACCAGAACAACAAAGATATTCCCTGGTAGAGAACAAGTGTAAAAAGCGATGGCCGCCATATATTTCTGAGGACACTTAATCATCTGTTACATTTGTAGATTGGCAGGAACACTAGCAACAAATTTGTTGCCAATCCAGGCCCAACCAGAGCTTTCTGAAACACAGTTTTGCGAATCGTCGCTGGCACAGAGAAATTCTCTCGAAGAGAAAGAACCTTAAATAAATATCGAACAAAATTTTAATAATCAAAAATAATTTGTTTCGGTAACTACATCAGGCTAAGAATTCGAAATTATCACAGTGTTAACTATGGATTTAAGTTTTGCCCCGGGTGTGAGGCAAACACGAGATTGGATCGCAGGATAAAATAAGAAAAGTTATTTTATGATGTGATTCTAGAGTGTAGTCATTATAAATAAAGTTATATGAAAGAAAAGCTAAATCATGCACAAAATATGGTATGAGCATATGTGGGGTGGTGATAAGAAACGCATGACTGGCCTCTGGAAGACTATATCTGTATGTATGTTTTTGGGAGTTCGATTGAGGGAAGAAGGATTGAAATGCCGAACGTTAGGGTATAGGCATCCACATGTTCAAAGACATCGGGTATTACCATCACCGTGTTCTCGATCTTGGTTTCCAACATATGACTTCTTAAGGAAAACATTTCGAGTTATAAATTAATTGTGTCTGACTCTTCGAGCATTTTGGGATATTCCACCATCTACAGATTAACAACAGCGCTAAGCCGGTTGCTTCTAATGCCCCTTTGTATCCGAATTACGGCGGAAGAAATATGTGCATTTTAGGTGTGGTTGTCAAATGGTATCGGCTCAACAAATGAGCAGTATTTTAGGACAAATGAGGATCCAAGCCTCTGAAACACAAGGCTCATATTTCAATATTAATAAATTGAAATTTTATGGCAGAGGCCACTACAGAATAAAAAAAAACCAAGTGCCTGGAGACTTAAGCAGAAGAAGGGACGTGTGGTTAAAAACAGAGTGTCTCTCAGGGAGAGATCACCTGAGGTTGAACTCATATTGATAGGGGTTAAAACTTCGCGTGTTTAAGAAGAATTCGAAGAAATCCCCTCCTAATATACGCGGATGTAGAGGCGACAGAGCTCAGTGATGATAGCTTCTTTTCAGTGTTATTACTCCTTCAGCACTGTTCAGTATCACAAATCTGCGTCTGTGAATACGAGTGTTTGAACATTGCTGCAGACTTTTTTTACTGTATATTAATACAGTGATGCGTTTTAGACTCTCAGAAAAATTCTTTGCCATGAAATACTGCGATTTTTGTCACATGAAACTTTTGAATAAGGTCTACCAAGTCTTTGGTACATACTTGGAAGTTTTCTCATGTGTGAATCTATTTTGTAGGCTATTTAAGGTAAAATGAGCACTTTTGAAAGCCCTTCTTAAGATCTACTTATATTCACTTTGTATATTCTTCCGCCTTATGTAGGATTAGCATTGTCATGAGCATGGTCATATTATTCATGCGTCGGTCAAGTGAAACTGTGAAATTATTAGAAAAGTAAATATTTAACCAATCTGCTCATTTTTACATTTCTATGCATTAAAAAACACGGAAAGCGAAAAAAATAATTTAAGTGATCAAATATGGTTGCCTAACACTTTTTGTTCGACGTTATGAATCAGAACTACTTCCCATCCATCGCTATGAACCTTACTGGGCGCCCGTTAAAATTTATGCAGGTAGGGGAAGTGACATTTTTCTAAGGTTGATTTCAAAAGTGCTCACCTTAACGTGAACAACCTTTAACCATATTTCCCACGAAATAGTCTCCTGTCAGCGCTGCAATTTCGTAAACTAACGACGACACGTACACCTAGTTGGAAACCAGTTGCTACTACAATACATCAAATGTCTCAGGAGGTTAGTATAATAGGCTAATATTATCACTCTGGGGCACATTAAATATTATTGATTCGTATAACTTGACGTCATTTAAATAAACAGAATACCAGAGACTTCGTTTCCTTATTAAAAACTTTACTTACATCCACTATATGGAAAATAGAGTAATAAAACTTGTGCCAAAATGTTGGCAAACCAAGTACTTTTCTGCTGCAACAGGGCAACATATGGTAAGTCTTGAAACGAGCACCCTTGGTAGCATATAACACATCGAGTCTTTATATATAATATAGTGTAATATGTCATTTATATATTTTTATTGATTATTATTATGTGTAATTACTTTTATTTGTTAGTTTTTATTATTAATTTTATTAATTTATTATTTTCACTCCTAATTCTTCCCGATATGTACAGTATTTGCAGTCTAAGTGATGTATGTAGATAATTAAAAAAAAGTTATAATAATGCTGGATTTGACTGTTCAGGTTGCCCCATTAATCACTAACCCTTGGACAAGTGCGTGTGTCTCTAGGCCTGGTTCCGAGTGGAACTGGGGCATGTCTCCTTTCCCGAGAACCTACGTTGTCGACCCCTGAAATAGCGTGCCTCTGCCTTCGAGTATTGTCTGTCTGTGTGTGTGTGTGTGTGTATGCTTTTACTATGTAGCGAGTTGCTGTGCGTGTAGTGTGAGTCGTGCTCAGTTTGGGCGCAGTCGGCACGCGCACTCTACTGCTCTGTGAGGCCATCCGCTCTACGCGTGCTGCCGATCCTGGACCGTGCGGTATCACTAACAAGAACTAGCGCCACTTGAATTCCTTCCCCCCCCCCCCCCAACATAGCGGTGCACCGCCTTCTTTTAAAATGGCATCTCGTTGATACTTAAGCAACTGAGGAACGTCTAGAAATTGCAACATGGACACATAAACTGGAGCTGTGATGGCGCCTTCAGCGAAAAAGAATGGTCCGACAATTTTGTCATTCAAAAGCTCGCACGAAACATTCACTTTTGGTCTGCGTCTGGTACACTCTGTCACCTCACCAGAGGACTCTGGAGCCCAAGTATGCAGTTTGTGCCCGTCCACCACACCACTGACAAAAAAGATCGCCTCTCAGAAAAACAGCACGTTTGACGTAATCATTATCACCCTCCAGGCACGTCAAGAGGGGGGACAAGTGGGTGCAGTACTCAGGGACCCGGGTCCCAGGGGGACCTGGGTCGGGCCCTACTCGTAAATGTTTATGGAAATATTATGTAAGGATCTAAATCGGCCAGTCGGCCAGTTCTCGGTAAGGCAGCAAAAAATTCTGTGTTCTTAAACTTGCAAACTATGACATAATGATCTCGACATCGGGCGGCATCTTCCCATACGTTGTCTGCAAGTTCCTCTGCACTGTTATTGGTAACCGGGTCTCGTGGTACCAGAGGACATACTGAGCTCTTTCCTGATATATGAACATGCCCGGTTTCCCGGACTGTGAAGCTGCTACCTACATCCACGTTACTGAAACCTGCAACAAAAACTCGTTTAGTTTTCCAACATTTTGACACCAGTTTCACAACTCTATCATACATGCTGCATGTTTAGGTAACATGTGTACAAACTCGGGCACGTGATTCGTGACCGGAAAAGAGGAAGTTTGAATAGGATACACATGGTTCGTCTCAAATGATAAGGGCTGTAGAAGCCCATAAAGCCGGAGGGCGACAAGCATATTACATGGGATATTAAGTAAAGTGCTTGCATTAGAGGAAGACAAATTGGTATACGGATTAACAAAACCATTATCTGTGATAAAAGGAAGGTATGGTCCCTCGTACACTCATCCATCATGTAAATAATAGGTGTTGGCACCCTTTGATTGCATGCAACATTTACACCGTCATGAAGTTAAAATGATTGTGGATACCATTTGATGAAGCAGGACGTCCTGATTAGCAAAAAAAGCGCCCGTAGTTGCAACTCTCTAGGACCCACATTTTTCCTGTTAAATCGCAAACAAATGGTACAGTGGTAGCCATATCATGGCCTAGTGAGTAGGCAATCCTTACATTCAGCGAAGATTACCCTCCGAATGAGTGAAGAGATTTTGGCGGTTCGTAACAGCGAGGTCTTGAGAGCCGATAAGGGTGATGATGTAAGTATGGAGCAGTGCCAGAATGAAAGGGCGGGGGAAATGGGAGATCCCTGAGAAAATCCGCCGACCAGCGGTATCGTCCGGCACGACGTGCAACTTCGTACATCAAACCATCAACATGTGTTTAAGCCTGGTGCTGCACGTGTGGCCTACTCACCAACCCATGGCCTTCCTACCACTGTACCATTTGCTTGCATTTTACATGGAAACGGTGGGTCCTAGACAGTTACAACTAGGGCGGCTTATTTGCTAATTATAATGCCCTGCTTCATCCAATGGTATCCACAATCATTTTAACCTCATGACGGTGTAAATGTTGCATGCAATCAAAGGGTGCCAACACCTATTATTTACATGATGGTGGTGTGTGCGACGGACCATACCTACCTTTTATCCAAATATTGGTTTAATTAATCCGTATACAAAATTGTGTTCCGCTAATGCAAGTACTTTGCTAAATATCCCACGTAAAATACTTGTCGCACTCCAGCTTTAGAGGCTTCTACAGCCCTTATTATTTGAGATGGACCATGGGTGCCCTATATCAGTCTTCCTCTTTTCCGGTCACAAATCACGTGTCCGAGTTTGTACACATGTTTCTTAAACACGCTGTATAGCTCATATAAACAAAGTTCGTAATCAGAGAAAGACTTTTCGGGCAAAATGTGCGTTCAGTGTAAATATGACACCTACAATGAGAAAAAAAACCATTAGTCTCATATGGCTAAAAAATAATAATGTATTGAATTTAAAGCATTCACTATGATCAGTGTCAAGAAAAACTGTATTAATGAATTCGTTATCAGGAATTGTACAAACAATAGGTTTTTTTTTTTTTCAGGCTGATGGCGAATACAGCAGTCGATTTCGCTATATGTTCCGGTCCTCTACTATAGGCTTCCAATCTGCTTGGCCTCGGGATATTCCAGACGCCTGAAGACACAAGAAACTACGTCAACAGAGCAGCTTTTGTCAAATTGTTCTTGAAAATATATAGCTGTGAAATATTTGCACTTGTTTACACGACTGTGTGTTTTGAGTCTGATCACTTTTCACGCATAAAATTAAATTTTGAAGCGTAATGGAAAACCTACACGCTCACTTTCACAATCGTACTTAACTCGGTATTCATAGCCAGCCAGGTAGGTCTCTTGGTGTTTTGGATGAGAAACGCTTGCTTGAGGGAAGCGATAAAGATATTAGAAGAAGTTCAGCAGATAATTCTCAGCGTCGCTTCCAACAACAACACAAAATGGTCGAGGAGCCGAACAATTTATTTTTTTAGTTGCTGTTTGTATGGTCTTATTTACAGCATCACTTTTCAAGCACTTTGCTTGTTGCCGAAATCCGGAGGCACATTTCGCTAGCTTTGGAGGCAACATCAAAGATTTTGTCTTGTTGGTGACTGCAGGAAACTTCATCAACTTAGTTTTTCTAGTTCAACAAATGTGCCACACATTGAGCGAATCCTACGTAACCATCCTTACATTAAACAAACAACTCGAACAACTTGTCAGGGTAGAGCTAGAATATCTTCAAGAGACAACGTGGGTTGTATTTCAACGGCTCTGCCACATGCAGCAAGAAATTCGTCAATGGATCTGTTCGAACCTAGAAGTTTTAATCGATTCTGATCTGGAAAGTTACGTCAGGTGCGTGATTTCACTGCGACCAGAGTACAATAAATTGTACAACATCACATCTTCAATAAACCGTGTGTACGGACTGCCAATTCTTTTCAACATCCTGTCATTCTCTGCAGTTATAACACACAGTTTGCTGTATGCACTACTCGGTTTGTTCAGGTAGTCATACATCACCAATTTCCGTTTTGCCTCTGCTCCATATATGATTGGTTTATTGTGGATTACTCTATATGCTGACCAGGCAGGAGCAGTTATTTATGTATGCAGTGCTGCAATTCAAGAGGAAAATTATATTAATGGTGTTGTAATAGGTTTAATATTGAAGCCAGGAATACACGGCAAAGCAAAGGAAGAACTACTTCTGTTTTCGCATATGATCTGCAGACTAAAAGTTGTGTTCAGTGCTGTAGGGTTTTTTGATATTGATCTACCTCTTTTTACTTCTATGACTTATTCAGTTATTTCGTATCTACTAGTCCTCGTTCAGTTTTCGAATCCGTGAGACAAAAAAGGAAGGTAACAAAGTTACATTTTAACACTTTTAACGAGAAGAAGTATTAAACTGCTGAACTCTTATTTGACATACGAAAATAAAATATATTCATATAAATAACATAGAATAACTTTCCTTTGACATAGTTATCTGTGTTCGGATAGATTTACTCTTATTATTATTGTAAAATTTGTTTATCATCCTTTCTACAGGTTACGACTACAGATACAATAAGAGCCAAAATGTGTTGTTACTGGAAAACGATTATTCCATTGGAAACTGTAATGCAAATAAATCGAATTATGTTTAACGATTACGTACTGTGTTCATAATATCCAAGCTTGTAAAAATTAGGCATTATGATGGTTTTTTTTTTTTTTTTTTACTTCACAAGCAAAACTCTCGAATCACAAAATCTAAATTAATTTTGGTTTTTGCAACTAATTTAATCATCAGTATACAGTGAAAAATAGTATTTTTACCACTATCTGTTATCGATTGCCGTAAGCTATAACCGTCTAGCCCACAGGGCTGATGACGTAGAGCATAAAAATATAGTTTGAAGTGCGCCGAATTATTTTATTGCGCATGATGTAAACATTCCTTTTGTTACCATTATTTTCCGCCATACCATAACTCACTCTGACTTACTAGATGCAGCGCTTACAGTTGTCAATAGTCAAATCTCGTGTCTTGATCCGTCGGAGGTGGCACCCAAATAATAAGTTTGGAAGTTCTTATATTATTCCATAGAACTACTAGTGTTTCAGACAGTTCTAAAGTGACAGCATCTTTATGCACTGCCCTCTATACAGCCATTTCGTCAGCGTCTGTATTTTCAGATGTCCCGCAGTAATTTCTCCAAACGAAACGTAGGATTCTTTTGATGCGTTCACTGCAGCTTTGAATGTTCGTCGTGAACTTGCCTTCCTGTGTGACGTCATGAAATGTTTCCCAGCAAACGTCAAGAAACCTTTGCTCAGTGAGAAGAAGTTCATTGATGAAGATACTGATATTTCATTAAAATCTTTCTAATAGAACATTTTATTAAAGCCATATAATTATAAATCAACTGCCCTTAAGTACATTGACGTACATAAAGCCTCCTTTACCACTTAATGCTCCAAGTGGCTAAATCTGATCAACGCTATAGGCGGCGACTCATCCATATTGAGTATGTATAGTGCGTGGCACTTGACACTTGTCTATTGCCAGTGGCTGTCACGCTGTGTGCAGTGCGTCCACCGATAGCGAATTATAACATGGTCATAGAACGAGAACAAGATCTATAAAACCACTATAGTACTTCATTGCAGTGTTCATGGCACTTCGCGCAAGTAAATCGCTGATCACATACACTCGACACAAGAAGTGGATAACTGCAGCCTGGCCGATTGTGACATGAATTGGCCATAACAATTCTACAGCTCTATAAGCTACGTGCAAACCAATGGGCTGAGAGTGTTAAACAGTCATGTATTTTTACAGCACTATTCTCAAAGCTTGAGATAAACGAAATAGCTCTGGGATTGAATGAGCCCGAAATGTGTAAGTACCGCTTAAAAACATAATAATAATAATAATAATAATACAGGATAATGTATGTGATACTATCAAGTTTAACTCATACATATACGTTTTACTTAAAAAATGTTTTTAAGTTTTACGATACGTTCGTACAATTACCAAAACATAAAATTCAGAACAGAATTTGTAATACTTAATAAATTGTATTTTAACGGGTTTAAATTTATTGACATTATTTTCAATGGTTGTAACTATCAAATGAAATAATAACCAATGCAGTGTATATTTCTCGGTTTGAAACTGTCAACATTTACGAAAAATTATGGATAAAAACCAGAAAAACTGTAAGTATCGCAAATAATTATCACAAAATCAATCAAATTATACTATATTAAACTCACTGTTACTAAAATTTACATATCTCAAAGAGTAAAGACATTTTATTTTCAAACATTTGTTACTGAACAATTATTAGTATTAAATTCCGTCAAATAAAAAAACTCCTTAATCCTGTTATTTTTAATATCTAAATAATTTAAATTATTAGATTTGTTTTTTATTTCTTTCTATGCGTACTGAATATGTGGCTTTATACGCTGTTATTAAACGACCAGTCACCTATATTTGATAGGAAAAATGTAAATTGTTCCAACTATTTAATGCTGTCAGTGAAATTTTTGTTATTTTAAATATTTAGTCAATACTATAAATCCCTAGAAGTATATTTAGTTAAAATTCAATTCTTGAATTTATATTTCGCTAATTCACGTGCAGCGAGGCCTTGCTATGCCCCTCAATATAATATGAGTTAATTTTAGATCTAATGCGTTTCAATATTAGTTCGGATTTCTGGTTTAATTCCGAAAATATTTGTTATTACGAATTATTATTATTGCCATTACAATTATGGGAATTTTCCAGTTGTAGTATAATTTATAATACAGTGAACTCAATTTTAAGCTTGAATCTCTGTGTAATACTGTTCAGAACAAAGATCTTTCTTCTCTTAAGGGTGCTTTGGTTATTAGTTCTGCTGGTATTGCTACTGCACCGATTAATAATTATAGGTTAAACTTCGATGTTCTATAACTACGATGTTTTTGTTATATTCGTAAGGTGTACCTACCGATGAATACAAACCATACCTTTGATAGTAACTAGACTTAATCACTGTATGTCACAAAAGAAGCTTCTTGAAGTCTCGAAGTATATGGAGCAATTTTAAAGAGGAAACAAAGTACGCGTTAACGCATCATTTTTAACAAATTTGTGTAGTAAAGTTGCAATACCAGTGCATAATATCGTTGGTGATTCAGCTGTTTCAAATCTTGGCCTCAAGAAAACTGCTAAGTTAAAGGTATGTTCAGACACAAATATTCGTAATAGTTTTCAAGAAGACTTCCGTTAATGATCTCAAAACATATATTTGCAGACGTCAATACACTGTACCAGTTACAACAAAACAAATTACACGTCCTATCAGTGTCGAAGTTGTTAACATATAATATGTACTTACAGTCAATTTGGACTTGGCTCCCTCAGAAAACTGTATTTTCCATCACATCCATGTTCGAAGAAGTGAAATTTAATCAAGTAGACTTGCGAAAATAAGATAATGATATAATTTGTACTAAGAAACTAATTAATTGGCATTACTGCATACGAATTTGAAGATCAAATATAAGATTATGTGACCCTGTCAACGGAGATATTTTATCTGTTAAGCACTAATTAACACTCTGAAAAGGATTTGCATTATTTCATACAATGTTATACTTAAAAAACATACTAGCAATTATTCAGAACAAAAAGCATGAAAAATGATATATTTCACTGCGTCTGATGTTTAAATGGCTATATTCCAACACATATTCCAATACACAAAGTGAATTCTGTGTTAATTTTACAATATGTTGCGTAAAGTATTCTGTATATATTGTTCTTTACAGTAACAGTTCTGTATTGTAAATTATAATTCTTATGTAACGAAGTATTCTGTTGTATTTATCAGGTAATCATTTTTTACGTAAATTTTACTCATTATGCATACTAAATGAAACCACAATTGTCTTTTAATAAATGGTTTCACTTAATATTAATCAAAAAAATTTTTTCTGAATAATGTGATGTATGAATGTGGATGAATAATATCTTGTAAAATATTGTGTCTTAATTATTGCCACATATTTTAATACATATATGTAAATATACAATGTCATGTTCTTTCTAAAAATACTTTAACGTAATCCTTATAGTACTGTAAACTATAATGATAGTAAAATCTTATGCTTTGAGAAATTTCTAACAGCTGTTATCGACATAAATAGAGCCAGGACAAATTAATATCTTATGACAAAAAATAATCGGAGCTTTTCTTTATCATTTAATATCTGTAGAGCATAATACAAAACCCCATTCATTTCGAACCATCCTCAAGGTATGGAGATTTGTTTTTCTATGATCCTGACACCATAGCATAACACGTGTCTTCCGTATTGTTGGCTTCGTGCACTACATGAAATTATATCATAGTTCCAGTGACAGACTAGGTGGCGTTAATAACAGAGATGAGCTATTCTCAGGTTGGATATTGGCAATAAACAAAAGTTATGAAATTTACTATTAAACTTTTATCCGTTATTGTGATTGCAGTGCACACAGATGTACTGCAGAATTCACGATCCATCTGACTAAAATACAAATTTATCAATTTCGATTTTCTTTTAATCGAATATCGATTTTTTCCAAAGCAACACAACGAGACGAGGATGGCTCGCCACGACAAAAGCAACATTGTTTTCTAAACATCATGCAGTTAAAATACATCCATATCAGTGAAATACAGTGAAAATGGCTCTCTGGACATGTTAGGTTTTAATTCTTGCAAATACGATTAAATGCACAATCCTCATTTATTATCGAAATACAAGGTATTGTTATGTGGCGAAATGACTTCTGTACGTTTGCCACTGTATTTATTATCGAAATACAAGGTATTGTTATGTGGCGAAATGACTTCTGTACGTTTGCCACTGTATTTATTTGTTCAACGTTTAGTGGGCAAACAGAGAAATTAGTGCAAAAGTGTGATGTACTATATTTTGAGCCGTCATTCGGTCGCAACGCTTCCACAACAATTGATTGACTATGAACTACATATACAGTATTTGGTTCATATATGAAAACAAACCTTTAAAATAATTTATTGTGTAGAGAATTCTCTAAGTCTTCCAGTCGAGCAAGAGTAAATGAGAAAAAAAAAAGGCACAACTTATATCGTATCTCTAGAAACGACAGCGCATACCACAACGTCACAAAGATTACCTGCTCCTTTGCCAGTCTGTAACAGCCTCTTAACTGACTTCCAGTGACAAGCAGTATTTCACTGACTGATATCAGTGGTTGAATTATTAATCTGAAACTGTGAGAATCAAGCCAAATCAGTGAAAATAGTTAACATTGAGTCGCTGATAATCACTGCGTGACTACTTATTAAAATGATGCGTGAACTTCACTGAATTATTTATGATTCCCACTGGCTTTAGATAATTCCACTCCCGCAAGTCATATGTACCCACTTCACTGACTTTATTTTACGGTCGGCAGTAGTTTATCAACTGACGTTCAGTGGATGTTATTTCACTGATTTATATCACTGATTTGGGTTTATAGCGTGCGGTTTTGGAGTGCACAAAAGTAATTTTGGAAGCACGCTTTTCTGGTCTACATTCAGTTTTTGAAGTAAAATGGAGAGTTAAAATGTGTAGTACCGATGGCTGTAAAGCGGGGTGGGAAAGACGGAGAAATGTTTTTACGTGTGAAAATATGGGATTTGTCTCCACCGGGAATTAAACCCGGAATACTGCGGTAGGATGCGTACCATATTTGTTACTGTACCATTGCGGTTCTATTCAAATTTCAAACCCTGTGCCGTCCGTAATTATATATATATATATATATATATATATATATATATATATATATATATATATATATATATATATATATATATACAGGTTGCTTTTAAATTCCCATTATACATTGTAGGGGCTTGTAATGGGGACCAAGGCTGTCACATCTTCCATAGGAACTTATGTGCGGAAACGTGCCGTTTCCCCGCGACAAATAAAACACCACCACATCACATGTTGACCTCTCCCATGTCTGCAACATACTGTACGTTTGTTTTTCTCCTGGGTCCGCTTACTAGAAGGGCTCGATGTGACGACCAGCGACGTCTAAACTAACACAATGTACCTGCGTACCATGTTCTGGTACACACGATAACCAACACCTGGACGTCCAAGATTCGCCGCAGCCATGATCCGCACCACCAGGTCCTCCTCCGATTCCACAAGGATCTCGTAAATCAAGCCCTTCGTGTGACTCCACAGGAAGTAATCTAGCGGAGTCAAGTCAGGTGAACGTGCAGGCCAAGAAATCGGGCCACCTCGATCTTTCCACTGTTGGCCAAAACTATTCCACTAGACTACTTCTTGCGGGACTACACGAAGGGCTTGATTTACCAGACGGTTTACAAATCTAGATGCGTTCAGTCTCCAACAAAATGTCTTTAGTTGAAAATACTACCACAAAAAATGACTGTGTGTTCTTTGTCCGAATTGATCAATTATTTCCCTATTAGCCAGTGCATGGTAAAGCCTGTCCTTAATAAACTACAGGTCCGTGTGAAGAACTACGGGATTGCAAAGCAGCGTATGCAGCAGCCAACAACACAGGAAGGAAACAGGATATACCCTGTTCACGTTTAAATGAGCACTTTTGAAAGCCCTGATAAAGATTTACTTGAATGCGCGTTGTGTATTCTCCCGCCTTGCATAAAATTAACATTGCCAATGGCCTCATAACTTTATACATGCGTAGGTCAAGTAAAATTTTAAATTATTACGAAAGTGAATATTATACAAATCTGTTCATTTTTACACTTCGATGCATTAGAAAAAATAACACAAAGTCGAAGTGATAGTTCAAGTTATCGCAAATGGTTACCTAACATTTTTTATTCAACGTTAAGATCCGGAACTATTTTTCATCTATCGTTACCAACTTTACTGTGAAAATGTCCCACACTGAGCCTTTTAAAATATATACATTCAGGAACAGTGACATTTTTTGATGTTCATTTCTAAATTCTCACATTACAGTGAACATCCTTTACTAGTAAACATCACTCGACATAGTGATTACGAGTATCTGTCGCTAAAGTAAAATAATTGCTTTTTTAATATTTGTATAATATGATTTTCTGATCAATAGCATATTATATGTTAGTTCACAAATGTTTATCAGATGGTTTTTTTCAGTGACTTTCACAAATTGAAACGGTAAATGAAGTAGTAAGTACTATGACGCAATGCGCAAGACATTTCTACTTCATGTTTTAAATTTGGCATTTACAATTTAAATACAACAGATGGCATTATATACATATTCATTATGAATTTATAATATATAAAAAAAAAGGGGCTGAACAACGTTCGCCGGGATCAGATAGTAATAGAATAACATTTAATGATAGGCCTATTCATTCTTAAGCTATTGTATTATATCTCCATAATAGTTGAAACAGAAAATGTTTTAAATATTTTTTTACTTGAATGCTTTGGCTGTTGTAAATTGACCGTTAGCAAGTTGAAAAATAATATTTTCTGGAGGGTGAAAATTCATTAATTTGTAGCACAAACAACTTGTTTTGCGGTAGCCAACTAAGAGGTATCGACCTAATCAAATATATACGCGTTAACGAAGTGTAGTTTCGTGGTAAAAAGTAAATTATTACTTTAAACAAAAATAACAAACATATTTTACCTTTACCTTTTCGTGTATGTTAAAATAAGGATAAAAATTCTAAATTTTGGTGAGGGGAAAGGAGATCTTTTCTTAAGTGAATTTGAGACTTTGGAGGATATGGTATAAGCACTATTATATGGCATATCATTGAACGCTGAAGTAATATGTATATAATATTAAAGGTATATGTTACTTTTAAGTCGTATATAATACCTAAAGTAATACAACTGATATTATATTAGATAAAAATAGCCGAAACCAACATTACAATTCTAGTGGATGTAAATTATTTTAACGACGGACATTTAGCATAATATCTTAGGGGCGTGTGGCTTCTTATGTTTTCCAGGCAGTAATCTCCATGTGAAGCAGGCATCAAGGGCCGTTGTTATAATTTGTACTTGGGGAAACGATTCGTCTGATCAGTCAGTATGCATTATTATTATTCATGGATGGAAATCACTATCCCTCCCAGTGACATAATTAGAATACATGAGCTAGGCAAAAACGTAATGAAAATGAAAATTTCCTGGTAACCCATCCCCCCCAACCCTCTTTATTTTTCTAAAAAAATTAACAGCACAAGGATATATACACTTTATTTCTACAGCCATTGATATTTGAAGAAACAAGTAGAATGAAGAAAATATTATGTTTACTCCTGAAGCATTCCGTTATTAATTGCCGAATTTTTTTTATGTAACAAGAATTTTCCCCATTTTATTTGGTCAGATCTAGACGCCAGTGAATCGGTTGCAGATATGACTTAAGGTAGTCAGAAAATCTATCCGCCAGCAACAAACGCGATCCGAAACCGCAATTTTTTATATATACGTCAACGCAAAATATTTTCGCGAAATATAGTTCCTCTGTTTATTACACATGCTATCCAAAATTATGAGTCAATGATATACCCGCAAAAAAAAAATTCCACGGAAGCCCGTCCGACGTAAAACAAGTCACTCACTAAAGGCTTTACCACTAAATAACGTAGTTGTGGCTGGAGCATACAAAGTTCTAGCTTCCGGCTTACAAATTATTATTAAAGTCACGAAAATTTCTAGGTGCTGGTACTAGGCCCGTGCTCAGTACGAACACTAAGGAAGGTGAATTTGGCCTCCCCTCCCCTCCCCTACCCTCCCTCACCAACCTGTTCATATACACACACACATGCAAAATAGTGTTCACTACAAATTAATCTTTATTTCACTGTTGGCCGTTGTCTAGAGATAAACTGCCGTATATATGCCACTATCTGCTTTCTACAAGTACTTGCCTGTACGGCTAATTAGCTACAGTTCATTGACAGTGTCTTAACACTCATGAATCAAACCTTTTATCACCCCACGTACGCTGTGTTCAACTCGTTTCTAAAGATGTCCTGTTTCACACGCGTTTTACACTTTCGTTGTCATAAAAGTATATGTTTTATGGTTGCAGTGAATTTTCGCTTATATTTCTATAAAAATTTAAATTTTTCATTTATAATTAATGTGAATAAATACAGGCTAAAATATGTGTTGTTGGTAATTCCCAGTGTTACATAGTTTTGGTACAAAATCTAATTAAGCTGAGGGCACGCATACGAGGTGCACTGTAAACTGTTTAATTTTCTAGAATTGATTAGTTATGATTTGTTTGCATATCACTGAAGAGTGTCGTGAAAGTAGAACTTTATCAGGGACTCTGAGAAGTCGGAAGAAGCCACGAATACAGTGCAGAGGTTTTCTCACAATTCAAGAAGTGCAGCGAACTCATATTTTAGAATCTGATTCGGAAGGGTGTCGCTGTCATCCTAAGCTTCTAACTCGATATTCTTTATAACTTTAATGATTTTTGGCAATCAATTTCGGATAGTAACTACGAGATGGAGCAAGTCTGGAAATCACTGATATTCAGAAGATAGACAAATACGTCATACATAGTATGGTTTTTTTCAAATGTTAGATACAGAAAGGGTAGAGAAACCGTGAACAAACTATATAATATATTCGTGGTTTATTCACACTTCTTGACTCAAACCTTTGGAAAATATCCTCATGTATGATGGACTCGGTTGTTTCCTAAACATACCATGTATCGCAATCGTTTTATACTCATGTCAACATAAAAGTAGGCCTACCTTATTTTTGTTTAGTTTGACATTTTATTTATATTTTATGCATACGTTATAATATTACATCTATAATTAATTAGAATAAAAATATTGAGGAAATAGTTGTGTTGTTAATGCCTAGTAAAGGCTGTTTACGACAAAGTGAGCACTTTAGAAATTAACCTTAGAAAAAGTCACTGCCTCTGCATGCAGATGTTTTAATGGGCGCACCGAGTGACATTCACCCAGTAAAGTTGGTAACGATGGATGGAAAGAAGTTCCATATCTTAATGTAGGATTGAAAGTGTTAGGAAACCATTCGTAAGAACTTAAAACTAATTATTTTGTTTTGTGTTTTTTTTTTAATATATCGAAGAGTAAAAATGAGCCGACTTCTAAAGTATTCACTTTCTTAATAATTTAACAGTTTTATTTTACCGACGCATGACTAAAGTGATGAGGCCCATGGCAATGTTAATTTTACATACGGCGGAGGAATACGCAACGTGTATAGAAGCAGATTTTAAGCAGGGCTTCCAAAAATGTTCACTTTACAATGAACAGCCTATAAGAAATAGTTCTTTTGCGAAATGTAATTACACTGGGTGCGCAGGAATTCGATGCGTTGTCCCTCAGGCGTAAATTTCTTGACTCGGTTAAGATTGGTTTAGACGAGGCGGAGGAATATCCTGGATCAGGGCTGCACAAAAGTTGGAGGTATCTGTGGATACAGACTGTAGGGTGCGCGGGGGAACTGCTGGTGGGGGCGAACACATGCGACTTTCTTGATCGCAGGAGCCTGCC
Source organism: Dryococelus australis (assembly GCA_029891345.1). Lineage (NCBI taxonomy): Eukaryota > Metazoa > Arthropoda > Insecta > Phasmatodea > Phasmatidae > Dryococelus > Dryococelus australis. The sequence continues at coordinate 125,193,944 of CM057002.1, forward strand.
CGCATTCTTGTTCGCTTCTCCTCCGCAACGCCGCTCCGGCTGTTGGGTTTTTTTCTCGTCGCGGAGTGGGTGGAGGGGCACGGGGAGACTGTTTTAGCACGCTCTGCCAGCCGTTTGTAGTGATTTCCCTCGGGATCCGCGGGTCGCGGGTGCGGGCGTAAATATAGCCCCTTTCGGAGGGTGCTCGGACGCCCTCCTCCACCGCACCGACTAGAGAAGTGCCGGCTATAAAGATAGTTTCGCGTCGCCGGTTCACACTCTGTAGGCGTCCTTTCTTCCATCCGGCCCGACACACCAGCTCCGCGACACTTCTTCGCCATGGTGAGTCAGTTAGGGCATGTCTGCATCTGGGCTATCCCAGCCTGTCTCTCAGGACCAGGGTGTGGTGACTGGTGCACGTGAACCTTGACGTCATCGCGCTGTCCCAACTCAACCAGTGTCCTAAGTTGAAGCATTCGGAGAACTGAACGTTTGTCCGGAATTGTGTCCTAAGCTGATAGACATTGAAGAAGACTTCAAATATTTTCGCGCGCGTTCGTGAAATGTTTACGGTATTAAAGTAAACAATGGAGGTACAAGGTGGGCTTTCTCAAAACAAATATGATGAAATGGTAATAAATCATTAGGTATGTCTTCGTTCAGTCTGAACAATTATATTTGACGTCTAAAACTTTTAAAACACAAGTTTAAAAAATAAAGTTCGGATGTCAGTTGGCGAACTTATTTAAAATAAAACCGTCAAGGCGTTTATTATACTTAAATGTTCGAATCAATAATTTTGCTAACATTAAATAATAAATAATACAGCAAACTTAAACATCATTACGTAACAACAAATAATATGCCGAATTTTTTGCTATCTAGTGTCAGATTCTGGAAGCTCACTTCGGAGAACGCCTTTGCAGACCATATTCGGACCGCGTCAATGTGACGTTACTTGACGCCGAGTTTCGGACACGTCACGTCCGCAGGAGTGGCCGAATGTAGATACGGACATATCATCTCTACTGTGCATTAGCGGCCGCTTCAAAACTCACGTGAAGCCCTGCACAGGTTCTATTTCCAGGATATTCCTCCGCCTCGTGCCAACAAAACTTAACCACGTCGAGCTTACTTCTTACGGCGCGCGCGGCCGCGGTGAGCTGAGCGGTTAGCCTGCTCGCCTCCCACCACGGCGAACCGGGTTCAATCCCCGGCAGTGTCACTCCCGGACGATGCCGCTGGTTGGCGGATTTTCTCGGGAATCTCCCTTTCCCCCGTCATTTCATTCCGGAGCTGCTCCATACTTTTAAGAGCCCTCCCCCCCCCCCCCAAAAAAAAAAAAATCTTCACTCATTCTATGGCATGTTAGGAATATCAATGTTAAAATTTTTGTAACCAAAAATTTTCGCCACTAGGTAAGCGCTAGTGTTGCATGTGAATCAGATTCTCACTATTTGCTAGTTTTAAAAAGATTATAGTTTCAATAATCATAAATCAAATACAAAATTACTTCACAACTAAGAAAACGCTCTCTCTTTCATTATTCACGTTGCTTAAAATTTTAATCTGAAATTATATTTGGGAACACTGCACACCTAGTGGCGAAAACTTTCCCGGTACCAAACTCTTCGATATGAACTCTCGATTTGTTCCTAACATGATTGGAATAAACCGGAACCGAGTCTATAAAATTACACATAAATGACAGCACTCCGCGTTCGTGCACACTCTGTGTAATAATTATTTGCATAACAACTATATCGTGATTATATTACTAATTAAGAAATATTCACACACGTCAAACTTGGAGTTATTTTTCAATCATTGCATTTAAAAAGTACGATTAAACGACGAATGGGCTATATCACAAGGTGATTAAGGGTGTCGAACACCAAAAATTTAATAATTTTTTATTTGTACCAAATATTGTGTCAACTCAGACGTATTGTATATTATGACATGTTCCTCGAATGAAAACATTTTACACTTTGTATTTTTTGAATAAGTTGATATTAGATACAAAAAACTTCTGTTTTGTCGCAGCCGTATTAACAAATACAAAGTTGTACTTGTGAAAAAATTTACAACGTGGTTTAACGCCGTGGGCTACTGCTTGCCATATGTAATCATCAAATAAGAGTTTATTCTTAAAAAATATTAATAATATGCCAATGTTTTTTTTTTTTAGATTTAAAATTGTTTATATTTATTATATATATCATATATTATTTGGTGATTGCATATTTGCCACGCTGCAGCCCTTCATATTAGTTAACTTTGTAAATTCTTTCATCCTTTAAAAATTATTGGATGATTGCTCATATTTGTAACACATTAACATTCATAAAACTTGCATGGTTTTATTTCGCTGGTGGAGCAATAAAGTGATGAGGCCCATGGCAATGTTAACTTTCATATGGCGGAGGGGTAATGAATGAATTCTAAAAGTAGATCCTAAGCACGGTTTTATAAATGGCTAAATTAACACTAAACTGTCTTTACGTCCGGTTATTTGCGAAATGCTTGCACAGTAAAGAAAATATTGTAAATATAGGTAACACCAACAAGAATTTTTGCGGTAGTTGAAAAAAACACTTTTAGTAATTTTCCCAGCGTTGTGTGTTTTTCCTGAGAACCGTTTCCTTCGTGTGTTACACCAGGGAAACTTTTCGTGTGACTTTAAATGCAAACATGATCGTTACGTTATAACAATCGTCAATCACGCACGGGTAACAAAGTGTTGTTGACATGGCAGCGCCTAATTTGCTAAATACGGGCGAAGTTAGCACACGCTAAAATCTACACAGACTGCAGATATTGAATCAGGCTAACACTCTCCAGGAATTTGTTTCGTCTCGCGTAATTTCTGAGATAATACGAAAAACTTATTTAAATTCCCAATGTTCAGGTGTGTATATATCTCTCACATATAATAATATCGCTTCTACCTCATTTCCCATAACGAATATTCTTACGAAGTTTGTATGTGTATTTCAGGATAATCCTGTTAACTATGAAAACATGTTTCTGTCATTACCAAAGTTTGCACTCAGCATTGAGGAATTGCAGCGTTTACACAGTAAAGTGTTAATTTCATAAATGGCTTTTTTTTTAGTTTATGTTTGTACCCACAATTTTTCTCAGAAAGTTTACACTACTGTGTACTTTACCAACGTTAAAACTGTGCGAAAAAAAGAACATTAATAAATATATCATTACCGCCCAAATTTCCCATAAATCAAAATAAACCAAAATGTACGTTTTTGTCTCCAAGAACGGTCATTTGCTTTAAAGTGTGGTAAAAGGTAAGATATACATCAACAGTATTTTTTTTCTATGTTCACATATAGCGTAACCTCAACATTTACCGTATTGAAAAACTTTTAGTTAGTATCAAGCAGAAGAAAGAAAGGCTTATATAATATGTAAGAGTCCATTATTCTGTTAGCTAGCTATCAAATATGTTGCGTCCTACCATTTTGTTAAATATGCCACAAGTGTAGAGTCTATTTAACAATACTGTGAAATTACTGTTTACGACTATAACTTTCTGTTATATATGAGTAAATAGCAACTCCGCAGCCACGCGGATAATTTGGTTACCAGGTTTTACAATTTGGATAACACTTTTTTTTTCAGTGTGTTGTGTGTTTTCAACCATTTCTGAGAATGACTACCTCAGTTTGAATCTAAAAACTGAGTATATAAATGTTATTATCAGTGGTGAAATAGCTCCTGCAGATCCAGCTATTTAGGACAAGAACATGTCGTATGAGAATCGGTGAAACGCGAAGTGAGTGACCTTCAGCAGTATAATTCATTGTAAATAAGCACAGATCACTTGTTTTGCCTGTCAAAATTCGTCACTTAAAGGCAGAAGTTCGGCGTCTTCCAACGTTATCAGCAACTCAGTTTCACTGACCGAGTCAAATACGCTTCAATTCATGTCTGTAGTCAATTCACGATTACTTCGAACTTTTCTGGATCCCTGATGAGTTTCTACTTCCAGGCTATTCATCCAACTCACCCAAACAAATCTTAACTAAGTCTAGAAAACCACATTGGAAGGGACAACGCACCCCATTCGTGAGCATTTAATTTAATAATATTTTTCATATGAACTATTTATTGCTAGGCATCACCACCACAACGATTTTCTCCCTGTATTTATTCATATTAAAATTGAATGAAATGTTGTAATATATAGATAAAACATATGTAAAAGTTCAGTTTAACAGAAAGTAAGTAGCTTTTACACTATCTACCAAAAAGTAATTGGGCACCCGTGAAGATAGGTAACTCAGTACGTCAGTTGACTTGTGTTTCACGGCCTTCAGCGTAGGACCGCTGGTGTTTGTCCATGGTAGCATGAACACAGAGGCCTAATGTAACATTCTGGATAATGAAATACTTCCAACTGTGTGGCGTTTTTACGGAATGGACCCGTGTTACTTCCACGATGACAATGCCAGGTGTCATGTTTCAAGGGCTACTATGCAGTGGTACGCCGACAACAATGTTCGCCGATTGGACTGGCCCGCCCAGAGCCCCGACCTCAACCCTATAGAACATCTTTGGGACGAATAGGCTAGCCGGGCGAGGGCTAGTCAGGCGCGGCCAAAATCCATTGCTCAACTCATGGAATGGTTGCAAGAGGAATGGCGACGAATCCCCGTGGATGTCCAGCAAACACTCGTAGAGAGCATGCCAGACAGGGTGGCTGCTGTTATAGCCGCAAGAGGTGGCCCTACGAGATTCTAACAGGGCGACAACTACCGAGCAAACATTATCGACAGGTGCCCAATTACTTTTTGGTAGATAGTGTATGTTAACAAAAGAAGAAAATGCTTTCGATACAAGACATATGTAGGAAATATCCAAAAACGTCATGCGAGGGATGATTTTTTAAAGGTTATATTCAAAAAGTGTGAAAAAATCCGTGAAGATATCATGCATAGTCCGACATTTTTACACTCCAAATCGGAATCAATGAGAGTTTCACTGTTTCAATCAGTCAACATTACCGGAGTGATTTAACAGTCACTGCAGTGAATTTAACTGATGAATAAGTGAAAAAATGCCGGATTTCCTTCACTTACTGATTCAGTGATATTTTCCACTGATTCATCAGTTTTTTTGTTTTTTTTTTTTTTCCCCAGTGGTTTTCTTTTATGGAGTAGTTAAACAGAGTGTAAAATGGTCGTGAAACACCGTTTAAAAACGGGCCTTTAAAAAACGTGTAACAAGTGAAATATCAACGAATAAACTAATAAAACAGTTACAAAATACTTTCTAAAATACGTTTCCTCTTTCAAAACACCATTTTACGCGAAAATGTCATCATTCAGCATTTCATTCGGTTTTTTACGTCTACAATTTGGTTTTCATGTAATCATTACAGTGCTCTGTTTGAAGGTTAGAACTGCATATAATGTGATGAAGAGAGTGCACTCATGTATACTGGGCCTAGGTATACGTTTTACGCATCCTAACGGTGCCAATTAAACCAAACACAAAACGCTTTAAATCTTCTCGATTTCTATCAGACCTATAAGACATATTTTCCTCCTATATTTAGCTTTATTCAGTAGAGCCAATAAGCGAGGTAGATGTGTTGTACGAGTCCAATCCCGGTTACTTTCGGAAAAATTTTTAGTTTTAAAATTGCGCAATATAAATACTAAATTATCGTAAGTATGTTTATTTAACGTGATTATTAATATGTAAATTCAATAAAAACCATATTCAATTCGCCACTGCAGTCGGCCGTTACGTATTCAATCAGTGAAATAGTTTCAAGTCACTAATTCAGTCAGTGAAAATTTTTCACTGAAACAATTGGTGGTTTTCCACTGATTCTACTTGGAACCATTTTCACTGACTGGGGTATTTCAATTTCATTGCGAATCAGTGGTTTTCCACTGATTCTACGTGGAACCATTTTCACTGACTGGGGTATTTCAATTTCATTGCGAATCAGTGGTTTTCCACTGATTCTACGTGGAACCATTTTCACTGACTGAGGTATTTCAATTTCATTGCGAATCAGTGGTTTTCCACTGATTCGAATTTAGAGTGCACTTTATGCTACAACAGGCCTTTTTGCAGTATCAACTCTAATGGGAAGATTCGATCAGTGGCACTATCTGGGCGTGTTTCCAACATAGAATTCAAAACATTTAGCAAAAAACATCCTTGCGTTTATTTTGTTCAAGGTGCATTTTCACACTGCTCACCTGGCTTGAAAGGCGAATAAATAGTAAACGTATTATGAAAAAATGTCATTTTCTCTTGGCCATTCAAATGAGAATATGAAAAGAACACAAATTATCTTTACTTCATTTATGCTGGTATTTATAATTTCAAACTGATTTGCTACGAACCAAGAAGTGGCGCCTTACCAAACATGTTCTAGCAGTTGTCTGGACGGGAATAAAAATTACTTTAAAATAAAATCCGAGCGATTCAGGTATACTACCACACGAAGAAACACGCTATAGTTCATTCCAGATATCTTTACATTTTTTAAATCAAGCATTTTAAAATCACCCCATGTATGACGTGTTTGTTGTATGTATGTATGTCACGTTACACAATATCTTTATACTTTCATTAAAGTTAAAGTATCTTTTTTTTTTTTGTTAAATTGCACTCCTACTTATATTTGAACTACAAATTACCATATTTCATTCATAATTAATATTTATGAAAAAATGAGAAGGCTGGGTTGTTGCAGTGCCTAGTAAGTTTTCATGCACAATAGTATTAAAGTCAGTGATCACGGATGCGGTGAGATGCCCATTTGGAAAATTTATTGTGTTTAGTCAATCTTTGTTTGCATGAGAACAGTGAATATATTGTAGCATTACATTGAAAGTGACTCCACATTACAAGTGATAGGGAATTGAATTTCAATAGTTTCCAATTCATTGAAGCTGTCTTGAAAACCCATTATAACATTTAAATTAAAGCAAAAGTGTAATTTTTAATGTAAAGGGTGCAATATTGGTGTAATTGTGTCCACACATTTCAATTTTACTGAAGTAAACAAAAGTATAGTGATATTATTTATTGCAAAAATACGGATGAAATAATGTATCGCTGCGCGCGTGGCTTAATTTCGACCCATGATAGTTACTGTAGTCTAAATTTAACTCCGTGTAAAATGCCACACTCTTTCCACATAGAGTTGCAGTGTTTTTTAATATTATGGCCGATTTTCAAAATTTTTGATAGAAGTATCGAGTACACAGTTTCAGATTCGTCTTTTTTTTTTTCTTGTTTTCGCCTGTTGCGAAGCCAAGATGCTCAAACACGCACACGCACGCACTCATACACTTACACACACACGCACACACACACACAACTCTCTCTCTCTCACACACACACTTTCTCTCCCTCTCTTTGTAGTTCTCCGTGGCCCCTAACCGTCATTCTGCATTATGTTCTTGTGGGCGTTCGCCAGTCTTCTATTTTTGCTTCTAACTTAATACTTGGCTACCGTTTCTTATCTGTCCTCTTTGGAAGCCCGAAACTCCTCGTTTTTATTCTATTTGCATTTTCGTACTGTGTCTCATCTTTCACACTGTCTCCCAACAGCTTATTTCGTTGCCCATTCTTTATTTCAACATTCTTCTTCTAACGTATGTTCTAAGGGTGGGGTCATACCAGGACGTCAAAAGATTTGTAGAGCTCCTGGTGTTCAGTATAAATGTGATTTCTAATATCGTTAAAGAGAGTTTCATTCCAGAATCACTGCATCCGCTATTTATACCCGTCTCTAATCGGTTTAAACTGACGTTTTGAATATAACATTTAGGTTTTAAGGCCACTGATGTGCTGTGACAATGATCACAGCCGGAATAATATTATATAATTTGATATTATCACTAAAGTGTCAATGCCTCTTAACGACCAGACAGTGAGTATAGAGATCAGACGCTCAGTTTCACTTCCAAGCAAATTTTCGTAAAAGTCCATTACACGTGTTTTATATCACGTCATAATCAACCAACGAACCAATGAAAGTAAATACATTACTTAATAGGTTGAACTGTTTGGATTAGCGCTTTTGCCTAAAAAGCATTTTTAACTACAAATCAAAATTAACCCCATTATTCGAGGTCATATAGTACAGACCGGGTTATTTCTATCACATGGCCATTTAATTATCGCGAAAAAATTATTTTTAATGTCTACACATTAAAATCGGTAGTGGATAAAATATTGGATTTCTCTCTAGAAGACTGGACAACAATAAATATAGAAATGTATAAAGACGCCTACAGATAATAAAACATTAAATAATTTAAAAGAGCGAATAAGCAACGGTTCATTAATTTTAAAAATAAAAATGCATGAAAAAATGTCCTATTAATTTCAGCCAAGAATGTTCTCTGTAACCAAAATCGTTTAACACGTGCATCTGTGCTTACTCTGTAAAATGATGGAGTCACCTTTGAAGGTTTCATAGAGGCAATCTGCCTAAAGAATGATAGCGCCAGTCATGTTCCTTGCTTATAGAGGCTATCATAATGATGTTAAAGCGTGCCAGGGTCACCCTTAGGGCTACCGGGCTTCATTATCTCGAACAGACGAAATGCTGTCAGTAAGGTGGTGCCATCAACATTTAGTTTTCTAATCTCCGTGAAAAATCATTCCCATGTCACCAACCTTTGAACGTTTCGGACGCATGAAAATATGCGTCGAAATCTTTCTTCTCTTAAGGTTACTAACCGAAAGGTTTTTTCGGAACTTTTAGGAATGAAAAGTCACTTGACGATAACTAATTCCTGTCCTGTCGTAATGGACTGAACCGACCACTTCTCAGACGCGTGACAAGGAATCGACCGTACGGCCCAAGAAACTTGGTATCCTCACATAAGGATGCTTGTGTTTTTTCTGAATATGTGGTTAAATTCTCCGAATGACGTAATCACTTTAATGTTATAAATTTAATCTACTTACTAGTAAAAATAGGTATAAAATATGTGACTATAAGAAACATTAATTTACAATATTGTTTTGTCAGTCCCAAGTCATTGCATTACTGAATACTAAATTATGTTTGTTTTTCTGTTTTCAGGATGACCTACCGATGGAACAGGTTGCCCGTAAGTATCTGAGTCCATATTTATATTTCCATTTCAGTCCATTTTAGACCGTATCCCAAATATGCTTAAGGATTTCGTTGTTAACATGTAAATTACACTAGAATTCGAAAGATTATTTCAAATTAAACTGAATACAGTATATGTGATATAAATTTGTATAGGCTGTTCACAGTAAAGTGAGCACTTTTTAAGGCCCTTCCAACAGGCATTAGCCACTAAGAAATATATCTTATTGAGCAGGAGGCTTTAAATTTTGAGTGTGGTGAATTTATTCACTGTGTTTATTGTTCACATTGCAATGTTTATATTAAAAAGCAGCAGGAAGATAGAAATTGGATGAAAAGAAAAATTTAGAAGAGCCTTAAAAATTGCCCACTTTGCCGTGAATAGCCTATAGTAAGTATTTTCCTAATATTTATTATTTTCATATAAAATATTTGGAATCAATTCCACGGTTGCTAACTAGTAATTATTAATTATATGCCAATACTTTAAATATTAACAAATTTGAGTTTTAAGCGGCCTGTAAACACAATATAAAAAAAATTACCAATATTGGTCTTTCTAGTGGATGCCTTAAAAATTCCTGAATTTCATGGAAATTAATAACTTCTCTTTGCCTTCGAAATATGCAATAACAGCTTTATTGCATTTTTATGGGCTTTGCAGTTAAGCTAATTTGATCCCTATAAGATATTTATATCGTTAAGAACAAAATCTAAATTTTTCCAGATCTTATTTGACGACGTTTTATTTTCCTACACGTGATTGTTCTTGTAAATATCTACAAAGACAAGTATTTCAATTAAAAATATAACGGCGTTGCAAATCTCAGAAAATGGCACATTTGCGAAATTAAAGCTGATGGCTATAAATGGTTTCTTGAAGAAATAAGAATGGAATAGTTGAGTTCATTGTTCGTAATAATAGTTTTGTCAACAGTGCTGAGGCACCAAATAGCTAGAGTTCGGACGAAACACGTGAGTCCTTTTTATTGACTACAGACCTGCCAAAAAACATTTGAATTTATGTTTGGGAAATTTATCCTTGTTTCTTTCTTGCTCAGGATTAAAGACGTGTCAATTTCGTCGAGTTCAAACCATACAGATAACACTGAAATATAAATTTCTTGTATATTATGCTACTTAATTTTTAATTCTTTAAATTTACGGACGATTTGTGCTAATACAATATACCAATTGGTACATAGGGCTCGCTATTAGTTAAACATATGTAACAGTGGTGTTTACTTTATGTCTTCTGGACACCATGCATTAATTTGCCTCTTGTCTAAATCGGCATGGCTATCTGACTATGGGCTGTAAAAAATATAGTGCTCACGATACATAAGAAATCGTTGTAAACACAGTCACAGAAACATTAGGCAATATGTTACTCTACCATCTAAAAAGCAATATAATATGTTATGCTTTAATATTTCTAGAATTTTAACGTGTTTGAATTTTAAATTAAAAATTTTATATATATTTTATTTTGTAAATTGTTGTTGGTGTGTGTATATACATTTTAAATCGTCCGCCTAAATTGTAGCTGCGACATCTATATAAAGAAACATTCATTGGTAAAATTATGTCCGAGATCATCACAAGTTGCAAATAGCAGTCGAAGATGATAATGCTGCAATGCCTCCGAATGCGCGGCTATACACGCATACGTGTGCTAAAGCTGCAGTTCACTGCAGATTTGCTCGACGCCTTGTGTTAGGCAACATGCCGTACAGTCCAGTACTGACAGCTGCGTACTACCGGCGTTGCTGCATCACAGTTAATTGCTCCTCATTGCGTTGTTAATAACTTTCCCGGATGTGAATTCATTTTAAAAATACATTTCTTTCTGCCCACGTGTGCTGCCTCCAACCGCAGAGAAATTTCGCATCAAGCTTGAAGCAAGCTTATTTTGCCCAGTTAGCAAAGGCTTTCCGGAGAAGTTTGTCTAATAATATGGGATTCAAGTTCGACCTAAGGAAATCTTCAAGTGTCTTGCAAATTATTAGTAACGACAAGCTGGCAGGTCGCTTGACTTATTCTCACAACTTTCCATGACTAGTTCAACAAATTCAAATCGCTACAAGTTTTAAGGGCAGTGACTAATTAGCTTGATTTAAACTTTCCTATTTGCAAACCAAATTTGCTTTCTTATCATAAAAAGCTTGAATTGAATTTAAATCAGGGCGAGTATGCTACTGGGGAGCTTGCAAGTTTACAGCAAGCTTGAATCAGGCGTCATAGTTGGTCTTTACTATCGAAGATTGCTTCACGCTTGCAACTATAATAGTTCATCAATATTTATTAATTTTTAGACAAGTAATGAGATAGTTAAAGAGTAAACATAGGATGAAATAACTAATTGACTAGGGCCTCAAAAGTGCACACTTTACCGTGAACAGCCAATAGTAGGGAGCAGCGCCTCTTTCAAGTGACAGACAGGTTGTAAGCATGGATTACATTGGCGTAGGAAAGTCAAAAACAAGTTTGCAACATTGTATTAGACATGCTTGTAATTGCAGAAAGAATCCAACTAGATATGAACATAACAGGCGAGATTGCAATAATAAGACGAAAATTCAATCACCTTCAAGATTGCTGTGAGCTTGTATTCTTTCTTTGCGCGATTTAAATGTGGGCAGACAGATACAAATATATGTGGATATGTTATCGGCAGGGACAGTTTTCATCGTTTGATTTCAGAAATGTTTTACCGACGTTTAATTTGTGATAGCCGTGGACTACATGGCGTTGTAGAGAGGAGGCTAGCCGGGCGATGTAATAGAATGAAGATGAGGGTTACTAATTTGTAGTCTGCTGCGCATTTACCCAACATTCATATATCCGACACTATTATTACTGTCAGAGGCACATGGATAGAACGGTGAAAACGTGTTTGCTTGCATCACAATTTACAAAAGAATTTTAATCTATTTGAATTGCATTCATAGTTGGTTAGAGGAAGTGTAAAAACGTATCACAGCACGTGTTTATGTGAACAATTTTTTTTACCTCAAATCTTATCCACTTCGTTTATGATAGTCATGCTGATGGAAAAATAGTCGATTGTTGAGACACTAAGACTGGCATGAGGAGCTAGCGTGATCACTCTACCTCATACTCACTCTATGACCAGAATGCCAGAGCACGAACAGCTACGAGCTCTGACGCCAGAAGCCGATCTGCCAGAATCGGTTATACCATTCTACTCACAATGAGTCAGAAATGAATCATAATGACTCCAAAATGACACATGATGACCCCGAAATTACTCATAATGACTCCAAAATGACTCATATTGACTCCGAAATGACTCATAATGACTCCAAAATGACTCATATTGACTCCGAAATGACTCATAATGACACCAGAATTACTCATAATGACTCCAAAATGACTCATATTGACTCCGAAATGACTCATAATGACACCAGAATTACTCATAATGACTTCAAAAATATTCAAATTGACTCCGAAATGACTCCTAATGACTCATAGTGAGAGTGGGTGTGGCGGTGTGTTGCAGTGCTGCGGAAGGCGTTCGAGGCGTTCGACCGCGAGAAGAAGGGCTGCATCTCCGTCGACATGGTGAGGACCATCCTGGAGATGGTGGGCCATCACGTCGACGACAAGATGCTCAAGGATGTCATCGCCGAGGTTGACGCCGACGGTGAGCCTGCACTGCACTGCGCTGCTCAGTCTCGGGCTTAGAGACATTTCAAAGAAGTGAAGCGAAGTGAAGAGATTTGGGTGACTCTTAACAGCGAGGTCTTGAGAGCCAATGAGGTTTATTGAGGTGAATGTGGAGCTGCGCCGGGATGAAGAGGTGGGGGGAACGGGAGACCCCCGAGAAAACTCACCGACAAACGGCATCGTCCGGCACGAATCCCACATGCGAATATCCGGTGACCCGGCCTGGAATTGGACCCGGTTCACCTTGGGGAAGGCGAGCAGGCTAACCGCCCAGCCACCATGTCCCTTCGTCCCAAAGAAGTCTCCCAGATCCGTGTAGTATCTACTAGTCCCATTGTTCGGTGTATGGGAGTAATACTGTATCATACTGTGTTTAAACCTCAAGGTTCTGCTGATATGGTTGTCATGTTTTACACCTTTCATATTTACTGTGCCTCGTAGCTCTTGCGTGCATTAAAGCCATATTTCAAGATTTTTTTATTTCATAATTATTTATGTAAGGACCACATAAATGTAAATTATTGTAGTAAAACTTTTAGAGTATCTAATTTGGTGATCTAGGAAAACAACACACACTTCAGACTATATCTGTTGGTTTCTTTCAATATATCATGCGCTTTAGAAACGTCATTTCAAGGCACTCCAACATAACTAAAAACAGCTTTTTCAAGCACTCTATCTCAAAACATTTGCATCGAATCCTTGCAAAAGTACTCCAATTAACACATTGGGCTAAAGTTGAAAGTAGTTATTCATGAAATCAGATTGTCGTGAGAATATTGTCTTGGAGAGTTTTAATGCAGTTAGCTGGTATTTCAGATTTAAATTTAGAGATCAGAATCACTTAAGATGAAACGAAACTTCTTGTCGAAATAAATTTTGAAAGGTTTACAGATCAATGCTGGAATTAAAAATAATATTATATTATTAAAAAAAATTCTCATGGATGTAATTTTTTTTTAATGTGTTTTTGCGTGTGTAAAATTATCGGAGATACGTTGTCACGAGTTCATAAAATATTCTCATCAATCTATAAAAAATTTGGTTTATTTAACGACGTTAACATCTCGTTGTCAGCGGAGTCATTAGTGTCCTAATGACGTACTACTTAGATAATATCAGTAAAAGAGATGGCGGAAGCAATTAGTTTTCATCAAGGAAGCTCTCCGTCAGCTGCTAGAAGTTATTTCAGAAGGTCGTTAGAGAAAATCGAAAGGGATGGGGTGAACCCGTGTTCACCTAAACGCGAATGCAATTTTTTACTATGGTGCGTTCAACGCCTTCCTTGTTTACACCTTCAACATGACGCACGTAGTTTCTCAGACACACAGCAGGTTGTGTCGATACTGAGAACTCTGCGGTTATTGTGAATTCGTGGTTTCTTCGTACATATTCTAACCAAACCATTGAAATATCACCCCCCTCTATGACGTGTTTGGTTGTTTCCTAAATACTGAATGTACCACAATTTTTTTTCACTCATAAGCTCACTATACAGTTCATACACATTGGAAAGTGTGTGTTCGTAAGAAAAATATTCTTCACGGAGTCGCACATAATGAGTGTTGTTTCATGTTGTTTGAATAATGCAGCGTGATTTAGTATTGCAATTTTTTTAAATATTAATTTGCGTCACTAGTAATTACAAACTTAACTTATTAGTTAAGCTTAATTACTATGGGGAGGGGAAATTATTACCTATTTAGTAACGGTGTCCTATATATTTCGTCAGACGATAACTGCACGTTCAGTCGAAAACATTAATCAATTTTGCAAAAGGGCGAACTTTGCTTTGACTTTGGAATATTAAAAGGTTCAGGCTAGTTGTACCATTTGACAGCAGACTATATTGGGCAGCAGATACCCATATGTGCAGCGCCTCAAGCCTCGGCTCTTAAACCAATTTATAACTGTTCTATTTAATATTTAATCCTCAGAAATTGTGGGTTTCATTCATCCTGCATAGAAAAGTGATTTCCCTCACCGAGCTGCAAACTAACGTTTTTTTTCCCCCTTAACGCCAATTTGGGTGAAAGTAATAACCGAATAAAAAGAAACAATTTAGTGTGGAAGTGACTGAAGTTCGATGAACATATTAACATTTTCAATTTCAGTGTGCTTTTACTTTATCGATGTTATTTTTCGAGATGCATTTTGCCTTGCTGTGATTACTATTGTGTGTAATTTAAAGATAACGAGACTTTACAGATCGAAATCCTATTTTGGGTTCACCTTGGTGCGCATTTGTATTTTTGTGCCAGGCAAAATTGCATGCTAGTGGAATGCATATTACGACTCCAGCATAATTACACGCACGGCAAAGGACAGGAATTCCGTAGATATTTGCTTGAATACCTAGAACATTGTTAAGTTAACAAATAGAGTAGAGTAGAGATTTTCTCTAATTTAATTTATAAAAACTATTTTTCTGCTGATTTTTATAATTTGTTAACCTGTATTCTAAACGTTAGTTAAAACCACACATAACTATAAAAGATATCTGTGTATTTTTTAAAAATTTGGTAGTATTTTAATATTGTGAAATAATTGAAATTATACATGTGAATGTTTTAAAATTATATCCCCGCTGCAATAACAGCTTCGGTCAAAGTTATTAATTAAGGATCAAAATTTAAAAACTGATATCTTGCGTACCATGGCTTTACTTTTGAATAAAATATAGATCCTCACAGTACGTAAATTTAAATTTTCATGAGTTTAGAAAATGTTTTAACAACTAAACAACACTTAACCAATTTATAAATTCTGAACTATTATCATTTTTTTAAAAGTAAAAAAAAAAAAACTTCAATAAGTAATATATAAATTAAATGTTCAATTTAGTAACGAATTTTTAGGATGCTATTTACTTTAAGTGTCATGACAACTAGATTCCACAACTGTCGTTCATTAAAACTTTCGCTAGGATTGCTTACCATTTATATTATATTGAAACGTCATTTTTGAATGACCAACGTTGGCTTAACTTTAAGAAAGAGCTGCTAACCGCATTTCTGAAAGAATGAAATAAGGAAAAGGGCGATTACTTTGGTAATGCATGTCGGCAAAATGTTTCAATTTTAAAATGTAAATTGAACTATAATGAATATATTTTCTACCGCAAAGAGCACAGAGAAGTAGAGAAAAACGACGTATATTATAAAAAGTACATTATGCTGCAACAATATTTCATAAGAGATCTTGTGCTTGTATGCCATCAGTTATTATAACCAAATCGGTTTCTTATGAACTCTGGCAGATGCGTAAATATTAGATGCGATATACTAAAAAAATCCGGAATTCCTGGAAGTTCCACTTAATAACAAAATTATTTATATGTACGAATATTTTGAAGTCAACATGTTAGTTGTCAGACCATGAGTGGAACACTAGAACTGGAACATTTTTTAATTCCAAATACTTTGCAATGTTAGCATTATCATATATTATATAAAGAGAACTTAATTTTTTTAATTTTATACACAAAACAATTTTACTGTTTAGGGCTGTGTTTTTACACAAGAGAGTGTGATACGATAACGCTACTTAAAATTGCGATAGACTGAGTATCTCGTTAAAATAAATAGGAAAGTATATTGTCTTTTGTCACATCTCGGAAGAACTAAACACTAGTGTGATTTAATCACGTCATCAAATACATCAATTATATATAATTGCGTGTGCCTGGATGTTCTGCATCGTTAGTCAGGTTTCAAAAAACTAGAAGATAAGTAGCTTTCTATATGTCAGCGTCACATACAGCAGTGTTGGTAAATAAGTTAAACAGAAAGAGTTATAATTCTTTCACCTAACAGCCTACGGAGATTAAAATGGTGATGCGAACAAGCGAAAATCATATAAATCAAAATCAGGGGGGCAATTATTACTAAGAGAAAAAAACTGAGAGGTTGTTCAGAGCCATTTATTACAGCTGGCAGTGACCACTATTTACACTTTTTTTTAAATCGAGCCTAGCCCAGAACGTGGGTTTTAACATACAGAAATCTACAAACGCAGGTCTCAACAGACGGAAAAGAACTATAAATACGTTTACTTTTGTGGCCAAGATCATTAACGCATAACTTTTAGTACCAACTATGGAAATATAAAGACACGTTTATTAGTAGGCTAGGAAAAAATTTTGGTAAGTTTTTTTGTTATGGTCTAAAACATTCATCCACGCGGCGCACGAAGTCTCCTTATTTCCTTCAAGTTTATGCCATTCTTAAAGAAATGTTAAAAACTGTTTTATGATAAACTTTCAATTGAAATACGGCCTGTGTGTTTGTTTACATTTAAGTTTCCAATTGATTAGATTTTTAATTATTTTTGTATAATTTGAAAGGTTTGTAGTTATGTCAAACTTTAGTCACAGGGGCATTTATTGCACTTAATTAGATGAAATGATTTCTAACCAAAAATATAATTTATGATATTTTCATAGAGCTATGAAAGCAGTAAAATCACTGCCTGTTGGATTGAACCGTCACTAACATATAATTGAAATTATTCTAATTTAATATTATATTCAGCCTCACGAACGTGTGCAACTTTTTTGTCAGTTCTGAAGGGAGTCCAGTTTACAGGTGCTTCCATGGATACTACGATGTCTCTCCCCACCTTATAAATGCACGCAGCTGGCTGTAGACATGACCAGTATGCAAACAGAAATTATTTTGTCATTTAACTAATTACCAAATACTTTTTTCAAAACTGTCGGAAAAGTGCAATCGTTCCTGGGATAGCCTTTATTATCTTTGTTATAATTTCTCTGCACTCTTAAAAAAGAAAAAGTTTCAGCGAAAATAACATTAATTTATATCAGGATCAGTGATTCCAATCAGTAGAACTGTTATACTGAAGCTTATATTTACTGGTGTATCAGTGGAATGCGCTGAGGTTTTTCTGCCCTGCCAATAGAATTCAGTGTGAATCAGTCACTGTTTAGTCAGTGAATGCAGCAAATAAAATGATCAGCAGATCTTCACTGATACAGGTGGAGTAGTTCCAACATATCTCTGCACATAGACTAAAGATGAGGTAGACCGTTATTCACTTATTCGTCTTCTGCGCATGTACCCAACATTGACCTACCCCAATCATACGCAACTGTCGAAGTCACATGGTCAATAGTGATGGAGGTGTTTGTTTACATATTATTTTTTTTAATGACAAGCACTATTATATTAATAAAATACTTTTACCAATTCCAATTTAGTTAAACTACATTATAAATTGGTTAGAAGAAGTACAAAATTATGTCTTACCACTTGTTTACAAATCAGTTATCTAACCTAAAATTCAAACCATGCCGTTTTCGCTCGACGTGTTGGCAGAAAAGTAATTCAATGTTGGGACGCGGAGATTTGTCGTGCGCAGCCAACGAGATCGGTCTACCTCACATTTAGTCTACGTATCTGCAGGTCAGATGTGCGGATTTGGAGGAGTTTCGGTATTTTTTTTTTTTTTTTTTTTTAAACTTAAATGAGTGTCTTTCTCGGCAGGATCTGGAGAGCTGGAGTTCCCAGAGTTCGTGCAGTTGGCTGCGAGGTTCCTCATTGAGGAGGATGCGGAAGCAATGCAGCAGGAGCTGAAGGAAGCCTTCCGTCTCTACGACAGGGAAGGTACGACAACCTCACTCAACGGTCTGAAGGTCGGCTTGCGATAGATAACGTTTACGCAAAGAAAGTGTGCGTATCGAAAACGAAAGAAGGCGCAGTCGAACCTCTATGTATAGAAGAACACGGATGGATTGAAAGTCCGCATCCTTGGGAGATATTCTGTGGACCCATTTTTTTTATTTATCTGCATTTAATGCAAGACCACGTTCATTGAAAGTCCACAAGTGTTGAAAGTTTTTGTCAGTTCCCAGAGAAACGATGGCTAGACAATCCACCGTATTATGTATTCTTTATGGCATGGTTCGCGGTTATAGTGTGTGTCAGGACTGTTTACGTAAACGACGAGTATGAACACACCCATTAAAAATGCCTACTTTCATTTCGAAACACGTACACGTTTTTCATCGTTACCCGACCTTTAACCTGGTTCAACAATACTGCGACGCGTTGCGATGCGATTCGATGCGATTGTCGGTGACAGCCTGCGACGGAGAAGAAGAAGAAGAAGAAGTAGATATTCTTGTTTACAAGGCGAATGAAAACTTTTTTTTGTTTATGTTTTGAAAACGACGACCAGGTTCACGCCAATGTCGTTGTATTTGTATTTTTATTGCTTCTGCATTGACGTACAAAAAAAATTGAAGACAAGGCTTCTTGCGGATGTGGACAATGTCATAAAAATAATTTACTAACTTCAAATTAACTCTCCTTCGTCTTATTATTCCTCTCGTTCTAGCTAGTTCGCCTCGCACATCGCGTCCGTACTGCCTTGTTTGTCTCCTACCCAGTTAAAACATACTATTTCAATGTTGTTCTCGTTTCTTTTGTTGCTTTCGTGACGTCTGGAAATGTGATTTCAGACGGGCGTCCGTCACCGGCAGATCTTCGCTCAGTTGTGAAACAGTACGTACAGATCATCGAAGCCCATCGCCTCGCAACGCATCGCACCAAAAAGAATCGCTGTATTGTGACACCAGCTTAAGGTGAAAAGCCACTCCATCATCCCGCTTAGAACAAATCCTTTATTTGTCTCGTTCAACAAGTTCCCTGCTATTAGTTAACTCGATCTTTGAAAGTCTGCTGAGTTAACTCGATCGTTAACTCCACCAGCTTCGGGCTGACTCAGCTCGACACTAGGGTAAAGGGGCTTTAGCAGACGACACGAGTGAAATGGCGCAAAAAAGTGTAAACAACGCAACAAAAACAAACAAATAAAGCTACACTGAAAGCGGCGTAGAGAACATCATGGAAACGAATATCTTATATTTGCTAAATTAACTTTTGGTGGTGGGGGAAAGGGGGGTATTTGCGTAGCACTGCTTAGTACAATGTCGTATTGCTTGAGTCACAAGTTTCTTTCTGTGCAGATGTAAATTAAACCTAAACTCTTCTTTATAGTCATCGTCAACATCTAATAAAGCCTTTAATTAACGCACTAGATATTTAAGCTTCTTTTGAGTTGCGCAAACTGAATATTTTGAATTGTTTATGAGCGTATAATAATAACCTCTGAAACATATTTTAATAGTGTAAACCTGATCACGTGACATGGGA
This sequence comes from Dryococelus australis, assembly GCA_029891345.1. Taxonomy (NCBI): domain Eukaryota; kingdom Metazoa; phylum Arthropoda; class Insecta; order Phasmatodea; family Phasmatidae; genus Dryococelus; species Dryococelus australis. The sequence goes on from CM057002.1 coordinate 125,213,912, forward strand.
TACTTTTCGTTAACGCCTCGCTGCCGCTGCTAGCACTTTGTTAATTTTGTTCACGGCGGCAGGCGGAACGTATCTAATCTCCTTGCTACTTCACAGTTTAATATTATCGACGAATGGATACGAATATTAGATTCGTGGCAATGCTTAAACAAAATTGTTATATAATAAGTTACTGAGTAGGGCATTCAAACGTTCTAAGCCAAACACGGACAGTGTACAGCAGAGTGTTTGTAAGGACGTTTTTTTACAGGTAACGGCTACATCACGACAGCAGTGTTGCGGGAGATCCTGAAGGAGTTGGACGACAAAGTATCCAATGAGGAGCTGGACATGATGATTGAGGAGATCGACACCGATGGATCAGGCACCGTGGACTTTGACGGTAAATACTGATCACGTTGTTGTAAACATTGAAGAAAAATTGCGTTAATCTGCCGGAACCAGTTTGTGCTTGCTTGTATAGGAAGGTCGTTTTATAAATATTGAATAATACTACCATTCTAGATTAATGAATTGAGTTGGGAGATTTGGGCGGCTCTTTACAAAGAGGTCTTGAGATCCGATGAGGGTGAAATGAGGTGAGAAGGGAGAAGCGCCGGAATGCAAGGGCGGGAGAAACTGAAGATCCCCGATAAAAACCCGTCGCCCAGCGGCATCGTCCGGCACTATTCCCACTTGCGAAAATCCGGAATTGATCCGGCGGGGGATTGAAACCCTGTTCACCTTGGTGGGTGGCGAGCAAGCTAACCGCTCGGCCACCGCGGTCCCTATGCTGAATAAAGATACGCAGATAGGAAGTGCATGCAGTTAGATACGCAGGGCTAAACGTCTCGTTGACAGCAAGGTCATTAGACTCACCTTAGATAAGTAGGAAAAGGGACGGAATGCATCATGGCCTGTCGTAAGGAACCGTTCCAGCGTTAGCCTGGAATGATTCCAGGAAACCATGGAAAACCGAGATCAGTATGGCCAGACAAGGAATAAGGCCCACGTCCTCCCGGATATGCTAGTTAAGACAGCTTTCTCTTGCTCTGTGTAACAGGTACGATGCCATTTCGAGTAATTATTCAATTATAAAGTTATTTATTTCTGTTCCGTTGTTGAAACTCAAGAATTATTCAAGGGTTTGGAAACAATTTTTTCACACTCGGTTGCGTCCAAGAAGGCAAATGAAGAGGGGCGGAGACACTTACCTATGAGCAAATAACTTCTACTGCAGTGTTTGGACACCTGCAATGTAAAACTTAGCACGATTGTGGTTATTTACTTAAATGCCAAACATAGGGAATATCTAAACTCAAGCAGTAGTATATTTACTGGTACGCAGACAAAAAGTTTCCGAAATAGAGATCTGGAAAATGTTTACTATCAGAAATTTACATTACCATAGCTATAGTCGACGTGATATGGCTCATGTTTATCAGCTTGGTGAGAGGCGAGTAATCTAACCACTGCACCTCTGTGGCACATGTGGCGGTTATTATAGGAAAAGTCATTTTTTAAATATTAACATGTTAGAAAACCAAACAATTTAATATGTGGGAGGAAAGGTTCCCTTTAAGTTTTTTGAACACAATTCTTCGTGCCATGTGTCGGTAAATTTGCACTCAGCGAGACATTTCTGTATATCTTAAGAGTCGAGGCTGTTTTTCACATTCGTGTTGTCCTTTTGCCTGCAGAGTTCATGGAGGTGATGACGGGAGGCGAGGACTAGACATCTTCTCCCCGACATCCGAGACTCTCTGTTTTCCTCCCCGACCGTCCGAAAGAAGAACTACAAACCATCCACGATCTCGGGTCGCTCTTGCGCCCACAATGGTTTACTGTACTGGTCGCAGCGCCTTGGACTTAGACAGCCCGCGGTCTACCTCGCGCCACGGGGCGGCCTACAACGCAGGGGCGGCGGGCCGACATGCTGTGTGTACGTCGTTAAGTGTCACCGTGTTCTGTACCTAACGTGCTCAGTGGAATAAATGTCTTGTTTTCACCTGAGAATAAAACATATCGTTTTGAACTCTGAGAAATCTGTAACTATTTATTACCATGTTGAGTCCAGTGCTAACTCTTACACTTGATCCAACTTTTATTTTCCGTTTATACTAATGTATGGCGTAAGATAATATTGCCTATCAAGTTTTTCAAGTTCTTCCAAATATTAGATTTTTTACCAGAATCAACAACCTATATATATATATAACTAGTTTATTTCAAAGTATTTCATAATTACATTGTGTATATATGGTCTCATTTAAATGTTTTATTTTTAAATTACTAGTAGAGTTAACGGCTCGCTCAGTTTAATTTATAAATACAAAATGTGTTTTATAGAAAATGACGATTGTATATAGCAGAAATAATGGTTTGCTATGCTTCGTGAAATCTTCAGATCACTCCTAAATATTTAAGCTTCTTTTACATCGACATATGCCATTTCTCTCTATGTATCGACCTCGCAAAGGAGGTAATTTACTGAAGCGTTTTCTTTGATTGCGCACGCTTTCAGCCGCACCATCATACGTTTGTACTTATTGTAATGCCTTAATATATGATAAATTAGCCAGAAAATGACAAATAATTATTATTATCGTTATTATCGTCTTAAATTATAACATGTGTTCCAGTGTGCTTAACGTGCTTATCTTAGGAAATGCATATATGATAATAATTTCCACAAAAATATTAATATCACTGATGCTTTTATTGTTTTACTGTTTACTCTTTCAATTTTAGTGTTGTGTTGTCAGAATTATTTTTTAAGGAGTTGACTGAATATCTAGGAAAATGTTACCTGAATCACCTACGAGCAAATACAAACGTTTCCTCGTAATGTTAAAATGTTAACAAACCAAAGAATGTTGTGCCTTTTGCAAATAATTGTGTTTGTTATGCAAGTACAATTAAAAATGTATGTTCTTTGCTTTTAGTATGTGAGACTTTAACTTAGTTTGTGTTAAATTCACACATTCCTTAGTCACAAGAATAAGCCAACAAATTGTTTTAAATTGCTCTTCTTGTATTAACGTGTGCAGCATTAAAATGTGTTTTTGAGCTACTTGTTATTTACCCATCATTTCTTGAAATACGTTTGTTTATGTTGCAGTGTACTCACGTAGCAGCTTACATAAAGAAATTTTGGCTATTTTATATTAGAAATATGTACTGAAATAAGCTCATTTGCAAAGGAAGGTAGAGAAAGTTTTATTTATTATATTTAATATGCTACAGTGTTGAACTTTAACTAGTGAAAACAAAGTTATTTATTTATTTTGCTTTTGTTTCGTCAACTAGATATTTGAATATTTTTATCGATATCAGAATGCAAGACAATTCGTAGCAAATACATCGAGAATGCGTCTGATCTTATCTAAATACCTAGAGAACTTTGACTATCGTTCCACCAATCCTAAATTTTTATTGAAATGGAATCTATTACCAAAGAGTTGAATGGAAAATATACGTAATCAACATTTTTTTTGGGATTTTTAATTAGTTTTTTTTAACAGGCAAAAATATACAAACCAACAGAAATAATAAATACGGGAATATGGTCTTTTTTTAAATTTATAATTTTATTTTAAAGAAGTTATAGTTTAGAATTTTTTAAATGCCAGACAAAACGTTGTCAATATTTTACTAAACAACGCAGTGTGTTAATATGAAGATGCTATTTTTATGTGTTAAGGTGTCTCCTGTTAGAATTATATCGTGAATATTTTTAATTGGTAAATTGATATGCTGTTGCAGAACCGAATTACTGTAATTACTAGAGACATGCAAAATTCGCGTTATTATTTGGCATCAGGCTAAACTTCACAGTGCTGTATATGCTCGACCCAACGTCATTTCTCCATTGGCTGCTGCACTGCTGTGAAGCCACTCCTTTTCTAACTGAACTGCATGTGATTTGAATACGCAGTTGTAATATGTTCATTTATTGCCGCAGAGTTAATCGAGCGTGTCAAATAAAGTATTGCCCAATAAAAATTTATTGCAAAGGTACATGTGTAACGTGTTCCTAAATAATAACGTGAATTTTGCAAATCTCTAGTATTTACTTTAGATATTGATTTTAAAAATCTAATTTCCAGAAAAATTTATGACATAATTTTTTTTTAAACCATGCTTTAAGAACAGAATAAAATTAATATTTTTTTATCATAATTCTCACTCTTCAATACAAACAAACTTTTTCATCTTTAGTGTGTAGAAACCGTCAGAAGTTAAATTAAATTATTATTAAAATATTTATATTTCAGTCTAAAGAACCTCCAATTTTGGCAGAAACCTTCGAAAGTAAAAACATATTTTAACTGCCTACTCTTTTATGAATAACAACATACAATAAAAATACTTCAAGTATTCTTCCACGATTTTTTATAAACGTTAATATTGATTACACAACAATATAATGTTAAAATAAATAGCTATGGCAATCTCGAACTTCAATCTACACTGCAATCTCGAACTTCATTCTACACTGCAATCTCGAACTTCAATCTACACTGCAATCTCGAACTTCATTCTACACTGCAATCTCGAACTTCAATCTACACTGCAATCTCGAACTTCAATCTACACTGCAATCTCGAACTTCAATCTACACTGCAATCTCGAACTTCAATCTACACTAATCATCGTGAAAACGTCGTTCGTGATTTACAGTTTGTCATGTTTCTGTATTTATCAGTATTTAATGCAGCTGCCAGTTATTCAAAACAACACCATCATTTAGAAAGATACAAGAGATGAGACATATTTTAAAAATAATTACTAAGACGTTAATGTGAGTATTTAAAATAATAAAAAGAAATATTTTAAAATAGCTAATTTATTTTGCGCTACATTTAGCCAACTGTCACATTTTCTCCATATAGTTCCGATTACAGTTCAATCTCAAATTTGGATTGTATTTTACTTTTTCAAGGTCAAACTGTAACCTTAGTTGGCAAAATTGTAAATTTGGGAAACGGTCAAAGACATCAGGTTATGATGTATTGTAATTATGTTTTTCGCACACTTATTTATTATTTTCACTACACACTTTGATGGCTGGGATTCTTAAATATGTATATTTGTTTACGTCATGACAGATATGCTGGCAGATTCGGACGTTTATTAGTTAAACCACGTGCGTCTAAGTCGTCGTAAATATTTGTTTACAGTAGTCTTGACCGTGTTAATGTTTTATTTTGAAAAATGTTTGAATATTTTCTAAATTTGTATATGTAGTAAAGTAACATTTTCATTGTATCGTTTTGAAGGAGTAACTCGAACAAGTTTTGAATGTGATTGATATACGTAAACAGTTTTCAGCAGTTGGCAGCATTGTGATTGACGTAATGTTTAAGAGGGATTTTTGAAAGCACTCAGAACTTAATAGATTAAATTGAAATTCGCAAAAGCACTTTATTCAGACAAAAAGTGCCAGTATTTTGAAACTTAAAATATAAACAAACACCTTCATCGCTATTGGCCATTTCAGTCTTATCTCTCCACGCATAATTCAAAGTAGACATTGTTTAGCGAATGTATATATATACATATTATATATTGTTTAGAAATTTTCTTGGCGACATAATGAATTCGAAAATCGTTAGCTGATCAGTCAGGGCTGCTGATCCAGCATATTTGAGAGATGTAGCGCTATGGTATTTTATTGGTTCCGAGGTTTAAAGTAGTAATAAAATTTATCTTAAGGCCGACGGAGTGCACCTAGTGCAATAGAATAAGGCCGTTATATTCAAAACTACACATTTTCGCCTACCTGACATTGGTTCCCAGGCATGGTACCAAAAAAAGAACATTTAGTTCCGGCGCTAAATGCTACGATCCGAGCAACTTGTAGGCCATGTTCCAGCTGCAATGTATGAAGTATTCACCTATAACAAATGGGTCTGCTATTCTTGTCTACGAGAAGGGCCTGTTCTAGTATAGCTGCTAGGTAGTTTAACTGCTACGCGATACCTTCTTTTGTCCACTTATTTCATTCCTGCTTCGGAATATTTAAAACTTAGAATAACTTGACTTATACTAAACATTTCCTGAACATTTTGCCCACGCATCTCTAACGAGTATATATTTTAACTGAGCTAAGGCGAGGTGAAACTGGTAGTGTTAGATGCGGTACAGTGTGAGAGATTTTGAGATATAGTGGATTTAAAAAATTCATTGAATTTTAAAGCAAATTGATTGGCTGCCTTATATCAACCAAGTTATTTATTTTCTGCACAAAGCTTGATAGCCAAATCACGCTGCGTAATTTAGAGTTTCTGAACTCTAACAATTACGTTTTTCACGACAACTTTTATTTGTTATTAATAAAAGCTTCTTCGCCAGTTTATGAGGTATTTGTTAGTAGTTTGGACAGAATATTTATTAACACATTATCTAAGCGTTTTTATGTCACACCTTGCGAGTGAATGTTGCCTTTCAGTGTGTGGTAAACCAAGACAGATATTTTTTTTTCCCCACGCTTTCATTATGTGAGTAACTACACATCCACGTGCACTCATACTGTTCACTCCACTTGTTTTCTTACACCAATACTCTACACATAATACACAAATATACCACTTGAAACAAAGAACTGGAATTTATTTCAGCATCTTGTCCCAAAAACAGGCATATTTGCAACCTCTCAGCGAATATAAAAAAACTTAAAACCTTTAAATGGCTGAGCTAGTAGACACGAACTTAAAAATACTAAAGAAATATATTACGTCCGCTTGTTATTGTATTAAGTGGTTTTCTGTAGATACGGTATTTATTCACCGATATGAATCAAATTTTGTCAGATGCGATGAAGTATTAATATACCTAAGGGAAAAAAATTGCAATGCATTTAGAAGCAGTAGTGTAAATGAAACGAAACTGCAGATGTTGATAGCCCATGCTACTTCATTGCAATGATAACAATACCATATAACATGGGAAACAGAGATGGTCGTACGGGAACATTGCTAGCCTAATTTCAGTTGGACGAAGCACCCCATACAAGCGCCACATGAATAAATCAATATTTCGCGTTATATCTCGAATCCTACTGAACTAATTTTTACCAAATTTGGTACGTAAGAAATAATATGAAAAGTCAGATAAATATAAAAATTAAAATTTATTACGCACTTATTTTTAAAAGGGCATCCTTATAAATATTATAGGTTTATTTGGTATAAATACCATATTGTTTGGCCAATTTCATACAACATTTTGGACACTGACGGTATCTATTATAATCATCATATTGGCTAAACAATAACCACTTTTGTCAGCCATTTTGTGAGATAGCGCCATGCGAGTAAATAATGTTTATCTGTCATATATCAGGAAACAATTCACAGATTTATTCCAAATTTGGCAAACAAATAATACTGCAGCAGGTGATATAAATTAATGGGTTTTATGTAGGTCAGGCACATATTTTCAAAATGGTGGTGACATAAATATTTTAATTCAGTGTATTTTATCAACGGAAAAAATTCCAACTTAATTTTGTATGCTGGCAGTACATATTACAACCATCAGATTTGTATATGCAGAGCCTCAATTTATACCATTTTGTAAGATAGCCGAACCAATAAAAATAATGATGTTACCTCGTATATCGGAAAACAATAAATATTTCTTCACTAAATTTGGCGAAGATATTGTATTTGGAAGGCCATATAAATAAATATATGTATATATTTTTTTCAGAATGGCAGCTATTAAATCATTTTAATTTTGTGGGCGATATCTACAAAACTAAGTAATATATTTTTATTTAACTTTGTATAGTGATGGTATACAATCATCGAAATTGCTACTACATTAATTCTTGTCCCCCATTTATGAAGATAACCACGTGAAAATTGTGGAGGATTTACACCATATCTCGAGGACCAATCAACCAACTCCCACCAAATGTCATAGTGTAACATCTAAACTAATTTATACCAAACTGTGTACACTATAAATGCTACAGGAGGCCATGTAAACATTCATAATTTATTTGGTCAGACGTCAATGTTCAAAATGGCATCTTCATAAATCATTCAGGTAATTTTGACATATAAGTTATATTAAACACTTCAACCGAATTCAAACAAAATTTCTAAGGGTACAGTAGACATTTGAGGCATCGTATAAGGAGACTCTTTTTCTGGCTATTTTCTACGATAGCATAGATTTAAAAAAATAAAGTTTTCTTGTCAGCCCAAGGACCAAACAGCCGATTTCCATCAAATTATTCACATAAGTAGAGCTACGGTAGGCCATGTAAACTTACGTGTTTTATGTGGCTCAGTCACTTGTTTTAAAAATAAAGACGCTGTAAATATTTAAGTTTTCTAAGCCCTATCATTCGAAACATTAGTCTGATTAAATCGGAAGTTGATGTGGATTGCACGCTAGCTAGAGGTTTTCTGGGTTCAAGTCCCGGGTAAGGCATGTATTTATTTGTAACTGTCCTACTACTGTTGCATAAATTCTTAGTTTCATTTCTAAAGTTTTTGCTTTCAAAGAGAAGTCAAGTTCTTCCAGCCAACTCAGATTTTAAGAAAGTATTTTTTAATGAATTGCACCCATGTTTAGGAATGAAGGCTCATTAGTTACATCAGTAAGTTCTGGTGTTATCTACGTTGTAAACATGTGTCCGTGCTTTGGTGGGAAATTACATTCGATAATTCAATTAAATCCCTTCCATATTTATCATACATCCCAGATTTCATTCCAGCTTACAGTGCGAGGGGTCCTGGGTTCGAGTACCGGGTAAGACATATGTGTATTTGAAATTTTCTCACTAATATTGCAGATGGTTCTGGTTTCATCTCTAATGATATATCTGTCAAAAAACATAAAGGCTTACCTACAAACTACAATTTTAAAAATTTCATGAAAACTATTTGCATCCATGTAGAGGAAAGTAGACTCATTAAGCATAATTGTAACTTCTTCTTTAATGGGTAAGCTAATTTAAAGACATTTCCACATATCAAAAATATGTAGTCATATTCTGTGGATATAAATTTATAAAGGCATTTTAAACTATTAATTAATTTTTCACCGTCCACCGTCAACACAACTGCAAGTATTTCAGTGCCGTGATTATATGAAGAAGTTGCCAATCAATAGATTTTTTTTACTATCTTCAAACCCGCTATCTTAACCGCGAATAACTAACAGCTATGCTTAGATTTTCCCGGAATAATAATAACAGCGTAAATGGAGTTCCAAATCCTTATGGAAACGGTTTCAGTATTTCTGTGCTGTGTAATGTAAGCTAAAATCCACGTACGACATACACGATTAAACCTCAGTTAAATTTATAGAAATCTTTCGATAATTTTTTGCAGTCTGTCTAGTTGGAAAAAAATTACGCTGAACATTTTTTCATTCCTATAAATTTTGTTAATTAAATGAATGTCTAGTGAAGGTAACATTTTATAGTGTTGCGTTGTGGAAAAATCCATATATTTACGAAAATTTTCACTGGAATTTACAGTTAGTATACATTATAGTAGTGAACGAGACGATAATTGGAGGTGAGGTTAATAAACAGTGTGCGCAATATATCAGTATTCCCTATAGTTTTTTGGTTTTGGGAACGAATAATTCCGAGAGTACATGAACATTTGTCCGATAACATATAAATATAAAATTACCATTTATGAAGCAATAATAATATCTACGGAACTTACTCCCATTCATTCAAACATCAAAAATATCACCAGGCACCTCTAAAAAAACTTCATATTTTATCCAACATCGTAGCAAGACGATGGCAGTTGATTGGACGATCAATTTTTTGACTCGTGTTTGAATTTAGCTCCAGAACAAAACATTTTTATTTTCTATGTTTCTTAATTTGGCACAGTGAAAACACACACACACAAAATGGAATTCATTTTTTTAATAATCACTTCCTTTAAAAACGGAACTACAAAAACTTAACTACCAGTTTCACGCAGAGGTTAACAGAAAGCCCCGCTTACTTTACGGTACAGTCGCAACTGAAAAGTGCAGTACGTCTGTGATTTTACTGAGTCTACTGGAAATATTTTACCGACATTTTATGTAAAATTACAGAGTATATGCAGGTACACTTTTTTTTTTAACTAAGCGCTAAACCCCGCCGAGTGATTAGAATTCAAGATCGCAAAGCCTGTTCACGATAAAGTGAGCACTTTTGAAGTCAACCATAGAAAAAAATCACTCCCCCAACCTGCATATATTTTAACGAGCACAATGAGTGACACGTGTTCAGTAAAGTTGGTAACGATGGAGGGGAAAGTATTTCCATATATTAACGTCAAACAAAAAGTATTGGGTTACCATTTGTGACAACTTAAATTATTTCTCTCGCTTTCTGTATTATTTATGCATCGAAGTGAAAAAATTAGAAGATTTGTACATTATTTACTTTTATAATAATTTCACAGTTTCACTCGACCGACGCATGAATAAAGTGATTAGGCCCACGGCAATTTTCATTTAACATAAGGAGGAAGAACACACAACATGCACGCAAGTAGATCTTAAGCAGGGCTTTGAAAAGTGCTCATTTTATCGTGAACAGCCTATACATCTAGGTTTCCTAAATGGGACCCTAGGAGTGACGGAGTGCAATTGTTAGAAAACGAGGAAACCGTAAAGTAAATCAACAGAAACGACATCTCCGCCTGGGATCGAAACGAGTTCTTCGTGTTGCAATTCGAATGATAGGAAACACTACACATATTCACCTACTTGTGGTGTTATTAAGTCCAGTACGCTACGTTGGACATTATAAATAGCCTTAGATGACCCTCTGAACTAGCACCGCCCAGATCGTAGGTGCGAAATTGTAAATCATAGCGGATCCAGTAAATTTCGCCTGCATGTTGAAATCTCTCTGTTACAGAAGTGATAATGATAGGCCTCTTTCAAATCAATATTAAAAATGTCCAACATACGGCAATAACAGAACGTCCTCAAGAGACATGTGTTTTTATTTCCACTTCAGAAATCAGCCTGTTTAGTTTAGATTTTTATAAGATGAACTGATGTGTTTCAGAAGATAGTCAAAATATGATGAGCGTCATGAAGTCTGGTACAAAATATTTGCTGGTGAATTGCTTTGCTCGGGAATAAACTCTCACGTAAAGTGTGTTTACAGGATACGTTATTGAAGCTTAGTGCCAGACATATTGGCACTCATGACTTTCTCTTTTCGGTCATTAAAATTATTTAATTTACAACCTGGCTATTAAAAACCGCAAGTGCCCGAGCAGGTAGCCTGTTGACGTACACAACCGCATAATGAAAAGTTGTCACGAAGGTTTTACACCTCGTTTAGTAGCCGTAGTTTAATTTATACTCACCACGTACACTCCCACGTAATAAAATATGTCTTTAGTGCGGATTACTTAGTTTCATTTGTTTCTGTTTGGCAAAATATCTTTAAACACACGATAGTGCCAACTACATGGAATAGATGGTAGGGTATTTAGCACCCACTGGGTTATGACACTCACTTAAGCAATCGTGCGCTATTAGTCCACCCATGTGCACGTAAGTAAAGTTGTTGTGGCTTATTATCTTAACACGTCATTTTGGCAGTAATCTCCACTGGCTGAGAAGACACGTTTTCAATTCTGGGTATATTCGTCGAGAGATGAAACAGCCTAGAACTATTTTGTTATGGTGAAAATTTACTTACTATAATGGCATACCTTTTCTTAATCTAGTTCCAAGTATTAAACCTAGCCCTTGTTGTACGCCGTTCCGTAGTATTTTCAGTTGAAACGTTTGGGTAAAATAGCAATTTCTCATCTGTAGATTCTATTTAATTTTAAATGTTGTATGCATACACATATTTGGGGCTGTTACGCTCAGTGTAAATGAGGCTGTTATGTTCAGGTGTGTAGTGATTCCATTTTAGCCTACATTCCGAAGATATGAAAGGCTTATAGGATAACTTTCATACGTGTGTATGTGTGTCACTGCGCGAGTGAGTGTCCCCGCTTTTCAGTTTTTAAACTTGTCAATCGAATTTCCCAAAATTCTACACACATATAGTACTTAATAATGACAACTGAATTTTATAATTTTCAAGCACGCCGGGCACTTTGTTTCAAAATGGCGGCAATTTTAATATATAGATTGATATTTCATACTCGGGAACCATTCTACCGAATAATCCAAATTTTGTATGCTGGCAGAGCGCCGTGTAAGCATTAAATTTTGAGAGTAATACTGTTGTTCGTCTGTCATTTTGGAAGATAGCACCAAATTAACATGTAAAGATTTTACAATATATATTGAAAATCATTAAAACAATTCTCACCCAATTTTAACGTAAGTATTGCTATGATGTGCCAGGTAAGCGATAGTAACTGAAATTGATGAAGTACCTTCATTTTTCAACATGGTGGCTATACAAATATTTTAGGTCTATTTGGTATGTATACCGAACCATTTTACCAACTTGGGAAAAAAATTTTATACTACAGGTACCTATTATAAGCATCATATATGCCAGCAGATAGGAATTTTAGTCAGCCGTTTTGTAAAATAGCATCACAAAAATAAAGTTTTCTTGTCATATCTCGGTAAACAATTAACCGATTCCTACCAAACTTAACAAACAAGTTTTAACTGTGGCAGATAATGTTAAATTGTATGTTTTAAGTATAGCAGTAGATATTATAACTATCAACAGTATATACAAAAAGCATATTTTGTCCGCCAATGTGTAAAAAGGCCCCATACTGATTAATAAAGTTTTATGTCATCTCGGGAAACAACTAACAGATTCCTACAACATTTGGCAAACAAAGAGTATTGCAGCAGGTAGCGTAAACTGGTATGTTTTAAGTAGATTAGGAACTTATTTCCAAAATGTTGACTGTATAAATTTTTTTATCTCAGGATAGTTTATTAACGAAACAAATGCCATCTTACTGACACTATTTATTACAACCGTCAAATTTGTTTATACAGAGATTCATTTCTCTGCCATTTTATAAGATACACCACAGTAAAAAAAGTTATGTCATATCCCGGGAAATAATTAACTCAGTCTTAGAAAATTTGGCGAAGAAGATGTACTGTGGTAGGCCATATTAATATAAGTATTTTTTTTTAGTATGACACAATTATTTTTGGAATGGTGACTATAAGATATTTTTAGTTTTCTTTTTGTGCTATATCTACAACAATATGAATTATATTTTAACATAATTGTATATACTGGCAGTTTACAATCATTCAATGTGCTATTACATTACTTTCTGTTCTCCATTTATAAAGATCCTCAAATGAAAAAGTCGAAGTTTTATGTCACATCTCGACGACTAATCAGCCGATTACCACCAAATATTACACGCAGTCAGAGTTGCATTAATATAAATAATTAATTTGAGTGTGTTGTATTTATAAAAATCTCCACAAAATTCAACTAGATCTTGTACACTAAAAGTATTTATTAGAAGCATCAATTATACACACAGAGACAACATTTTTTCCAATCTATTTGCAAAATAGTGTCAGTTGAAAAAATTGACCACTTTGCCATATTTCTGGAACAGTTCAACTTATTTCCACCAAATTGTGACCACCATAAATTTTACAGAAATATATTGCACAATTAACCAATTTCAACCAAATTTTATATGTTGACTGCACACAGGTATTAGAAACATCGTATACACAGCCTGTTTATTTTGAAATTTGTCACAATACCACCAAATATGAAAACTAAATGTTGTATGCCATATCTCAGGTACTAATCAGCCGATTACCATCAAATTCTTCACACTTATAGCGCTACAGTAGGACATGTAGGTGCGCGTGTTCTAAATGGCTCGGTCACTTATTTTCAACATGAAGATGCTGTAAATAATGTAGGTTAGTAAACCGTGGCATTCGACATCTTAGACTGATAACATCCGAAGTTGCTGCTCCGAATGGGACCTCCGTAACACAGTTGACTGCACGGTAGGTACGATGATTTCTGGGTTCGAGTACCGGGTAAGGCACCCCTGTGTGTTTGTAATTGTCTCACAAGTGTTACGTATGTTTACGGTTTTATCTCCATTGACATTGCTCTCAACGAGACGAGGAGATTGAAATATTCTCGAAATTGGGGTGAATAATTACGTAGGTAATTTTGATCATACTCCGTTGCTACACTATGTCGTCACAGAATGCCAAGCCTGAGACATGATACAAACTCGTAAAACTAGCCAAGAGTGTATGTAGTGTGTGTGTGTATATATATATATATACACACACACACACACACACCATTCAGTGAATCACACAAGAAATCATGTCAAACAAACAAAAAATAAAAATTAAAAAGAAAACCGAAAATAATATTACTGAACGAATTAAAAGGCGGAAAAAGTGAAAAAAAAAATGGAGACCACGATGATAACAACACAAACGAATAGTTGGTTTGAGTCAAACGGAAACATTGGAAAATCGAAGTAAAAAGAACGAATACAAAACAGATGAACACAGATACGAAGATAAAATTTCGCACAAGACTGGAAGGCTAAACGACAGCAGAAAACAGTGTTTTCTTATATGTGCTTGCCGCGACAATAAATTTGATCATTCACTCCAGTAATGATAAAACCTATATTTTTACAGTAACCTTTAATAGTGCACATATTTTTATTTAGCTTTATTATATAGTATTTGTTTCATTAAGCTGGTCTAATAACTGATTTGGAGAGCTTGGCATGAGAACTCCATGAAATATGTTTTACCACAACTGCGATGTAGCACTGTATTTCGATACAGCGGAATAAAAAATATTTCTAGTAATAAATAGTATTACTTCCGTTAAATACTTGCAACAAGCTCAATCATGAAAATCCAAATAATATTGAAGAAATAAAATGGCATGTTCTGCCGAAGGTACAAATTATTAGTTTTGAATTTAATAATAAACTCCCTGGCCTTTAAATTTAATTCTAAATGAGTACACATGATTCATAACACACACTGCAAATCACAATCTCTAAGTATAAATAGAGTATTTCTCGAATTTAAATTCTATAGCTTCCATTACGGACACAGTTGCTATTGCAGACACTGACCCAAACGTTTTAACCTTAAGATGTACAGAAACCTGAACGAGCTGTTGGGCAGCTTAATAATTAATCCCATCACATAGGTAAGATTAGAAAGTTGGAAAATAAGGTATCCCCTGTTTTGTGAAATTTCATGGATTACGCTGGCAACACTCGTGCTGCAACGATGGCGAGGCAACAAAAACTCGTGCATTCTCACCTTTAATGTTGTTAGCTACACCATTACCGCGCCACTAGGAAGACGTTTGTGAAACACAGATCTACTTGGGATGCACGCGATACGCATCTACTTTCGGGTATATGTGCTCTTTTACAATCTGACCTTTGATAAATCGCCCCGTATATGACGTATTCGGTTGATTCGTAAATATATCATGTACACAAACGTATTTTACAAATGTTAAAAAAATAACAATTTTACTTTTTATTAATTGTAAATTTGAGTGATATATCTTCAAACTATAATAGTTATATGTCAATTAATATGAAAATCAACACAGATAGAGTACAGCTGTTTTCGTATAGCCTATTAAGAAATATTTATCTTGTAAAATAATATTATATATGGGCTCACAAATGCAGTTCGTCATCCCTTAGTTGGGACAAATTTTGTAGAGCTTCAGAAAAGTTGTGATATACCATGAATATACTATACAAGCAAATCTCTGCAGTATTTGAGGAGGTTCAGATTGAAAAATAAGTAATGTTTGATCATCGGGGAGTGCAAAATGTGGTTTTAAGAAACACATACCAAAATAGATTAAAGTTATTTGTCGTGAGAAATCAATAGCTGTGTCGGTCCCCATCGGCTTTACAATTAGTCAGAACGTACGCCGAAAGATTTGGCAAGTGTAAAAGGGAGAGACCTACAGGCAAATCAACATCGCAATATTGTAACTGCGGTCCCAGGGCAACCTGGAATGGGGAATTACGTAAAAACTTTGAATGCTGTTACACATGGACTCCAGCACTGTGCGTGCGCTGTGTGTTACCTGGTTACCCTTGGTCCAGCGCTGTGGGAGGCTGAACAACCTTGATCCTCCCCTCTCCCCAGGCAGACCCACACACTGAACTGTCTCCCGGCGGTCACGGGAATGGCTGACCGTTGGGCTGGCTGGAGTCACAGCCCCCCCCCCCCCCGAAAGTCGCTGAGGCGAGAGCATGAGGAAGAATATTCTGGTAAACATATCTCTAAGCTCAACGTGCCATTTGGAGAAGTTTTCGGGCTATGGTCGACGACACTATAAAAACCATCGTAGCTAGAGGGTCGGCAGTTATTGTGGTAGCCAGCTGGCAGAAGTGTGGTAATCGGGCGAATTCTGGTGCACCGAGGGACCTCAGTGGAGAAGACGTTCGACCACGGAGTTTGCGAGACGACAGTAACGGGTAATTGTACGCTATGGAAAGGCGAGAGGGCGTAATACCCGATGTGTAGAGTGATACATTGCATGGAGTGTTCGGAACTCTTTAGAACATTCCGGACTTGTGGAATGTGAACTTCATTAAAGTGGAACTGTATGAATGTGTTATACGGACCTTATTGTAAATATGGGAAATGTCAATCGTGGACATATAATTTGTAAATTAATTCAATATATTTTGATAAACTGCCAATTGAAACTGATTTGAGTTATTTAAATACATAGTTATTGTATATAAATTAGGAAATTATAATTAACTAATTTTTTTAACAAAACCCTTCAATCCCTTAAGAATCTGATAATACCAATGACTTTGAGAAACTGTAACATGTGGTAACAGAACTGGGATGTAGGTAATAATTCAATAATCGAATTAGAAAATAGGATGTGAAGTAGGATATTAATTATTAATATATATAACTAGTGATTAAGGCAATAGTTCATGTAGTTAGAGTTGTTCCTAAGTGAACGGTAAATCATAAAATGGCAACAGATAAGGAAACACAACATGCATAAATTGAGGGAATAAGTGGCCAAATAAATAGTTAATATAAATGCAAATATTGTAATAAGTGATGTAATGAAATAAGTAAAAAAGTAAAATAAATAATATTTTTAAAGTGTTAATGAAAATGTAAATAGTCAAATAAGTAGTGTTAATGAACATTTAAATAGTACAATAAAGAGTGTTATTGAAAATATAAATAATCATATTAGGAGTGTTAATGAATCTGCAAATAGCTAAATTAGTAGTGTTGGTAACTCGTAGATAAGAAAATAGACAGTGTTAGAGACGGCATAAATGAAAGTGTATATAAGAAATTACAAGATGTTATTGCTGTGGTTGAAAATTTTGGTACGTAGAATGACAATTTTAACAAAATGGTATACAGAAAAATTGAAAGTGTTAGTGAAATAATGGACACTGTAAACGAGAGAGAAAACAGTGTATAGCAGTAGGTAAGGTAGCAAGTCGCGCCCTCAGGAAGGAATGAAAGGAACTACTACAGCTGCAGGGAAGAAGACATGCAGCAGCTGAGGAAGTTCTGAAATCGATCCTGCTGAGCAGACAAATGTTGGAAGCGTGAAGAATATAGAGGTCTCTGGCAATAAATCCATTTCAGGAGATAACCAGCACGGCGAGTAGGTCTCGGCAAGGGTTGGTTAATGGCAACAATATTAAGCCTACCCCCTACGATGAACAGGCACCCTGGAGCGAATACCGGCACAATTTTAAACCATAGTCGATTTAAATGGTTGGACTTTCGAGCGGCAGGTATACTACGTCGCTGATGTACTAAGGGAACATGCACTGAGCATACTGCAGTCCTTGTCAGAACGAGATCGACTGAGTACCTCACATTGTTGTTGACATTGGAGATGCGATTTGGTGACCGAAACCTGCAACATGAAAACCATGCCCAATTGCAAAAGCACAACCAGCGCCCAGGGGAACCAATGCAGGATCTATGGCAGGACATAGTGATGTTGTCACGGTTGTCTCTGGAGGAGTGCTCTGAGTAGGCACAATACGTCATCGCAGTCGACTTCTTCGCCAATGATATTGCTGTAACCAAAGTGCGGCAAGCTGAATGCCTGCCTGTGCTTCACACCATGCAGGATGATTTGGTCCGAGCACTGAAGGTGGAGTTAGCAAGTCAGTGTGAGTATCCCGACATCCAATGGGCAGTGATGCTGAACAGAGACGAGAAAGTTATCAACAATTGGTCACTGAAGGAATTGCAGGTAGTCCTGAGAGACATCACTTCTAGTGTCCGCACTACGACAATTCTCCATCCACCACTCAAAAGGCCTGGAACCGTTGGTCGTGCGGACAGCCAGGGTACCTAAGATCTAACTTTCCTCAGCTGCAAGAACATCAATAACAACCAGGAAGCAGGCAGCGAGAGGCATGTGAGAGTGCAACAACTTCGGGAAATTTATAAGTGCCGATCTTGAAGGGCAAAGTCAGTGATTGCTGGAGGGAAGGCTCCAATGTTCTTGCCATTGTGCTGTGAAACAGGACATGGGTGCCATGTTGGTGGAGGGGAGCGTTGATGATGTTTCTTGTGTGATGGTTGTTGACACAGAGGTAACAATAATAGTTGTAAGAAAGGACATCTTCGAGCCTTCCTCCAAGCGATCGTCCGATGAGAGCATGTAACACTGCTATTTAACTGCAGTAATAGGCGAGAACACACCAGTCAGAGGTAAGAGAAGATTATTGTTAAAGTATGATAGCCTTAGCATAGAGCATAATATTTATGTAGCAGTAATAGAGGACAAATGCCTTTTGTGCCTTGATGTGTTATTTATGGTGGGGTGTTTTATCTATGCTCGACTGGGGGTGTTATGGGAAGGTAATACTGAGTTCGTAGTGCCAACATGACGAGATTTATCTTCATCATTGAGCTGCCTTGTAGTGTGTAGCCAGTCGACTATACTCCCTGGTTCTAGCGAAATTGTTATTCCAGCTAGATGTCAGAGAAAATGTGTTAGGCAGTTGGGCATAAAAGAAAAGGCCCATAAAGGTGGTATTCTGTAAGAAAGTATCATTTTTGTAAGGACCTTGCTCCCTTCAAACACAGACAATTTGCCAGTAAGGATGATTAATTTATTTGACAGTGCTTTCCATGTTGTGGAGGAGGCCACGTCAGGGGCTCAGAAGCTGGTCTCACAGGTAATTCCTAATGTCCCCTACTAGATGCTCTAAGAGAACTGCTAACAAGAACAAGAGAGAATCTCAACTGGCTTCAAGAGAAGGCTGTTTAAGTATTACTATGTAAAATAGGAGTGCTCCCTCCTGTGAGCCAAATGACATCGGCAGAAATAATGTTGCATGTAATCACATCCACATATGGAATACCAGGCCAATAAAGCAATCACTAACGAGACTATCGCTAGCTTCACAATAGGTGGTGATGTTTTTTCTGAAAAAGAGGAAGGAGTTAGATATGATAGCCATGAGATATATATGATAGATATGATAAGCCATCAGTCAGTCCATGGTCTTCTCCCATTGTGCTGCTTAAAAAGAAAGATGGGTCTATGAGATTCTGTGTTGATTACTGCAAACTTATTAATGTGACCAAGAAAGATTCTTAGGCATTCCCAAAGATATATAGCACACAGAACAGTCTATCAGGTTCAGAGTGGTTTTCTACTTTGCTTATGAAGAGCAGGTACTGGCAAAGCGAGGTGTCCCAGGTAGACTAATAAATAAAAATTAATATGCTGAGTTTTGTGTCCGAAGGAAACGAACTTGACAATTAAAGTTTATGCCCTTTAGGATATGTAATGCCCCTGCCACCGTTGAACGAATTACAGAAAAAATCGTGCCCTTAGACATTTGTCAGGTGTGCCTAGATGGCATCATGGTTAAGGGTAGAACATTCGAAGAGCACCTGACAAGCATAGACTCGGTGTTCCATAAAGTAGCTGCAGGCAAATTGAAATTAGTTTCTAAGATATGCCACATTTCCCAAAAGAAAATAATTTCTGGGACCATGTTGTGTCTGCCCATGTGACTCAGGCCAACCCTGAGAATACTAGAGCTATAAAATATTGGCCTCCATCAAACAAACAAAATGGAAGTACAATGTTCCCTGGGCTTATGTGCTTTCTACCTACGATCTCTAAATTCTACATGAATTGACTGAGACAAAATAAGATTAGTTTTGTGACTGTGTGCGGTGTTGCTTTTAATATACCAAAGAAAACTCTGATATCTCCCACAGTACTAAGCTTCCCGAGTAAAGAGGGTGAATTCATTCTGGATACTGATGCTAGTGATGTATTCATTGAGGCTGTGTTATTTTAGATCCAGGATGGAAAGGAAGGGTCCCTGGAATGTCTCAGTAAGATACTACACATGCCTGAGAGAAATTAGGCAATGGAAATTGCAGGTTTTCACCCATTATTTTATGGCAGACACTTCGTCGTTCTAAGAACTTATGGTGCACCATTATGATAACTAATAAATTTTCAGAACTCCGAATGTCAAATCACTTGGTGGATAGACAGCACTGACAGGAATACGACTTTGAAATACATCACATGTGTGGACACCTTCACAGGAATGCCAATGAACTTTCCAGGACACAGCGCAAACCAATCTGTAGCCATCGGGAATGCTAGCAAGAAGGATAAGAATTTAATGCTTTGTATTTTGCGATAGGCCCCCTACATATCACGATAAGGACATCAGAAATGATCGGATAAATGCTCCACGTTAGGTACGAAATTGGATTGGAAAGAAGATGTGTATCGACCAAGATGAGGGGATATATACAGTTTAGTCCTTACTGTCAGGGCGTACTAAGCACAGTGGAATTCCGTTGTACCTGAGAACGGTAAACTTAACAGGCACTGGGAAAGCAATGATGAGTAACAAAGTCATATAAAATGGCTCCTATCAGAAATGCTAGGAGAACTGCATGATAGAGCATTACATGGTAACTTCGGTGTAAATAAGACACTCTAGCGAGTATGACTGAGATTAGGTTGACTGCATTATCAGGAGGTAGTTGAAAAGTGGTGTCAACTGTGTGATGCATGTACCGCGAGGAAAGATCCGAGGATTAAGGGACGAGGTTCACTTCAGTTATAAAATGTTGGGGCGCCTTTTAAGAGGATGGCAGAGGATATTCTCAGCTCATTACCAGTCATTGTGAGAGGGAGGCGGTATCTGCTGGTAGCACAACACTACTTCACAAAAAGGCCTGAGGATATACCAGTTCTAAACCTAGGGATATCAGCGGCATAGTGGTCAGACTATTCGCTACCAACCTAGGCTAAGATTACTGACGAGTCGATCCTGGATTTTAGCATGTTGGAATCGTGCCAGACGATGCCACTGAAAAGAAGGTTTTCTTGGATGTCTTCCGTTTCCCCCGCCCTTACATTCTATAACAACTCCATGCTCTCCTAATTTCACCCTCATCGGTTCTCAAAATTTCGATATTAAAAGTCACACAAATTTCTCCAATTTACTCTCCAGTTCCAAACAAAGTGGCTGACACTGCGACTAAAGCACTTGAAGGTTTAGAGAGCCATTCCATCTTCATTCGGATCAAGGACGAAATTTTGAAGTCAGTCAGTATTTTGCAACAAGTAATAAGGATTTTATGAATGAAGAAAACTCGCACATCCTCATTATACCTTCAGTGAGATTGAATGGTCAAGAGCATAAATTTTACCCTACAAAATTACTTGGTGATCTTGGTGAAAGAGAGCAAGAAGAATTGGGACTCGAAGTTTATATTATTTCTCCTAGTAGATCGTTTCGTATTTCACAAGTCAACAAGGTTTTGCACCTTCAATGATGCTGTTTGGGAGACATATCCATCTGCCTGGTGACCTGTTCTTCGGACATCCAGTGAAAGAAGAAGCAGTCACCCCAGAATAGGTCAGCAAACTACAATAGAAGTTAGTTGACATCCACGAGTTTCCCCAAAGCACCTTAAAATTAACAGTAACAGAATGAAAATTCAATAAGGTCACAGAATACCTGCAAAGGTCTTCCAAGAAAGCCAGCTGGTGTGGCTGCACAGCCCTTAAAGGAGGAAGGAATATTGCCAGAAATTACGGAAGTGTTGTGAAGGTCTGGACAGGAACATTAAACAGGTCAATGTTTCGATCTGACGTATTTGTAGACAGGGAAGCCTAAGGTTTTCCACATCGACTGACAGGTACTTTCCGAAGGTAACTATGTTGGAGAGTTTGTTCCGGACCAACATACTTAAGGTGGGGACAGAGTTATGGGCATACTACCACACTGGACGTGGGCTCTGTGTTACCTGGTCGCGGTACCCGATGAGTAGAGGACTACTGTGCACGGGGGGCTCGGGACACTCTAGAACATTCCGGACTCTTGGAACGTGGACTGATTTAAGGATGGGAATGTATAAATATTTTATACGGACTTTATGATTACATCAATTTCTTAGAGGAAATTGTAAACTGTATGGAGTGTATTAATTTTGTCTTCTTTCTGTTAAAGAAGCAGGCTAAGCCCACTAATTTTGAGATATTTTAACAAAACCTTTGCCATTTGCGCGCAACTCAGGTATGTGAAGAGGTCAGATAGTATCGTATTCTTTTGCGAGTTCATTCTATATAAATTTGTTTATACATATATATATATATATATATATATATATATATATATATATATATATAGAGAGAGAGAGAGAGAGAGAGAGAGAGAGCGAGAGAGAGAGAGAGAGAGAGAGACAATAAAACTCGTATTGCTTTTCAAGTTGTAATTTATATTTTCAATGTTTCGCATTTCATATTTAATTTAACGAAGACATTATAAAATTTAACTTTTCAACTTTGGACCAAGAGCATCAAAATACTTTCCTAACACTGAGAGGTAAAAAATTTTATTTTGAATCTTATTCAGTACAAAACCACCATATAAACTTGACGAATATAAGAATGGCTAAACACCAGTCGATTGAGATGACAGTATTAAAAAAATCCGTCTCTAATTCACTACATAAAACTAGAGCGAGTATTTTGGTTTTTACACTCTATACCAAAATATATTTTACAGCAATAAATCATAAATGTGTGTATCAGGCAGATATAAGTCGAAATAATCTTCAGGGACGAGACTCACAAAGCAGTTAAATAGTTTTTACTCCACTCTACAGCTGCATGTGATCTGAGCGTGGCGATATGTACACACAGATTACCAAGAGATCATACATGAAGAGGAATATTACATTTTATGTGCTGTGTTCAACATGAAAGAATGTGAAATTGTTATGATGCCTCCTTACATAACTTGGCAGTTAGTGTTTTTTGTCATGGTGGCAACAGTTGGTTGTGGTGACACGAGTGAAGAGTACTTTTATTCTATGTATTTTTAATAGGGTGGCCGATTATTATTTTGCTATTTTGTATATACATTGTATTGGAATAGTTAATATTTTTTTTTAGAATTTATTAATCTTATTCTTTATGGTGCTTTTTTTTATGCTCGTTATATTTAAAATAGTGCATTATTGTAACATGCACAGTTTAAATGGTTGTCAGAGCGATCGCCACCAGGTGCGCTACGTGTCATGTGGGGAAGCACGACACTGGCTAGGAATGTGGCTGGTGGCCGCTGCTAGGAAACACGAGTAGTGCACAGAGCTCCATGCGCCGATAGACCGGTGCCGAATTGCGGCAGACGATATACGAACGAAGGCGGTCTCGGGCAGGAATGTTTTGCACGCGACGTACAAGTATGAAGTTGCTAGCTTGGCGTTAATACTGCACGTTTATCAATATGTTACGCAATTTAAAGTTACGGCCTTGTCCCTGCAGAAGCACATCGGCCCTGTCGTAAAGTTTTCTCTGAAACTTGTCCCTGGATGCAAGTGCCGCGTGCTCTAAATAATTGAGTGCGGCAGCGTAACCGCAGCATACAGTACTTCTAATCGTGCGTGGCTGGTGTGTGTACACATGCCACGAGCGTCGTGGCACATTCTATGTGCCGGAGGTGAGATGAACTGACGAGCAGCGCGGCCACATCGTCCTGGCGGCCGCTGGGGCCAGCGACACAGCGGAACAACGAGGATTTTCCTGGGGCTGTGTATTGTCCCAGTACTGTCTGGGTCACACATTCACTACGAGTTTTACGTCCTCGAGTGTTGTAAAAGTTTGCGATGCAGAGCGCACGTAGTCTGCGAGCGTCTTGTATTGTGACGCGTAATATTAACTGTATTTAATTGCCATGAATATTTTTATAGTTGTGTTGCCCGTAAACGTAACATTTTAGTATAAAATGTTAACCACTTTAGTATTGAATTCGGAAGCGTAGATGCTTGTTACATATGATACGGAGTGTTAAAGAAAGTGAAAATAGCATAACAAATGACTCGGAATTTAAAATGAAAATTTGGTGTCTGCTATCAGTTACTGTTTCAACCCTCTACCTGTATATTTGACAGCTGCAAAGATTAATATTGAACTTAAGGCCTATTGTATGAATAATGATAGTTCGCAACATTTACGCCGATACTCAAGTAAATTAACATAACAATGAGTTGGCTACGTGCTCTTCAGATTGGTTGATTTTTCCATAAGAGAGTTCGTCATCTACTCACGAGTTATGTTTGGAGGTTTAGGGCACTTTAGGCAAAGTGAGGTAGCATTTGAGTATCCTCTAACCTGTGCTGGGTAGAGGGTACCTCAAAGTAATATAATGGTGTTAAACATGTAAACAGTATCTTTTCGTAAATAATTTGCAATTTTAACTGGTGTATTTATTTCAAAATGTCTCATCGGTCTAACAATTTTAAACATGTCTGCTTGCGATATTTCAGTAGCTCAACTAAATCATGCATGGGTTAGAGCAAAGGCTGGATTTTTTCGGAATTAATCTCGCCAACTATCACCTCACTATGAAAATATTGAGGATGGGATATTCTGAGGTACGAGTGTCGTATACTAGGCAATCCTGTACCATTTGGTAAGTTATATATAACATATGCTTTTCTGTAAAGTCTCGCACTCTTCGTATATTCACGTAAGATTACCGACACATTAAAAAACTTTTCTCCTAGACTCATTTAAATGAAAAATAATAACGTCTTAAAATACAGTATATAATTTATTGTTACCTGACACAAAATGCAAGCTGATCTGTAACTTTCAAACCCTCTGAAAATGCAAATAATATGACACCAAATGCAAGTCAAATTTTAAATGTCCCTCTTGCACTATCAGCTAAGAGCGAACGGAGAATTTATTGATCGGGCAGTGTCATGTCTTTATGTTTACAGGGGGTGGGGCAGCGGAGAGAGGATGACCTCTCCATGACCTCTCCATGCCGCTACTTATTGGCGACACCTTGCACGCGTGGCAAATGTCTGTCTTTTTAAAGTAATTTATACTATTTTACTGCAAGAAAACTTGTAATTTTGAGATACAAATGAGGCGATCATAATTGATTTCTTCACTGTCTTTAATAATTAATCATTCAAAACCACATCCTGTGATTTTCCCTGTCCTGAGTTACACTGCACTCATCTCTGTGCTTACCTACCCATTATTAGACGGCATAAGGTGTCGGATAGGCACTTTCATATTATCACTTTATTCAAAGATGTGTGTCTATTGAAATAAATTTAGCATAAATCCTCCGATTTCCCCGCAAGAAGTTAATGAACATGAACTTCACACTTATAATACAAGTCGCTCTATGTTAAAATAATTTTTCACTGGTAACTGGTAGAGTATATGCTTTTGGGCATATAATTTTATTCGCGAAAATGCTGCCCTTTTAGTTAAATCAATATTTCAGTTTTAAAGTCATGTTAATTTTATGCCAGAAATATTAAACACCAACCTTACAGGATAAAATAACCTTTAAACACATAAGAAAAATTTGTTTCAAATAGTAATTTCTAGTTAAAATATTTTGCATAACATTTTCAGAAATACAGTGATGTTAAGTGCAACTACCATATTTACTAGTGTATAGCATGCACTGTGATTTTTGCAACACGTTCCAGGGTAAATTTTTTTTTATATCATTGCACCAAAAATTAGTGGTGCCCTGTTAGTAAGTATGGAAAAAATTATTCTGTTTACACTAATGTTTGGTAATTGAGATATGCTTGAAAAATACTTTAATTAAATAACTTTGGCGTAAAAAGCCAAAATAAAAAAAATCCGGAAACCTCATTCTCCTACTACTAAACACTTCCAGCTTAGCTTTTCTTTTTCCTCCTTTCTCCTTTTTGCAGTGACCGGCTCTATTTTCTTTCCTGTGCTAAAATGTCACACTACCCTTCTATATAAAAAAGTGTCGACTCGTCCCCTCTCTGTCCTCTGGACATTGTTAACTAGCCTCTGGCATGGAAACAAAGAGGGCTTGGCAGACTTATCGACCAGCAATATCTGGGTGTTATGGTCCCGAGGGGGAGGGGGAAGGTGCCCTAAACATGTGGCAGCTCTGGTTTACGACGACAGAATGAAATTAGAATGATGAGGGAGACGAGTTGCGACTTACACGTAACTGAAGGGTCGCTGAGTGAGAAAGAGAGAGAAGGAAGAGGAGTTATGTAAGTGCAAGAAACGAGACAGCAGACAGTTCCGCCACTTCCCTCAACATCCCTGAACAATTTATGGGTACCACTCCCTCGTCCTCTTTTTTTCCATGTATAGCGCGCACCCCAGAAACGATTTCCTTATTTTGGGAAAAGGGCGCACTATACAGGAATAAATACAGTATTTTGAGCGACACATAATCTTGATAAAATGACAAGCAGGTGAGGCCGAGAGAGAAAAGGGGGATGAAAGTAATAACATGACTTCATTGTCTACATCCGATACTAAAGTATCGGCCCAATACCATACACGATACGGATACATCGCCAAAAGACGAAGTATTGGCCGACACTGATACTTAGTATCGGTATCGGAACAACTCTACATTTTAATACGAAATAACCAAGTATTACAAAAGAACTCGAACAATTTCATAAGACCAACTTTTTGAAAGAAAGTAGGCTCTTAAAGATCATACAGCATGCTTAAAATGTGGAAGACTATGTGTTAAGAGGCAGATCAGTATGCTACATGGTCATGTTCACGAAGAACATCACCAACCAGACTCAAATTGTCGGACTGCATCTTGACAGTTGTTAAAAAGTATACCTTCTGGTCTTACATGTATTTAAGGGTTATGGGGTTTACAAGCGAGAATTATGATGGGGCTGTAGCAAGAGGTAGAGCTAATGGGTAGATTGATGGAAGACTATGTGGAATAAAGCCGGGGTATTATTGTATTAACAGAACATTACCATTACATGAAGCTATATAATATTGGCAGAGCACTTTGTATATATTTATGATAACCTAATGACAGCCTGATAACTGGGCTTGTCCCACCTTGCGTTGAGTTCCGAGGCTGTTGTACTGCTGCGGGGTTTTACATCAAACGACACAGCGATCTCCTGGGGTCCTCCATTCTGGTCGGCGTCACGACGAAGAAAGACGCCGCCTGCCACACAGTAACACCAGATATTCGCGTCCCATGTTGCAATCCGCCCTGCTTCTTGGTTGGTAGTGGAGGTTCTCGCTTACCAGTGTTTGGCCAGGCACGCCCCATTTGCAGCAACCACCTTCCTGGATTGTACTCAAGTGGCTAAGGCGATGATGTACTTAAAGGCACGTTTACACCAACATAACGCACTGCAGTAACTACTGTGACACGATGTGTACAGGCGTGGATACGCAGAGGAAGTACGTCACAGGTGCTGGTTGTGGAATCGAGATTGGCATGCGGAGTGGATCAAGTTCGCTGACTCGTAACATCGAGGTCTTGAGAGCCGACGAGGGTGGAGAGAGGCGGGGGAAATGGGAGATCACCGAGAAAACCAGCGGCATCATCCGGGCACGATTCCCACGTGCGGGAATTCGAGGAGTGACCTT
Organism: Dryococelus australis; assembly: GCA_029891345.1. Classification (NCBI taxonomy): domain Eukaryota; kingdom Metazoa; phylum Arthropoda; class Insecta; order Phasmatodea; family Phasmatidae; genus Dryococelus; species Dryococelus australis. Next base: position 125,241,831 of record CM057002.1, read on the forward strand.
ACCAGAAACCGAACCCGGTTCGCCCAGGTGAAAGGCGGTTAGTCTGACCACTAAACCAATCGCGGCTCCGGGTACCAACCGTCCCAGACGAAATTACTACGAATAGAGAGGTCCCTCATATCCACCGACGTGTAGTAGCAGAACTTGGCGCCACATCCAGCGATATGCTACAGTGTGTGTAGCCTGCACTACATTAGCTGATCTCAGCCATAGACAAAAGATGAGGTAGACAGCTTATTCGTTTTCTGCGCATGTACCCAACATGGACCTACCCCAAACATACCCAACTGTCAAAGTCACATAGTCGACCGTGATGAACATTTTTGTTTATATCTTAATTTTTAAATTACAAACACAATCATCGTAAAAAAATAATATTACCAATTTGAATTCAATCAAACTCTATTTGAAATTACCGAGTTAGGTCGCGCAATGGTAACTCACTGGACTCGCATTCGGGAGGACCCGGGTTCGATTCCCAGTCCGGCGATAATGATTTCGGTTTTCCATGGTTTTCCAAAATCATTCCATTCTGGGATGGGACCCTAACCAAGGCCATGGCAGATTCCTTTCCATTCCTTTCCCAATCCCTGTGCAACTTGCACCATTTCTAATGCCCTCGCTGTCTACGAGACTACCTACCTACCTATCTATTGCAAATTGGTTAGAGGAAGTATAAAAACATCCCTAAGCTCTTGTTTATAAATCAGTTTTCTGACTTTTCTGACGTGTTGGCAGAAAAGCAGTTCAGTGTTGGAGCGCGGAGTTGTGCACAGCCTGTGAGATCGGTCTACCTCATATTTAGTCTATGGTCTCAACAAGAATCATTCGTTACACTTTGAATGAGGGTAACCGGCAGGTACGACATCCACTGTGCCATATGCCGTTGACCCTTTGTCGTTAGTGGTGTCCGGAACGTCAACATTGGACGGAGGAATGGCGACGCGATGCGTTCTTCGATGAGTCCCACTTCAGTCTTCATACAGCAGGGTTCGGCGTTACTGTGGTCAACTAAATCATCCAGCACTGATTCATGAACGCCATACGTCCCGGATACCAGGAGTTTCGGTATGGAGTTGCATTGGTTATCACTCCCGGTCACGTTAACTAGTAGTGAAAGGCTCGGAGACAGCTCAACCATATGTCAATGAGATTTTATTCGACCCCATTTTATGCGAATTCGCGAGCAATATAAGTAACGCTGTCACGTAGCAAGTTGATGCCCTTTCCCATATAGCCCGGAACACCCAACAGGCTCGAAGAGATGTGTACAACATTTCTTGGCCCACCAGGTCTCCAGATGTGGCGCCTATTCAACACGAACGGGAGATGAAGCAATGTTTGCACCAACATGAAAAACCATCTGTATAAATACTTGAAGTTGCAGGAAGCAAGGCCGCATATGTCTCAGGACACTATTTTCCACATGCATGATGGATAGACTCCTCGCGTCGTGCCTCTATAGCTTCGAGAAGAGGTTCTATGATATACTGAAGGCGTATTTTCCCGATGATGAGAAATGCGCTATCCTCACGTGAAATATTAATGAGTACCCATTTGTACTATCGTCTTTCAGCCGGTCACGGTTTAACAAAGTTTTGCGTAAGGAAAGATGGTGTGTCGATTTCTATCTCCAATAATGTACATTATTCATGATATAAACTTTTTCTATAAGTACAACTTTGTAATAAATATTAACGTTTCTAAATAATAGAGTTTTATATATTTCCGCCACAAATTTTTTTAACTTATCTTATAGACAACTTTTGCTTTGCAAAATGTGTACCTTTTTATTTTATTGTTAATAACATAAAAAAATTTAATATATTTTAATTACCCAAATACTTAAATATTCTGACATATCACATAATGTAGTACAATAAATTTTAGCGAATTTAATTTTTTTAACGTAATTGTAGTTGTAAATGGCTTTTTAATGTCCCCTGTTTTTATGCTTGAAAGCTTAGTAGGGGAAGGCTTACAGACTAACTTATAACCTAACTTAAATTAACACCCAAGCCTTGCCCGGTATTCGAACATCAAAAAGTAACGGATAAAAACGGAAACAAATGAATGTTACTATAAAAGTAATAAGAATGCTAGGAAAAAGTTAGTATTATCGTAAAGGTCTACATATACTAAAATACTGTGTAATTAATAAAACATATAAATGAAACAAAAGAGAAGGCATCTCAAAATGGTATAATAATGAATTCTTTTATACATGCAATACGTTGCAAGGACGCAATCGTTTATATACACTAGCGCGCCATAATAATCCATCCCTATTACATTCCCACGAAAATTATTCATGGGATGAGATAATGAACGCCAATAATGTTTTCACTTTATTGTATTTTCCCGTATTTAAATTGTAACACATATTTTAAAAAAATACGCATAAGTTGAAAGCTAGTTGTTTTTTTTCTATTCACGCTGTTTGTTTTGCAAAATAATATCTCCGTATACTATGAAAAATAATATATTGCGGCAGCCACAAAGTGTTTCGTTAGTATTCGCCTTTACCAAACATTTTTTGTGGAGAGCACATAATTTTTGTTGCCACCAAAAAAAATTAAATTTAAGTGCCCACAAAAAGGTCACTGCTGACAGAAAAAAAATGCTCAGTTGACCAAAGAAATTAATTAGCAGTAAAAAAAGAAGTTTGTGCCCCGAACAAAATGTTTTTTTTTTGTGCACCATTAGGTCCATTCACGGTTACTTCGAACTTTACTGAAGCCCTGCTAAAGTTATTCTTTCAGGATATTCCTCCGCCCCATGCAAACAAAACTTAACGATGTCTAGGGAATTACTCCTATACGCTGTACACAGTAACATTGACACTTTTGAAAGCCCTGCTTAAGATCTACTTGTATTGTGATGAATCACTCTCGAGTCCAGTGGCGTTTTTTGTATTTTGTGTAAACTAAATTAGTTAAGTTCGTAAGCCGTTATATGCAGGTTAGCTTCATTTACAGCTTCACTTACTACAACCAATTATTATTTATTTTATATTTTATAATTCATACATTTTTATTCTGTGAACTAACCTCGATGTACGAGTTGCCAAGCAATTGCTGATTGGTAATATTACAGCAGTGTCTTTTCATTAAATTGAAATTAATTTTGATTTTAATGTTATGTTTGATTTTGGACAGATAGAATGTGTGATATGATTTATAATTTGCGGATACTGGCTTCAACCGACATTCATACCTTTCAGTTAGTATGTCTATTTACTATATTCATAAAAACCGGAGTTCTTTCATAGTCTGAGTTATTTTTTTATCCAGTGGTCCTGAATGTTAGTGGTCAATAGCGCTTCTAGCCGAGGACTAATCATTATTTAATTGCTTACCTGTGCAATCTTAAGAGCTACGTATTAAATATTTCCATAAAGTTGATTATTTAAAACGAACAAACTGACCTATGAATTTCTGTTCCCGTACAGCTGGCGCCCGAAGCGGGGAGAGAGAATGTAAAAAAAAAAAAAAAAAGGACTGAATTGTAAAACTTCAGTCACGAAGGAATTCCAATATCGCTTGCCTGCCATCGATATAACTGTCTGACAACCAGGAGCTTCAGCATCCATTAAATTATGAAGGTACAAGTGAAGTAGCCAGTAATGTTAATATGTCGAGCATGAAGTCAGAGGTAGAAACTGGGTCGTGACAGGAATATTTCCCATAAGAGAGGGCGATGTTGTGAATCCTGAAGCGGTCAGAGAAGCGTCTGTTGTTCTGGGACATATCTGCCCCCCTCCCAATTTAGTGAAACATAAAGCACCGGTTATGCTAACCCAATACGGGCAGTTTTGGACGTGCTACAACGCATGGAGTCCAGGTTTGAGACCAGACAAACGCCCTGCATACCAGGCTTGAGACCGTACAAGCAGAACTGCAGTCCAGGTTTGAGACCGGACAAGCAGAACTGCAGTCCAGGTTGGAGACCGGACAAAATGAGTTTAAAATCAGAATTGCAGTCACAACTGGCAATTTTTAAATAAATGTCGCGTCTAAAGTGTTAGAGGAAGTTAATCCTGTGATCAGTAAGATTTCTGTACAGATGTGTTCTGTACTTATTATTATGTCAAAACATATTCAAAATTAAGTATATAAGATATATGTGTGATGTGTGCCATGAAAGAATTTTGTTAACAATTTTTAGGTCAGTGTGTCCGAGGAATGATAAACTTCATTAATTAACCAGACATACACTTGACACTCCAATCATAACTATTTATCACTACGATAAAAATATTCATTAAACAAGCATCTACACTACACCGAAAAAGCGACATAATTAAGCATAGACAATGCAATTTTAATGAATACATTTCAATAGATCAGTTATCACAAATGGCTCTTTTAACAAACAACTAATACACCTAAATTATGCTAATGAAGGATAGAAAAGATCTAAACAAACATTTGCAGTTAATTGAAAACACGAAAAATCGGTTGTCAGCTCAATCAAATTATAACTTGGCCCTGCCAACACCAGATATCATCTGGTTGCCTCAGTTTCATTTTAAAAAATATTATTTAAATGAGCCCTGCTAGCTGTACGTCGGAGGCACTCTGGGCCTCTAGTTGTTCAAAGTGAAATTAAACTAAATATAATAAAATAATAAAACTTTTATTTTCAAGTTCTCGAGCACTGTGTCCCTGTAAGGACTTCTTCATTAACTGATATACAATTAAACTTGCAGAAAAGAATTATACTGTATAAGAAAATTTACTATGACGCTGGCTTACTCCATTCATCTAGGGGGCGATGCAAGAATCCCAGTTTTTTTTTTTTTGGCACCTCGGATTCAGAGTACCTCGAGCAGTTTCAGCCGTCCTCGGGTCACCAACTCAAGTACTCCGCCGTCGCATATCCCTGTTGGCAGCTCTCGGTTCCCCGTACATCTTCATCTCCTCGGTGTTCGGCGAAAATCATTTCCTGTAGCTCCAAAACTCATTTAGCCATCATCGTGGAGTTTTTGTTCTGAAGTCCTTCCTTAAACGTTCCATCCAACATTCTATTTCATCTCTCATATTCCAAGTTAGTTTTTCCAGCACTTGTCTTTACCGAAGTTTTACACATAGAGGAAGAAGTTGTAATAAAACTTTCAATTATTCCTTTAGACAAGATAACTATTACCTTTACTATGGAAACAGTTTTGAAATGACAAAAAATTATTCAAAACTGTCATTACCACATGGAGTGCAAAAATGAATCTGTATCTCTGCAAATTAACTGTTACAAGTGCATAAATCGGTATGCAAGATCGGAGCCTTGAATGTCAGCAAACATATGTAACATTTAAAATCGGTTTCTCGCTGCTACTGGCGACTGTTTTGCTAGCAGTCAGGATGCAAGTCTCGAAATTAATGCTCTTACAAATACTTTACTAAATACTTTCGCTCATGTCGAATCGGAAGTTAATGAGTTAAAAAAGGTATTCACACAAATACAGTCAATAAACCAAATATGTGATGAATTAGAGAATGTAGGTTCTTCACTCAGGTTACAACCTCTTATCGTTGGTAATGTTGTACCTGAGGATAGAAGTAAAATACAATCACCTCCAACTTCGCAATATTGCTCGCACTCCAGTCATCCTTGAATTCTTATGGAGATGTCACCTGAATACCATGGTCGCGATTTGGAAAATCCTATTTCGTTCTTACTAAGGCTAGATAATTACTTTACAATGTGGAAGTTCAGCAATGGTGAAAATTTACAAAATTTGGATTTACCACTTTGAAATAATGCGCAGTATTGGTGGAAAATAGAAAACGATACAATTTCAACCTACGAACAGTTCAAACAGGCCTTTGAGTGACTTTTTTGGAATCGTGATGTTCAAGGTCTCCTTAGAGCTCAGCTTCATAGTGGTAAGTTTTACCCAGGTAAAGGTAATTCCTTGGAAGTTCAATTGACTCGAATTTACGAGCGCACACGTCATTTAGACCCACCCATGGCAGACGATGAGTTTCAAATGATGATACTGTTGTAGTTGCCTATGAGATACTAATTGAATTGGTCAGGTAGAACATTTACCTCACTTTCTCAGCTCAGGGACGAGTTATTGTTGTATACTAAATTAGAGGAGATACAAAGTAGTGGCCATAGTGATTTGCAACGAGACCATTTAGCCCCTTTTGACAATAGCTTAATTATAGATTATCTACCTACCGCCGCAATAAGCAATCGGTGAAGGATGCAGAAAAGTCTCATTCTCCTAGAGGCAATGACCCAGAACTATCATCTAATGAAGGCTCGGGAGGCGACAAACAATACCATAGACGTAGGTGATGGGGACATAAAAGGGACAAACACCAGGGTAAAGATTCGCAGAGAAATTCCTCTGCAGGACGCAGAACTACCTCGCGGTCCCCACCCAGGAATAGAATTGGTCACCAAACATAGGTTGATCGCACAGCTCCACGAAATAAAGATTCAAGTACGAAATGGGAACACAATTGCAGTAAGCAGGGTGATACAGTTGCTGATAACTCCCATTCCGTCGGCAACCCAGTTGAGAATGATAAAGAAACTGGAGAGACCGAGTTTAATCTGTCAGCACCTTCGTTCAGCCCTCGCCAGAAACGCTTTATTAGCTCACGAGCAAATTATGACCACATTTGATACACTCTTACCTGAAAACAAACTAGTAAGAGTGGAAAGAAGTTACCACTCACTCTTCGGTTCGCTATGATTGGTATGGAGTGCAGTAATGGGAGATTGTCCAACCTAGTCGGCATGTTTGTACTATTAATCTACATGTAGAAGAACATGAATTTCTGTTGGAAGAATTTGAGGGAGTTGAGGTCCCGTCTCGAGATCCGTTGTCTCCAAAAGTAGAAGTGTTGGTGAACGAGTGCTCCTATTTTAGCAATGTTTGACAGTGGTGTGATAGTAAGTTGTTTCTCTGAGTAATTCATTAATGCCGTTGAATAGTCAGGTGTTTGGATGGCAGTGATTCCCATGCCTAGAATAACAATTTTCGCAGTAACCTCACGAGCCGGTTCAACCATTAACCTCCAAGTTCTACTGAATGTAAGAAGGCTTGGTGACGAAATTAGCGCTATTTGTTTCATAACAATGGACCTGGTTACTCTTTCGATACTTGATGTCGATTTTCTTAGCAGATGTTCTACTGTCATTTATTTTAGTTGCAACATTGTTCTGACCAGAGAGAATGCTCCGATTTCTGAGCTCAAGTCAACAAAATGAAAGTGCAGAAATGTCCTCGTTGTTACACTCCGAATGTCGGCCATAGAGAATGTTTATTCACTGGTATGTGCTGCCCAGCACAATACTTCGGACACGTCGCCGATAAATTTTTGGAATTTAGTATTGCAAGCAGAAATAATTTCAGATGTGCAAAGAGAATACTTAGCAAATCTGCTATTGCAACATCATTTTGTGTTTAGCGACAAACAGGAAGATGCAATAAGTACTAAGTTAAAATTATGGTGACAATAATCCTAACAGACAAAGGAACTCAGCTTACTTCTGAAGTTTGGTCGACTGGGTTGACTAAGATGGGCATCAAGCCTATCAGCATATCTGTGAGACATCCTCAGTCGAATCCGAGCAAGCGATTCATGCGTGAGCTAGCGCACATGCTACGTATTCTTTGTCACTCCAAACAACAAAGTTGGAGGAACTATTTGCCTCCAATTGAGAACTTGCATAATAACGTAATACATGAATCAAGAGGTCAGACGCCTACTGAAGTGTTGAAAGGCACAGTATCAAGACCACCATTTCCCTGTTTGGCAGACAAGCCCTGGGATACTTTTAACCAAGATGTGGAACGAAATGGAGAGGTGCTATTGGAGAAAATTCGAGCACTGGCCAAGCAGCTATTAATTAAGGCATTTGAAGATAGAAAACCACATTACAAGTTAGTACGGGAGCATGGGTTGCGTCCGGGTGACATAGTACTGGTTCGAGTCCATAATGTAAGTAACCAGGCTGGGTTCACAACAAAGAAATTACTACCTGAATTCTTTGGGCCGTACAGAATTTCAAAGGTTATTTGAGAGAATTGCATGGAATTAGTAGGTGAAGATATCGAGCATGTTGTGGGTAGTTCTAACGTGAATCAATTGAAGCAATTTTACAAGATGATCGGTTCTGAGCTTCCCATACCCTTAAGGGATTTGTCATAAAAAACAGTGCAAGATTGGATTTGGAATATACAATCTGTTCGTTGTTTTCGTAGTCGAAAGCAACCTAAACAAAGATGAAAATTTACAGTTGAATTATTATGTAGTTTCGATCTTCAGAAGTAGATACTAAAATACTAATTTGTTATTATTTGATATAGTGTGAAGACACCCGAGGGCTGTTGCTATGTTGTTATAAACATTTACTTAAGATATATATTGTGTCATATGATGTTTACGTTCATCGCACGGCTGTTGATGTGAAGTCCTGACTGGGAAACTGCATAATCTCCACTTTTGATGATATACCTACTGGAGGAGAATGAAGATCGACACTTGAGGATCCAGTGGAAAAAGTTGCTGCTCCATGATGTCCGGCTCCAGTTCGGTCCAGATGCCTGAGGTGTTGGCTGCTATAAAAATTGCTGGTATCCTGTTGGTGCATGAGTTGAGCAGCAAAGTGATTCTGCTAATGATAACCTTTTAATTCTCAAGGAGTATAAAAAGTATTAGTCGATAGTTGTAGTTTGTAATTGTTAGTTAATGCCTTGTATTTCTTTATTAGAAATGACTATGGTATATCTACTGTCTTTGTGACTGGTTCATCAGTAAATGTTTGCAGTTGAATGTAAATTGCTTTGATTTTTAGTATAGTGTTTGAAGCGTTAAGTAGTTTTTCAAGAAATTACACTAGTAATTGCACTGTGTGATTGTTAGTAGCCAGTAAATCACGATTAATAATTTTTATTTGTTATACTACTAATGTATCTGTTTATTACTCTCATCTCAACCCTCACACTTTTGCCCAGCCATCCTTGTTTTTTCACCTACCATTTTTCCTTGGGAATCTTCGATGCAGCAAGGTGGAAGAGACTAATATTTCCTCCCTCATTGTTCACACATATTTTAATTTTGTTTCTTGTTCATATTGCTATGTGTTGTTACTGTGGTCTTCCATTTGTATTTTAAAAGTCGCCCTGATGTTGTTTTGTTTGCATATTTTTCCTGCCATATTGTCAACTTCAAGCTGCCCAGTTCGAGAGTGGGATACTGTTAGATGAAGTCAGGAAGTCGCCATTTCTTCGCTTTCCGGCATGAAGAGGCTGCTGTGATGCATCACTATCGAGTCCAGTGGCACTTTTGGTATTTTATGTAAACTAAATTAGTTATATTTGTAAACCGTTAAAGGCGAGTTAACTTAAGTTGCAACGCAACTAAGTACAACCAATAATTATTTATTTTATGTTTTATAGTTCATACATTTTTATTCCAAGAACTAACCTCGATGTACGAGTTGCCAAGCAATTGCTGATTGGGAATATTACATCAGTGTCTTTTCATTAAATTGAAATTAATTTTTATTTTAATGTTATGTTTGATTTTGGACAGATAGAATGTGTAATACGATTTATAACTTGTGGATACTGGCTTCATCCGACATTCCTACCAATCAGTTGTTATGTCTATTTATTATATTGATAAAAACCGGAGTTCTTTAGTGATCTGAGTCATTTTTACCCAGTGCTCTTGAATGTTAATGATTCTAGCCGAGGACTAATCATTATTTAATTGCTCACCTGTGCAATCTTAAGATCTACATATTAAATTATATATATATAATATATATATATATATATATATATATATGAATACATCAAGTTGATTATTTAAAACGTACGCGTTATGTAAAATTAACAATGCTACGGGCCACATAACTATATTTATGCGTCGGTCAAATGAAACTGTGAAATTATTAAGCAAGTAAATACTTTGAAAATCTGCTAATTTTTACACTTCGATGCATTTAAAAACCACGAAGTAAAATAATTAATGGTGAGTTTTCACAAATCGTTACCTAACACTTTTTATTCGACGTTAAGATGTGAAATTGCTTTCCATCCATCGTTACTAACTTTACTGGGCGATTGTCACTCAGTGCGCCCATTAAGATATATATGCAGGAGAAGGTTTTCCTGAGGTCCATTACTAAAGTGCTCACTTTATCGTGAACAGCCTTTAAGGACAACTCACCACATCAGTTCGCACTCAAATAATATATTTCATAAGAATAATTTCTTACTAGGTATTACCAACACTACTTATTTTCCCTGTGTTTATTCATGATAATTACAAGTGAAAAATAATGTTTTATATTTAAATTATACATCAAAGTTCAATTAAAAAAAAAAAGCATAAATTTTACTTTAAAAAAGCTTAAAACGCTTGTGACACATGCGATATTTAGGAAAAACGAAACACATCATACATGGGGTGGTTTTTAAAAGTTTTAATTAATAATGTGTAAAGAAACCGCGAAAGACTATATTCGTGTATTGGTTTTTATACGATCATATGCATATGTTCATGTGTAAATACACATGCATATCCTCGACACTATCCTAATTACCAATAGGATGCGTTATGTGATTATAAGACTGACGCAAGTCAAATACAATTCATTGCTGCGGTTTGGACCAGTTCAGGTGGGCATGCTCAAGAATGCAGTGCGCGTTGGGTGGTTTATCCGCTCGACTCTGCGAGAGTCCCGGGAATGTGGCGTTTGCAGCCGATGAACAAGAGATCTCCTAGCTCCTGATAAGATGCCTCCTTAAACAGACGAGCTGTGAGACCGGATCTTATATTTAGAGCGGCGCGCGCGGCCCAGCGTATTCCTGTGGGGACACTTGGCGACAGAGGGTCAGGATTCCGGCGGCGGGACACGCGGACGAAAAAATGGTACGTAGATACTGTCTTTCACTTCATTCCTACCTCGACGTGGTACTTACCTAGTATGACAAAAAAATATTTTCCCAAACATTTCCCGTAAGAAATATAGCACTTACATTTTCAGAGTAGAAATATATTTAACTTAGGACTAACATATACTCATAAAAATCTAGAAAAATACAAAACATTTGGTTAATCTAAAGTAATTATTAACTTATAAGCGTGGCACTTGTGTATATAAAAGCTTGGGTGTTGTATTGATACCGCACAGATGTTAATCACGGTTTCCGACAATACCTCACATTTCCTGATTTTTTTTTGCGGCCCGACAGGTGCATTATTATTATTATTATTATTATTATTATTTTAATACTTAATTGCCAACGTAAATGTATTCCGCCAATGCAAGTATACAGAAACTAGTACATAGAAACCCTTTTATTCCCACATTAATTTACGGTTTTCAGTATTGCAAATAAGAAATATTTTTATGCGTGTCGTACATAATTTGGGAAATAATTTGTTCCGTTGTCACAGCCAATATGGTTTGTGTTTGGTGATCAATGATATGAACCAATCATAACGTAGAGCGGTATCACGGTTAACGAATTAGTCACTCTCCCAAGGAAGTTAACTGTGAACTGAAACTTGCAGAGTACAGGACTGGTCAAGTACAACCTTCAAGTGCAACATGTACACGAATATCTACAACTAGCGTGAAAGAGGGAACTTGGAATGGGCAGTCAATAAAATACAGATGCCAGATACACCAAATAGTGCTACCAAAAACAAGCCACAATTGCGAGTTACGTCTTCCCCGTCATAATTTACAGGAACTATACATTAGATTTCCAACACTTGTCTGTTTCAAGCTGGCTGTCCCATGCGGAAGGAAACTCCTGGCGAGTCTGGCGTCTTAAGAAATCCTATTTGCTCCTCTCCGTTTTCTGTTTCGAAACTTGTCTGTTTCAAGCTGGCTGTCCCATGCGGAAGGAAACTCCTGGCGAGTCTGGCGTCTTAAGAAATCCTATTTGCTCCGCTCCGTTTTCTGTTTCGAAACTTGTCTGTTTCAAGCTGGCTGTCCCATGCGGAAGGAAACTCCTGGCGAGTCTGGCGTCTTAAGAAATCCTATTTGCTCCGGTCCGTTTTCTGTTTCGAAAATTGTCTGTTTCAAGCTGGCTGTCCCATGCGGAAGGAAACTCCTGGCGAGTCTGGCGTCTTAAGAAATCCTATTTGCTCGGCTCCGTTTTCTGTTTCGAAACTTGTCTGTTTCAAGCTGGCTGTCCCATGCGGAAGGAAACTCCTGGCGAGTCTGGCGTCTTAAGAAATCCTATTTGCTCGGCTCCGTTTTCTGTTTCGAAACTTGTCTGTTTCAAGCTGGCTGTCCCATGCGGAAGGAAACTCCTGGCGAGTCTGGAGTCTTAAGAAATCCTATTTGCTCCGCTCCGTTTTCTGTTTCGAAACTTGTCTGTTTCAAGCTGGCTGTCCCATGCGGAAGGAAACTCCTGGCGAGTCTGGCGTCTTATGAAATCCTATTTGCTCGGCTCCGTTTTCTGTTTCGAAACTTGTCTGTTTCAAGCTGGCTGTCCCATGCGGAAGGAAACTCCTGGCGAGTCTGGCGTCTTAAGAAATCCTATTTGCTCCGCTCCGTTTCGAAAATAACCTCGTACCCAGTGTGAAGCATCCTTCTCGGTGCTGCTCTGTCTCTGTATTCTTGGTTATTTTGCAGCCGTAATTCATATATTTTTTGCCTACGCTTATCACATAGTATATTGCAAGGGGATGATAAATAAACGCAGTCCATTTTAAGCCAGGCATTTAATTAATTGGATCAAACGTGACGAACAGATCTACTTTTGGATTGAAATTGCATTAAATTATCCTTGGTTAAATGTAAATGTTGATGTTTTATCTACCAGATACCATGCCATGTAAGTTATAAACATAGTGTATCCATTCCACCGCACTCGGAAGTTAACGTCTATGGCTAAAATAAGATATATTTATTGGCTATTAAGACAAATAAGAGATCTTTCAAAGTTGCTCATTTTAACGTGGATAGCCCAAAACTTAAGTGCAACACGGAAACTCTGAACAAGTCACATGTTGTGTTTTATCTTAACAAGAATTTTATTTGTGAAATATTCGCTCTCTCTCTTTTAGTTTTCGTATACCATTATTTTGTTTATGACTTATCTAATTATAGTAGTTTTCTTGTTTAAGCATTGATAAAAAAAAAGCATTATTTTATTATTGTACGGTTTCTCAATCACTGTTTCGTAAAGGGGGCCGTGGTGGCCGAGCGGTTAGCCCGCTCGCCTCCCACCATTGCGAACCGGTTCAATCCCCGGCCGGGTCACCGGATTTTTGTATGTGGGAATAGTGCCAGACGATGCCGTTGGTCGGCGGGTTTTCTCGGGGATCTCTCGTTTCCCCCGCCCTTTCATTCCGGCGCTGCTCTATATTCACCTCACTGTTAAGAGCCACCCAAGTCTCTTCACTCACTCACGAATTGTAAATTTGCGTAGATTTTTAATATTGGCAGATGTTTTTTCCCCCTTATTTCTGAGAATTGTTGTTTCTATCTGATGCTTCACGCTGACAAAGTTCGTTTCCGGATCCTGGTTTCCGTGTAACATGTTTTTAATGCCACTTTTGTTGTTGCTCAAATCTCTCCACTAGTTGCCACAATTTGTTTCTTTTTTCTACAGCTATACGATTTTTGTTGATTGTTCCTCCTTATTAAATTCATTTACAGTGTACAAAACCTTTCTTCATAAATGCACATAAATGTTGCAGTTGTGTAATATTTTGAGTTACCTGTACTAATATGGAGTGTGTTTCTTGGAAGAAGCAAATAACATGCTGCGTGTCCATAATACTAGCATTAAAAATGTATAAATGGGACACGAATCCTGTACTTTTTACAAATTATATTAACAGAAACGAAAGCCATCAAAGCGCTGGTATTGAACTCTTTCTTGTGATCAGAACTGGTGAGTATCGCTCATTTGTAAGATGTCCGCGATAATGGATATTGTATTTCAACGTGTTAAGGGATCTGAGTAAAGAAAAATTCATTATTATATATTTTTGCTAAATGCTGTTCAACATATAGACTTTCCTGATAAGTATTAATTCCTCCCACAAATATATAGGACACATTTTTTAGGCGATGGCCAGTCAAAATTGCAATTTTAATGTTCTTGGTGGGTACAAATAATAACTAACTCACTTATCGAAATTATATTATTCCTGTTGAAATAATATACCGCGAATTTCTTCCATGAATATTAAAAATGACTCTGTGAAATGGTATTGCAATTTTTAAAAATTGAAAAACTGTTGATTTGTATAAACCTATAATTGATTGTATAACAAGTTTGGCAAGCATACCTTAAAACTAATTAACACATGAGCTTTCGTTTTTTATTTGTTGTCTCAAAAATACTAATATTAATATTTTTCAATACAATAATGCTAAAACTAGCCTATGCGATTATTTGATGCCGAGTAACTTTACGCCAGTAACTGACAGCAGCATTGTTTTTTTGTAGCTTGCATGGACGTTCTTAATTTGAAAGAAGAACAAATATTCTAGACCAGTCAAACTTTCAGCAAACCAGTGAATATTGTTTTCTTGGGATATCTGAACGCCACCTTTAGTCACAATGGCCGTAAACCAGACTTTTATGACGACTTATTCAAATTTACGTTTAATTACACATTTTCCGGAGCTTATATTTCAGCAATTTCTTAACATTCGCCTTTTAGTACCAAACCAAGCTACTGAATTTTGGGTGACTCGTGTTTCACTATTTCAAACTAACTTTCTGTATTTCAGACTAACTTTCTGTATTTCACACTAACTTTCTGTATTTCAAGCGTGATAGCTAACAAATTTGCTTTCGTTGTGTGTGAACTTGTTCAAAGAATTAAAAGGTAAACATATTTTTAAAAAAATATTTACTCTAAATTGCTTACTGCCAGAGGGTCTATTGCTTACAAAGATATTAAATGCATGATGTCTAATTTACACAAAAGCCAATAACGCCACCAATATTACCTTTGTATGGCTGACACCGAATGCATTGTGTTAGCAACATTACGAGTTACTGGTAGTAGAGAACTCTTGTAAATACAGGTTGTGTGCGTATATGGCATTTTGGTATTTCAAATTAATAAAAAAATCAGTTTTGAATTTTGTGAGGTATACACACTCCCGATTTCAAACCCTGTACTTTCCTGTAAAAAGGTCTAGAGATGTTGGCGTGCGTGCAATATTAAAAATAAATTCAAAACACCGTTGATGCTATTATTCACATAAAATGAAATTATTCTTAAAATAAATGTAAGCTTTCAATAATTTAATATTGTATTTTTTATTTTTTTCAGGAGGATCTACCACCGGAACAACTGGCACGTAAGTAAAATAAATTATTTATATTATAATTTTTTAATAAACATTTTTTAAATTAACTAATTTAAATATCGATTCTGTAACTTTCAAAACCACGCCCTATTGATATCTTAAAATTTTATGTACTTTTCTTATTCTGTAGTTCACTATCAGAATCATACAGCAGAATCAGGGTGATTATAATTTCCTTAAATGTAAATTGTTATTAAATTAATTAATTTTTATACTGAGCTCCCTGAGCAGGACCAGAGAACTAGTAAATAAATGCTAGCATGTAAAAGCCCAGCCAAAAACCATATCTCGCATTTCAGGCAGTGAATTAGTTCGTGTGAAGGGAATTTGCTTAGCTTTGCGCGTAGGATAAAGAAATTAATTTTGGTACTAGGAATACTTTGCTAAGAACCACCGGGGCTAGGTTTTTCTCTATAGAAATTTGCCAGCGTTGGGAATAAATAAACGGACAGAGATCAGTTAGTCATTTCGAGATAATATACAAGTTGTATCGAAATCAAGATGAATCTCACTGTGAAGAAATACCCAATAATTTAGTGCTACGTCATTTGGTGTTATGACTTCTTCCGACAATACTATAAAGTGGTTTTAACTTATAAAATAATTGCATTTTACATACCCTTAATATTGTTAGTAAGTTCGGACATATGCGTAATGTCAAGAGTTCATTTATTTGTTACACTATATTAATATGGCCACAGTAATTTAGATACACCCTGTGACTACAAGCCGTTCACGATCAGGATCACATGTATGATAGGTGTACTTGTTCACTGTAGCAGCAGCTTATGAACCAACTTTAAAGCTGTACACTATAAAGAGAGCACTTTTGAAATCAACCCTTGAAAACTGTTACTGTTCCAAGCAAACGTAGTGACATTAGCCCAGCAAAGTTTGTAATGACGGAGATGAAGTAGTATCATGTCCCAACGTTGAACTGAAAAGTGTTCGGTTTTACATGTGTCCATGCTGAATTGATTTATTCTTCTTTCTGATTTTTTAAACGCATATACGTGTATATATATTAGAACATATGCAAAACATTTAAATTTATAATAATTTTACACTTTCCCTTAATTGACGCATGACTAAAGTGATCAGATCCACGACACTGTTGATTCTACAAATAGCGAAAGAATACACAATGTGATTACAAGCACATCTTAAGCAGGGCTTTCAAAAGTGCTCATTTTATCGTGAACAACCCATAGCGACAACATACTTCGTATGTATGTAGGATTGCGAAATATATATCGCTGCAAAATTATTTCACGTTATTTCCTTGTCAGTAATTACGCACACTGTGTTATCCAGTGAACAAATTGGACTGTTCCAACGCGTGCTAACGTTTGCTCGTAAATTCTGCGTAATTCTCTGTATATAATTAGCGGTCGTATTAACAACAGCAAATATTGGCTTGTTTCCGGTGTCTGTGAGTACACTCTAAATTAGAATCATTAGGAAACCACTAATTGTTTCAGTAAAAAAAAAAACTCGACGGACATTCCAGCTGGGACCCGTAGATGCCCGTCATCCCCGGACATTACATGAGATGAGACCCTAGGATGGAGCGGCGCTGGAGTGCAAGGGCGGGGGAAACGGGGAGTACCACGAGAAAACCGTGCTCAAGTGGCATTGTCGAGCACGATTCCCACATGCGAAAATCCGGTAGTAAACACGCAGAGGATCGAGCCTGGATCACCGTGGTGGGAGGCGAGCGCCCTAACCACTGCACCACCGCTGCCCTTATTGTTTCAGTAAAAAATTTCACTCATTGAACTAGTGACGCGAAATTATTTCACTGATGGAATATGTGACGGCCGAATACATAAATATTGAATCTATTTAATGCAGACATATAATTACGTGAAATAAACCAATTTACGATAGTTCACTATTTATATTGCGTACTTTACCGTAATTTTAACAAGTAAAAAAATTCTTCAGGGGTAGCCGGGATTGAACTCACAAACCTTTCGTGTCTATGCCGTTACCTGCTGTGCAGCGCCATGTTGAAAAAATTGCGAAGGTTCAAATTGCATGGCCTTACTTTTCGTTTTTTGTTTTTAATTGGTACAGTTAGGATTGTTAAAACGAATAGTACATATGAGTGCACTCTCTTCGTCACATTATATGCAGTACAAACCTTCAAACAGAGCGCTGTGACAATTACATGAAAACGAAATGAAAGACGTAAAAACGGAATGAAAGGCGTAAAAGCGGAATGAAAGGCTGTGTGATGCTATTGCCTCATAAAATGGCGTTTTGAAAGATTGAAAACATTTTAGAGAGTATTTTGTATTGGTTTCGTTAGTTTATCCGTTGGTATTTCACTTGGTACGCTTTATTTAACGGCTATTTTTACACGATGTTTAACTGATCCATCAGGCAAAAATTAACCACTGAGTAAACTGTGGAAAAAATTACCGAGGAATCAGTGGCAAATGTCACTGAATCAACAAGTGAAAAAAATCTGGCTTTTTTTTTTTCTGATTCGTAAGTTAAATTCACTAAAGTAACCGTTGAATCAGTCATATACGCGTGACTGATTGAAACAGTGAAATTCTCACTGATTCAGATTTAGACTGTACTTCCGCCAAATTCACTTTTATCTAAGACATACAACAAAGACCTGCAATGGCGCAGGTCAAAATAATGAGTATCATAAACACGTGACGATGCACTCTTGTAAATATGAATGAGAGCCGCTGGCGCCGAAACCAACTTAAAACCGCCTTCTGCTGAAGTGTCTAGACGACTCTGAAATATGGATTACAGAGCGAGTCCCATGGCTAAGGTAAATGCTTTGGCTTTGATTCCCGGAGATATTTAAAATATAGCAATTTCATTGATAACGTAATATTCGAAGGCCTCGCATTTTCGCGAATTTATCTAGCAGAAAGCTAGTTCTTTCGATACTTTATGCACAAGAAGGAGCTCTGCTTACAGCGGCAGATAGCGAAATATTTCAAGATACTACAATGTTTGCACGCATTGTAGAACTTAAGAGCACATCACGGGTGTCGAAATCACGAGCGTCTGAGGATCGAATCTTCTTCCTGAACTGTAATGGAAGCTTTTGACACATGCGCTGTATGGAAACAATAGCACACATCAGGCTGCTAACATAGGCACGATGACCGTCATGACTATAGAAAGTTGGGAACTTGCCGATGACGTAGGATCATTCTTGAGCAGATGCAGGACCGCTGCCGTGGATGTGCGCGAGCGAAGATTCGCAACTTGCGCTTGCTCGCTGTACGTAAACAACGACGTTGCAAATTTGCGAATAATTTCTTAGATTGTACTGTGCTCCCGTTCGTGGGTGTCCATTATTTATACTCACGTACTTTTCGACACATCAGGTTTCAACACAGCATTGCAGACAAACAGACTTTAACAAACACAATTTGATTATTTGTCTGCAGTTTAAACTAACGTGTGAAATTTGGTGAATAATGTGTCCTTTTTAAAATTCATGTGCGTGGTAGTCAGAACCAAGTTTGTTCACAGGCGCAGATCCAATAACCACCGTGAAACCAAAATTGGGTATAGGGAAAGGATGATGGACTAAACGTATTGCAGACTTTTAACAAGCAGGCTCCTGTATCCCTAATACCGAAAACGAATTCGTACCGAAGATACCCCGAATCTGTGCGCGCTCTCGCTCAGAAGTGACGTCAGAGTGTGCTGTTCCATATGGCAGAGAGCGAGTGCACGAGTGCGTGTTGCGAGTGAGCACTGAATGTATGTTCTATGCGTGCTCTCTTGATATTGTTTGTCTATTTGGGTCTCCATCGCTTACAATGACTACGAAAAAAAAAAAATGTTGTTTTGTTACTTCAGGTGAACGAAAACACCGTTGAGCATCTTTCAAATAAACAACACGCGATTAATAACACTTTTGTATTGCGAGAGCGAGTGTGGAGCCTTTCCAAATAAAGGGTAAGTGTGCAGGGGATTGTGGGAGGGAGCGAGTGTGGAGCCTTTCCAAATAAAGGGTAAGTGTGCAGGGGATTGTGGGAGGGACTGAGAGTGGAATTGGGATTGCGAATGCAAATGTAGATGCTGGTTATTAGAAACACAGCCTTAGTCTTACATAATTGGCATTAAAAATATAGTTGTATTTCCAAACAATGTATTTACAAACTGCACATCGCGTAAAAATACAAAAGTCTGTCTTCCAGCACTGTAAAAAACAATTTGTAATTTTTATTGAGAAATTCTTTTGTATTTTTACATATGCTTATAAGAGTAGAGAGTTTTCTCTTGTAAGAATACTCGATTGTAAAACTATAAGGACAGTGTTTGTGATGTACCTCAAGAAATGTCCGTCCTCTACTGACCCGTTTCCACAAGCTTCAGCAAAATGGCGGACACTCAACAACGTAAAACCGTATATAGCAGTTTGTGCAGACGCTAAGGGTGATGTAAAGTGTAGCTGCGTGCAGAAAGAAATGTAAAAACGTAAACCACTTAAAAATTGACAATTATCATAGTAAAACGTGACCGTATTATTCAGTAACTGTTCATGTTTCCTAAGTACACAAAACTCTTAAATCGGCTCCCAACATCTCGTTGTGAAGACCCGTCCAAATATGAGAACTCGACAGAAATTTTAAAATGAAATAAATACACCTGTTCGTCTAAACCAAATATCTTCATTAATGTAAAAATGAGTTTAACACGTCGTAAGTTAAGTTGATCTGGTGGTTAAGGGTGCCGGCAAATAATACAAGGGGATTGGGTTCCAATTTCCATGTTGGCAGAGTGTAATTTTTTTCGTAAAATATATTTAGAATATTTTTTTAGTTATTCTCTGTTATTAAATCTTCACATTTGATTTCTAGAAGAAAAAAAAATATTTATGTACATTGCTCAATGATGTCAGTTGTAACACAAAGCTATCATTTGTAATATTTACAAATAGATATTTTGTAGATTTTACAAGAAAACTCTCTATAGTTTTACAAAGTATTTTCTTGGCAAACTGTGATCGTATCGCGTATGCTAATTTTGATAGTGACAGCGATCCTAGTTGTTCATGCTGCTTTCACGTCTGCTAGTTCGTGTCATGTTTATTTTCATCAGTATTATAATCAAATATTTAATTTTGTGTATTTCCACCTTCATCGTAATTAAACGTATTTTCTGAAGTGTATTTGTGGCAGGAATTAATTGCAGCCAACAATGCAACCAATAAAATTATCCAGAAAACGTGGTTATGTCTTAAAATTAAAATATTAATATTGGCTTTCTACTTTCTGAATGTTGGCTGGCAATATAATAATGTAAACATTAGAATTTTTATCATGTATTATAATGTTGGCATTAACATGAAACCTACTTCGGCTGAAAAACGAATAAAGTAATGTTTTGTTATCATCCCGGCGAGTTACAATTATTTACTTGTATGCTCCTTGTTCTGTGCGTTTGGTGTCGTCAACTGCAGGGCTGTTTTCATGTAGCTTATGTGTAAACTATTAGTCAATCAAATACAATAAAGAGGAAACGCTAGCAAATCATAAAATAGTTTCATCACTTCTAACCGCTTTCTTACTGGCCACTGGAAGAGTGAGACGCACTCAATCTCCTTTCGCACAAATTAACCACTTCGTTGCCAGCTGTTTACTAGTGCCTCGCAACTCTCCAAGGTGAGTCAAACCAGTCGTCCTTCCGTTCTACAAACGGCACAATTAGACTACTCCGTAATGAAATGCACAGCCGTACTCCAAAATAATCAGCATAATTTCAGGTCATCATAAATATTGATCATGTGAGTTTTCTTAATATATAACTTAGGGACTTTTGAGCGCTCTTAGAAAAGGTTCGCTGTTTACTATCTTGAGCCACTGGCAGTGGTGTCACATGACTTGTAATAGCACACCAGCCTCGCGTCGCGACTATGATGGTTCGATACGGCGGGGATCGTATCCGAATTCCGCGTGTGTGTGACATGGCAGGTATTGCCTTTGGACTAATTACTTTCACTCGCCACCACTGCTCCCCCGCTAATAGGTTTCATTGATGCCTCGCATTGCTTCACTGTCAATGACTTTGCTGCATTCCGATGCAGTAAGTTCCGATTCTGTTGTGGTAGTTTTAGTGAGATGCTTGGCTAAGCGCTGAAAGATATTAGGATGTCGTGCAGTTTCAGTAAGTTAGTACAATAGTAAATGTTCTCTAAAAATACGCAGAAGGTAGTAGATATAAATGTTTTATAGTAATCATGGTAATACAGTGAAAATGAAGGGCAACGAAAATTTTAAATTTTACTCGCAGTGGTGATACAACATATATGTATATTTCTGCGATGTAAACAATCTTTTATAAGAGGAAATATTTCAATTAAGTCGCAAAATTAAACTCATGAATGATATTTGTTTTTCAATTGTTTTTAATATATACACATTTAATAACATTGCTTAGTGTTTCTGACCTATCGAGATGCTGAGAATTAAATAGGTGTATCTACTGGATATTGCTGACAGTGGCATCACTGCAGCCAAAGAGTGACGACCCGGCAATTATTTCACTGCTCGTCAGTGTTAACAGAAGTCATTCATAAGTTCTAGGGACCTTCAAAATTCGCGTTGTTATTTGGCATCAAGCTAATCTTCACAGTACTCTATATATTAGAGCAGGCGTCGTTTCTTCATTGACTTCTGCATAGATGTGAATTGACGCCCTTTCTGACTGAACTGCATGTGATTGGGGCACGCAATGGCGAAGTGTTCATTTATTGGCGCAGAGCTACACAGGGCGTATCAAATAAAGTCTTGTCCAATGACAAAAGTAATGCAGAGGTACACGTGTTTTAAGTTTAACTTGTCCCCAAATAATAACGCGAATTTTGCAGGTCTCCGTTCATAACTTGTAAAGGACCCCAGAATTTCCAAAACAGTCTAACCAATCACATTAAAATAGAGACATGAAGCAGCTGCATATTTTGCGAACTCCAGCTTCAAAGGCCGACGATATGACATCACCGGCCAGCAGCATGATAGGACCTCGTTCGCTAATCAGCGCCTGGCAATCTAGTCGCCTAACCCCAGCCCAGCCAATAGGGATCTCTACACAGCATGTAGTCGTCAATTAGACACAGAGCTTGTCCCCAGAGACTCGCGCTCCCAATCAGAAAATGAGTTCTGTTATATATTTACTTTTTGTCAATTTATACGTGAAAGGAGCTAAGAGCATAGCTGAATTATGATGCAATATTAGGTAGAGCACAACAGTAAATTGTGGGGTTTATTGAATATAATGATCATACAGTATCTAATTACGTGATTATTAATCGAATAAACTATTTACTCCAAGCCAGTACTATTGCAATCTTATTGGAAAGTCTCCACCTGAGGGAGGTCCACATATTTGAAGTTGTAATAGAAGCAAAAGTTTATTGCAGTCCGACTGTAATGTACCTCTGTGTAATATTCCTCTCCCTTTAATAGCCGCTAAAGTCTGTTATTGGGTATTGTGCGTGCCCCACCTGCCAAGTATTGGTCAATATTATTTCGAAAGTAAAACACGATTTATTTGAAAACGGCGAGGTTTGGGGTATTTACACATTCTGGCATTTTTTTAAATTGGGACACGAGGATTAATAACATCCTTTAAATACCGAATATGCTACCACTACATAGATATTAGATCTACATAGGGTTATTAACAGTGGTTATTTACGTGAAATAATTTTATGGCAGCGACAAGTGTTGTGGTATTTGAAGATCTTTGTACAGTAAACCATTATCTAGAAATCGGTGTTCCATCTTAAATAGTATCTCCAATATTTGCACTAAACAAGTGTTCCAGGTTCAACTTTAAAGATGTGTATCACACTTAGTACTAACTTTACACTGATCAAAAGATTTTGTGAATCAAACAAGATTTGTTTGGTGCGAACAAATTATTTGTTTGTATAGAGGCAATGAAATATTTTGTTGCTGAAACCAAATTATTTTGTTGTTCTCATTTGGTTGCCCAAAATGTAAGATTTTATTGGTGCAACTAAATATTTGTTTGGCTACACGTACATTAAAAAGTTTGGGCCGATATAAAAAAATCTACTTGTACGACCGGGTTTCGAACCTAGATCACCTGTGTTTGAACGCTACGCCTGAGTAATCTCTGCTAATGGGACAACTGCAGACGCCTGAAAGTTTTCAAATAGATACTTGCAAATACTGGGCAACGTGTGCAAACAAATATTTCAAGTTTAACAGCTTTACTTGTCAGTTTCTTGTTACATTGTTTTATTAGTGTGTTTATACGATTGTTAAGGATCAACAGATGCATTAACAAACATGGTTACTATCCTAATCGTCACAAAAAAATACAAGCAAAACTCTCGAGCTGTATTTTCGAACGAAGGCAATTAAATGAGTGGCCAAACAAATATATAAAGTTGATTTAACAGAATATCTAGTTGAGAGTCTGATTTTTTTTTGGCCCAACACAGAGATTTTGTTCATCCAAACTCATATTATGTTAGACGAACAAAAGTAATTTTGTTTGCTATTCAAATTTTGTTTGCTCAACAATATATTTCGTTATGGCAAGTAAATATATATTTGGCCCTATAGAAACAAATGTTTTGTTCGATATTCTTTCAGTGTGTACCATAGGTCGTACGTATGTTTTCAACTTTATTTATTTTTTTTCGTCTTTAACCTGCAGCCGAAATTAGTCGGTCGGATTTTGACACATGCAGTATATATTCGTCAGTGCGTGTGTGTGTTTTTGCTTGTAGTGTTGAAGAAGGCGTTCGAGGCGTTCGACCGGGAGAAGAAGGGTTGCATCAACACCTTGATGGTCGGCATGATCCTGGAGATGCTCGGCTCCAAGCCCGACGACGAGACGCTGCAGGAGATCATACTCGAGGTAGACGCCGACGGTGAGTCCCCTTCCCCCTTGCGTTCAGCCGGGATAGCGCTAAGGTCCATTCTTCTCGGGCTGGGGACGAAACGTCAGGATTTTTGGCACGTGCGCACTCTAAGCCCGAGTTCACATTCCACTGAAAGTCAGTTGATAAGCTACTGCCGTCTGGCAAATCAAGGGAAATGAACTGGGAGCCAGTGACTTGTGGCAGTGGAATTCTCGACGTTGAGAGGGAACAACAAATAAACCAGTGAAATTCAGCCGTCATCTTCATTAGATATCAGTAGGGACGGGTGTTTTTTCGCGAAAATATTTTTGGCCATGTGTGCCACCGATCTGGGGCGCGGGAGGCTCTGGGTTCGAATCCCGGGTAAGGCATGGGTGTTAATTTAAGCTAGATTATAAGTTAGCCTGTAAGCCATCCCCTGTTAAGCTTTCCAGCATAAATCCGAGGGACGTTAAAAAGCCCTTTGCAATTACAATAACAATTTATGGCCATGCTAGATTTCAATATCCTACGTTCACAACCTCAACTTCCATTGGTTATTGGCCGCGTGTGTACGTGAGAAGACATGTACCTATTTGACTGTGTCAGTCGTAATATATTACTCCGATACTGAACGTCCATGATTCGCGGACAGACACTTTAGGCACGTGACATTTAAAATCATCCAACAATGAAAGTTCATATGAACAAAAGTGTTTTAGAATACATACTGGTCTTGAAATCTTTTCGCAAAAACACGTGTCCGAAATTATCAGGCACTTATTTTCAGTCACCAAATTTTCGCTATTCTCACTTATTTGCCTCTATTCTTACTGTTTTAGATTTTGGGTGTAGGCTTTTCGCGGTAAAGTGAGCACTTTTAATGTCCGAGTTACATTTTGCTTTTAGCTATTTTTTTTACTTTTATAATTTTTTAAAATAAATATGGTCATATAAGTAATAAACACGGTGTATATATTTCACCGAACTCGAAAGTTAACGTCTAAGGTTACAATGAAATATATTTATTGAATATGATTCCAAATGAGA
Organism: Dryococelus australis; assembly: GCA_029891345.1. NCBI lineage: Eukaryota > Metazoa > Arthropoda > Insecta > Phasmatodea > Phasmatidae > Dryococelus > Dryococelus australis. Next base: position 125,267,074 of record CM057002.1, read on the forward strand.
GGGTTTTAAAAAGTGCTCGCTTTACCTTGCATAGCCTATAGTCTATTAAAGGTTATTTTAAAATGTTTTTGAAGCACAGCTAAATTCCTACTTACTAGATTTTCCTTCGCCTCATACAAACAACGCTTAACGGTGTCTGAAAAATTACACTGAAATGACAACGCACTGAATTCGTGAGCACTCAGTGTAATACTGTTATAAGCCTACATATGAAGTATTTTTCAGTAGTGATTACCAACTCACCTATTTTCTAACTGTATTTACTAATATTAATCATGGATTAATTACTATAATTTATAGTTAATATATAAGTAAATATAATTTAATCAAAAATAATATATTTTTATGTTAACACGAGTATAAAACGCTTGTGTGTTAGATGTCGTATCTAGGAAACTACAAACAAGTTCTACATGGAGTAGTTTTTCGAAGGTTCGATTCAAAAATTGTAAGTAAACCGTATATAGACTATAGTCATTATTATTTCCGGCGCTATATAAGGTGATGTCCCAAATAGGTCACTTTTATGGTAGTGGTAACTGGAGAAATTCTGTTTATTTACGCGTGAATGTTTGTTTTTCCCGAATCGTGATATGCCTGCCCGAGCCAAAATACTAATTATTAACTTTATTTTGAAACTATTATTTATGGATTGAAAAAAATGTTTACAAGAGTAAACTCTTAAAGCACAAATGTGTTTGGCATTGAGTTTTTATAAACGAGTGCATTTTAATGTTAAAAATTTACGAATTTAAGAGCGAAACATATAGACGTGTATCTGTCATCAAAAGGAAATTTTATATGCAATTTGTCAACTGAAATAGAGTAATTGTGTTTGCCAACGTGTTGTTAAATCCAATTTTATGGATAATATTGAAAGAAATATTATGCACATATTACGTTCAGTTTACACTCTAGTGCGAAGAAAAAACTTAATTGTTTACTTGTTTACGTAGGTTCTGACACAATATGACAAGGAAGATTTGAAACTATGTATTTATTTTATGGTAATTGCAATTGCTTTATATGTTTAGATACAAAAAGGAGAAAATGCTGTACACATTGTTACCTCCCCTGGTTATCTGACCTAAGGCGGTGCCAAAAGTAATACTCTAATGATTTACTTTAATAACTGGGACGTAAACTCAGTGATAGACTAGCCGTTCAATATCAAAGGCGCTCTTATTATCGTATCTTTATAAAAGATACAAGTTACGTTAACTTTACATCCAAAAGTATAAGTTGTTCAATAAGCAATGAAAGTTAAATAATTACAAAGCATTGACTCTATAACATTAATAGCAGCTCTAGTGTCTCTAGCCCTGTCCTTATTATTGACTCTAATGCTGACTGTGGCCTCTATGTCGATAAGCCCCTTATCTCGTTCAATTAGACGTGTCACTCAACACTGATAGTTCTACGATGCAGCAGACTGTAGCGCGAGGGTTTCCGCTACGGCATCGCTTGCAGACACTCGAATCGCTGGCTCCAACGACCCGGCGACGTATTTTAGGGGGGGGAGGGGGCGATTTGCGGTCTGCTGACTTACATATGCTCCTGCTGGCCTAGTTTACCCTCGTGACGGCTCTGCTGTTTATTTCGTGTCTCCTAAACATTGCACCTCCCTCTGCTTCCCTATGGTATCTTGAAGCATCTTGTTACAACATGCAACATCAGTGGTACATATAGGCGATAAATTTTCGATTCCAAAATGTTATCATTGAGTTTCCCAACCTGAGCACAATGAACTTAAGCAGGGCCATTAGCAACGGAGCACAGTGATCTTAGATGCTGTAACTAAGAAGGGACTGAACTAATTCTATCGTCGAGAACTATCACAACACTCGACGAGAGGTACTTCGGGAAACCATAGGAACAAGAATCAGGAATGACTAGAGAACTGCAGAATTCGCGTTATTATTAGAGGCACACCTTTAAACATAAACTAAACGTACTTCTGCATCATGTTTGTCATTGGACCAGTCTTTATTTGGCACGGCCTCTCTAGCTCTGCGCCAATAAATGAAAACATTGCACAATTGTGTGCCCCAATAACATGCTGTTCAGTCAGAAAGGGTGTGGCTTCACATGTGCGCAGAAGCCAATGAAGAAACGACACCTGCTCTAATGCATACAGCATTGTGAAGCCTAGCTTGATGACAAATAATAACGTGAATTTTGCAGGTCCTTAAGAATGACTCACATAGATTCGAACCCGCGTCCTTCAGAATAGGAGGGAGAAGGTTAACCACTGGTCCACATCGCTCGGTTTCTTGCATTGACACAGAGAACTTAAGTGTACAGAGTTCAAACAGCGGCTTCTTCCGCGAAGCCCAGTCACATAAACCAGCAATCTGGCGCCTCTGTCCAGCAAAATGACAACATGTCGGAATGCCGTTAACCAATCAGGCGCCTGGTAACGAACTCAATAGCCGGCGACCCAGCCAATAGGGAATGTTTCGCAGCTCGCAGTAGCCAATCGGAGAATAGGTACAGCCATATCTAAGGAACCTCAACGTCGTTCCGCCTCTGTGTATTTATCTAGTCCGTGACGTTCCGCTAAGCTTGGCTCGCCGCTGACGTGCAACACGCCTCGTAGGCTGCGTTGACCCGTCCAAGAAGTATTGAAGTTTTCCTTCTGTTTGTACCACACGGTGAGAAATTTCTTTTTGTTTACATCCAGCAAAGTGGCACAGGCGCCAGCCACTAGATAAGTAGTCGGAAGTTCACGCGTTCGATTTCCGGTTCTGCGATCCTTATTTCTGTTTCTCGTGTTTTTGACGTGACGACGTCTTACAACTCAGCCCTTTGTGTTCGGAAAGTGAGAGTCGCGAAAGTTTGCTCTCGGGTCCGTGGCAATTACTCGTTCGAAATGAGCATTACGTTAAATGTAAATGTATGATATTGTATGTCGGGCCTTTGACTTCACACACAAACTTGTCGTTCTGACGTTATCAGGTCGTGGTGGGAGCCGCGCGGCGAACATCTGATATCAAGCCGTTTAGTAAGCTGAAGACCGCCGTAGCGGCCAAACGGCTCACCCGATCGGAGAACTTTGGCGTCAGCTTGTGCGTACAAAAAAAAATATCCTAAAACATAACCTTAAATCATAAATAATAAACACACATGGAGATGGTTTAACCAATAATCATTTCCTTGGCATATTACAAAACAAAATAATTACAAATTACGGGTTTCGGCTGAAAGGACAGTAATTGTCATAACAACATGAATAGTGCTCGACAAAACAAATCTAATACTGAAGGGATGACTCCGCTACCTCAATCCATTCCGGAGTTACACGAAGAAGAAGATGGCAATTCTAAGCATCAGCGAAATGCGGACGTGGCGATTGCGTCATCATCACATGCCACGTCACGTGACGAGACTAAGACTAAACAACGACGACAGAATCAGCGCAAACGCAAAAAAGCACCAAGATAGATTGCAACAACTCCGAGAGCTAAATACAAAACGAAGGAAGAAGTCAATAGACACGTCTCCAGGAAATACATTAACCACGTTTCATTTAGTTTCCTCTCGCCGCCCACAGACGTCACGTAAAAATACCTATAGTCTATTCCCCATTGGAAGCAACTTTCTCGGAGCCCTGCTAAATATCTACTTGCAGGCCCGTTTCGCATCCTTCCGCCAAATGGAAACAAACATTGCCATGTGACTGCCATGTAGCATCTGTCAAAATCAATGTTTACACGTCATTGTGTGTGTAGATGTGTTCGTATACTTTCACTACACCTAAAAATAAACATTGAAATGTGACTTCTACTTTTATACCTGTCAAATGTGTTCTTTACTGTTTACAGCTTTTCAAATAATTCTGTCTTAGGTCTATTTCAAAAACCATTTCGTACGAATATTCACAGTTTAGGCCTATAACATTATTTAGGTCAGCTTTATGATGTTTGAAAATGCCTAAATTAACGATAGTTCTTACAGTTACGTTACAGTAACATATTTGTTTTCCACACCTTAGCACATTACACATAACGCACGTTAATATTTTGCCTCGACTGTGTTAAACATTGTTACAACTGCGGAGTAATGAACTGTAGTATTTAACTTTTTGTTATTGATATGTGTTGGGTTATTTCTTTAAAAGGACGACCTCATTTCGAATAACGAAGAAATAGACAGTCCAACGAAAAAGCGACATTAAAATCAAGCACGCAACTCGTGTAGCTCATTTTTTGTTATAGAAACTTAAAATATAGCGGTGAACATGCACACAAATAAGCCTACCGAAACTTTTATTCCACTCATATTTATATGTATTGCTACTTACTGTGTATTAGGTTTATTGAAATTTATTGGGGCTGAGTTTGGTTATTTTGTTGGGATTGGTGGTAAATCACGTTACATGACTGTGTTTCGAACACCCACCAGGGCAAGGGTACAACGTTCTGATAAATAAACATACCTAGAAGTAGTAAATAAGTTCGTTATAAAAACAGTTCACATTTACAACGTATAAATAGTTCACATAAGATGTTTGAAATCACGCACACACAGATCCAGCGTAACGATCACCAAACAGCCACGCCACGCTATTTCACACGCAGCGGTTAACGAAAAACACCGTAACAGTATATTTATTACTGCCGCGGAAACACAGATTTATCACAACATCGTAACTTGCTTGGATAGGTTTAAAAAAACACGTCTTCAAACGTGATATGGTAATTTGAAGTATTTTTCGGAGCAAGTATAATTTACGCTTCGTTTGGTAAAACAGCAACACGCCATGACATCATGGCTCGCCACGTCTGCCAACTTCACTTTGTTTCTTCCTCGCCATTACATCTAAATATATTAAAATATGTATTCAAACATTAAAATCTCTTTCCAGTTGTAAATTACAAATACAAAAATCATTATTTTGCTGTAATAAGTGTAAAATATGTTACAATTGAAAACATGTAAAATTAATCGCGTACTAGCCAAGTGAAACTTCCCGAGTGTGAAAGAGACAAAGGCAGAGAGAGAGAGAGAGAGAGAGAGAGAGAGAGAGAGAGCGACAAAGTTCGCTCAGCAGACAGTTGCTTCAAAATTGCTCTCTCTCGATAAAACAACACCGAGCCATTACGGCCTACTCACGATATTTTCCGCTGTTATTTTAAACTGTAAAAATGAGATATGTTGCCATCGGGACTATCTAAATATTTAAATATTTCGGTAGGCACCGTTTAAGTTACAAATAGTATTCTAAAAAACTAGGTTAAAATAATATTTTAACGGTGAACTATGTCTTACCGGCCGTTGCCAACACGTCGCTGCTCTCGCTGTTGTTAATTCATATTTCAAAAGAATAAATATTACAAGTTATAGAAGATATTAAGGTAAAGTTTCATTTTTTCTATAATAAAGTACTCTAAAGTTAACCACAGTGTTATATATTTGTGAATACAGGTTATTGAAAAAACAGGTTGACATGTTTTGCCTAGAGTGTTTTTTCAAAGGTTGATTTTCAATAGTCGCTTCCAATCGGGAATGGACTATACGGCCGTGTAGACGACACAGTCCACCCCATTGTTCTTAAATCACTCCATATGAATACTCAGATGGACGCGGTCTATTCCTACCCCATTACTACACTCTAAATTGGAATCAGTTATTTATTACTGATTGTCAGTTGAAACTGCTCCATCCGGAATCAGTATATAAAGAAAACTACTAACCTCTTCAGTTAAATGAAATCTAATAATCCAAACAGTAGACAATCAGTTATTTACAGTCGATTAATAAAAGCCACAAGGATTGGAAACCGTGCATTACGGTTTGAAATAAATTAGGTATACAATAATTTTGTCGTAAAACGAAATTATTACATGTACAAGGGAATTTCGCAAGTGGTTGGTATCGAACCGCCACCCCAAAACGCAACTCGTTCTCTTGTTTCTTTTGGCTGACGGCCTACCAACTCTGCTACTTTGCCACTCAGTCAAATGGTCTCGCATTTGCGTAGTATCATTAACTTACAATGACTTACAATGGCGAACTGCTGTAAGTGGACATCGATAACCTCGTACATTTAAACCACTATATTTACCTATTAAAGCACAAAATTCGAACTAAACTAAAGATAGATTGACTTTCGGACTTTGCAAAGACATGTACTTGCGCAGAAAAACTGTATATTTCGACAACAAGATATACTTCCACAACACGAAACTTACAGCAATATTTGACATTACATTTTGTGGTTCAGTTCCCATAATACGAGCACACGTTTGGCAATGGTAAAGTAGGACAGTGGATATGACTGATCATGAAAGCTTCAGCATGCTTTGCTTTATGGGCGGAGGTTCGAGCCCAACCACCTCCAAAAACATTTTTGTGTAGACAATATTTGCGTTCTGCGACAAAATAAATCGTACTTAACTTACATAACATAGGAATGCTATGTGCTTATTTATTAATAACAACTATAAATAAGTAGTTTTCTACGCCTTGAATTAGTGGATTTCTTTTAACTGATGAATTAGTGATATTTTTTCTACAAATTCCGGATGGAGCAGTTTCAACTGAGAATCAGTAAAAAGTAACTGATTCTTATTTTGAGTGTACTTCTCTAAGCAGCCTAACTCCATTTTTAATGACCTAGCTTTCGACAAGACGTTAAAACCTATGTACCGTCATCTTTTTCAGAAAATTTTGAAAGTGCTAACATTATTTTTTCTTTACTATATGCCTTACTTAAATTTACGACAAGCAAACATATGGGATTGTGATATATAAAACATATATTTCATTGGAGCATCACTTAACTTTAAAATTTGTACAACTTGATATTCACGTCATAAAAAGATCTTTGGTTCTTTTGAAATTTATGTAACGAGTTCCTTTCTCAAAGCGTGGGGAAAATGTACTTCTTAATGCCATCGATGGTCAGATCCTTCTATTATTAAGTGAAGTTTAAAATATTACATATTACCTCCGTCCATTGTTTACAACGTTATCAGCAGTCTCATGAATTTTAATTTTAGTTCCAGTGTTGCTACTATCTTTTAAGTTTAATGTCAATAGTATGAAGAGATAATTAAGACAGTTTAAGAGGAGAGTGTTTAATAGCGAAACGACAAAATTTTGCTTCCTAGGTTTTTGTGATCCTGTCTATTTGGGTTTGTTTTGGTGTTCGGTTTTCGCTTATATTTTGTCTTAAGTTTGGTAACTGGCCGATTTTAAGCTTTCGTAACAGTTAGGCTTATACAACTCCATGTCTTGTGAATGAGGAAATGCGAAAGTTCATAAAAATATATTTGCAAATAACCACATATATCTATTATTTATTAAAAAACATATATTTATTTAAGCTTTTTACATGCCTTCTAGGGGTACTTTAAAAACGTGTTATTTTTTATTTCTGTATAGGGACCATTTTACGTAATAGGTGCCATCTTAATTAGGATTCTTCAAGTCTGCAATTACGGAATAATACAATGAGTTAACGGGCAATGATATTTTAAAAGTTTGATTTGAAATGTGTTTACTTTACAACGAAAAGCCTTTATCGAAGTCAGTTTCTCCCGCTACTACAAATGGCCAAAATGTCTAATAAAATAGACCACTCAAAATACAGAATTGCCGTTCAACGGTTTGTTTGCAGCCAGATCAATTTTTGAACGCCAACGCCGTATCTCAGTTGCTTATAAATTGTAATTAATTTTGTCTGTAAGAGCTTTGAATTGATAGGTCGAATGTTCTGATTTACTCAGGTATCATTCGATATCACGAAATCAATGGGATTGGGCCACGTTTCGGACATTTGAAGTTCTGCAACCCAAAACAGCATAAATGGTTTAAACTTTCATTAATGTCATATAAATGACTTTTCTCCTCCATGTGATCTATTAGTAGACACCTCCGAAATTCGCGTTATTGTTAGGCATCAAGCTAAACTCCACAGTACTGTATGTATTAGAGCAGGCATCGATTCTCAATTGGCTTCTGCACAGATGTGAAGCCACGCCCATTCTGACTGAACTGCTTGTGACTGGGGCACACAATTGTTAAGTGTTACTTTATTGGAGCAGAGCTACGCATGGCGTATAAAATAAAGTCTATGGCAAACGTATTGCAGAGGTAGGCGGACACGTGTTAAACGTGTCCCGAATTAATAATGCGAATTTTGCAAGTGTCCATCTACGAGGCGCGATGTGTGGCTATTGCGTTATGAGTAGTCTCTCACTCTTCACATCTCACGTTCGTACCCAGAGACTATGGACATAGGGAACTGGATAAGACATTTGTCACGTGGTTTGTTGCGAGTGCAGAGGTTTTACAAAAATACACTCTTGATGCGAGGGAGCATTGGCTGTGTTTATGCTTTCCACAGCTGTGAAAGACAGAAGCTTACTTGAAATTTAGTTAATTATCGCTCACCTCACTTTAAGGAAGAGAATAACTCCAGCGAGTTGTATGCATTACCTAAATTTTGCAATTAAAAATATTTATTTAAAAAATAATACTTTTTTGGTTAAAATGACATATACATTTCATCTAAACTGATTGTGATTGAAGTAAGTTTTCTGTATAATTAAGTAAATAATTTCTTAGTTGCATAAAACTACTAATGGAACTTATATTCTGAAGACATATTTTGAAAGTGAAATGACCTTTCTTTTATCTTGAATCGCTATATAGGCGGTAATCTTTAACAAAGCTCCCTCCTATGTTTATAATCTCCTGCCAGGGACGATGAATGTATTTCCGTCACATGTTATGGCGGGTCTCGTTTTACAGCTTTTTCCCTTTCACGAAATAAGGCGGGCCGTGCCCCATTCAAATGGAGTTCCTCGTTCTCTGCGAATTCCGATTTATTACCTGTAAGTTCGGCTTCCTGAGCCCCAATCAGCAGGTGGTTTTGGGACATGGTTTACCTTTTATTTTATGCTGATAAGATTTGTCATTGCGCTATTTAAGGACAAAGTGGTTTCGTTAACCTTCTTGGCATCCTTTTGGACGCTTATTTTTGTCGTATCGAAGCAACTCACGCGCATTTATTATTGGCACTTAATGGTAGAAATTCAACTAGGAGACTTTCGAGAAAGCTCGGAGGAATGCAGTTGAAAGCGTGACGCCACGAGAACGACAACAAAGGAAGCTAGTTTTGATAGGTCTCCATTCCTTTAGTTGAGAAAGTAGACTTACATAACCAAATCGTGCAAAAAGACATTACGACTGACATACCTCAGTAGAGTTCCTAAATCTACTAACATATAAAAAGATAGGTCAAAATTTTTTATTTAAACAGTATAAATACAAACAGAAATGTTCTGGTGAAGCAAAGAGGGAGAGGCACAAGAATATGTTTTGTGGGCTTTAGACAAAAGAAAAAAATGAATCCCGCTGCAAAATTAAAGTTTCTGGAAGACTTGGAATCAATACTGCTCTCGTGCGTACTTTGATTGCGTGACGTTTCCTACCCTTTCTTAGAGATAGACCCTATAGAGTAAACTATTACCTCAATAGCCTACTATCCCAAGGAAGGACAGGCTTATCCAATCACCTAGCTGTCTGTCTGGAATGTATGTCCCTCCTTAGCAACGTTTAAACCCAACAATCGAATTTAACCAAACTAGGTACACATATAGTCGGAGATAGGAAAATTTTGCGAGTTCAATGACCTGCATGCTAGACTACACAATTATTTCTATAGTCGAACCTCATACGTTTGTTCATTGGCTGTTGCCCCAGTGCTACCCCGCATTTGACAGTACGGGATTCGCTTCTTCTTCCCTTGGAAGTCGGCTATTGGCACGGAGTCGTGCAGGGCGTATATAACAAATTGTTATTCAATTGCAAAGGTGGCTTCAGTGTTCACGCGTTTGAAATCTATCTTGTCCTGAAATGAAGTCGTGCATTTGTAGCGCCGTCCTTTTTCACGTCGTTGTGATCACATGTTAAATCTATACATTTGTCATTTCTGAAACGTGGTATTTTCTTGAACTTAATTGTTATTAATTTGCATTATGATAATTTCTTTTTAATTATATTTTTCTGATGATTGGGCATTTTTAATTAGCTGTACGGATGGCAATAATTAATGTTTAAATGGAATTGTTGGTTAGATGGTTATTTTTATGTGTATATAAATTAATATTTATTGTATTATAAATTAAATATTATAAACTGTATATAAAATATAAGTAAATATAAATAAATAGAAATAAGGTAATTTTAAGTGACACGTGGCATATTTACAAAACCTTTAAACACTTCGTAAATTGAATGTTTTTCCAAAGCTTTGGTTCAAAAAGTTTGAATAAACCGCTTATAGACAATGGTTAGAGACCTTAAAAATTCGTGAATTCAATGACTCTATAGTCTTATGTACTAATATGCCGATATCAACTGCACATTAGTTGTCTGCTGTCACAGTGGAAGGCGGGGATTGGGCCACCTTTCTCCAGGAGGTGTCAAACACCTTGTGGACCAATAGCTAAAGTTATATAAACACAAGTGTTTCTAATTCTAGTTTGTCCCGAAATGAATCCGCGAATTATTCAGGTCTCTATCTATGGCACATAATGTCTACAATTCGAACAGCATTTCGTAGTAGTATAAAACAAATAAAGTCTTCGGTGGCCAGCAAGTTTGAGAGATGTGCTTGACCTGTGGCAGGATCTGGAGAGTTGGAGTTCGAGGAGTTTGTGACGCTGGCGTCCAGGTTCCTTGGCGAGGAGGAGGAGAACACTGAAGCGATGCAGCAGGAGTTGAGGGAGGCATTCCGCCTTTACGACAAAGAAGGTGCTCAACACAACACCCTGCCCAGCAGTGAAGTTTATTCAACTCGGGTTGGCAACAAAAACGAGATTCCTCATAGCTAGAGCCACGAGTATTTCGCGAATTCATTCAGAGGCGAGGTGGACTCCAAACACTTGTTCTTTTCTCCTACTGTTGTGATTGGACGACGGTTGTGTAGAACACGCCCCGTTTAACTGTGAGCCAGTAACAAGCAGGAAGCGATGTTGTGAGCGAGTGTCTTAACATTCCTGTACAGATGGTTCACTTGATCAGAGCAACCAATAAGCAAACGATAGTATCTCGAGTGGATAGAGGGATGTCCAGCCTAGCTTGCTGCCAACTCAATCCGCGAAATACTCGGGGCTTTACTCATGGGTACCGACCTGCAAAATGCTCGTTATCATTTGAAGACAGAATAGAATTCAAACACAAGTGCGTTTGTGTTGGTCTTGTCATTGGACTACAGTTGGTTCGTCACGTTCTAGGCGGCCTTGAACCAATCAGAAACAAGTAATAAAAACATAGCCCAATAATGCACCCCCCTAGTCAAAGGGGACTATAGGTCTTCACTTTTGCAGAAGCCCATAAACAAATGACACCGACTCGAGTGTATATAGGACAGTGTAGTCTGGCGTGCTACCAAATAATAACGCGAATTTTGCACGCCTCTTCTTATGGGCGAGGCGGCCACGGTGGCTGAGCTGTTAGACTACCCGTCTCCCGCCAAACCCGCGTTCGATCCCCGGCCGGGTCACTCCCGGAATTCGCAAAGTTGAAGTCGTCTCGGGCGATGCCGCTGGTCAGTGGGTTTTCTCGGCGATCTTCCATTTCCCCCCGCCCTTGTGTTACGACGCTGCTCCATCCTCATTATATTTCAACCGCATCGGCTCTCAAAGCCTTATTGTTAAGAACCACCCAAATTTCTCAACTCAACTTACGCGAGAGTTTTTGTCAACGAAAAAATTTCCCCTCCTACGTGCGCTGTTGTTCGCATTTAAGCTTACGGTACATAGAGAAATTATATTTAATTGTGCCTAATATTTCGTGTTTAGCTCGAATTGAGATACTGTTTTTGCTGTGTTTACTACGTAAGTATTAACTTTAATTCGTAGCTATTGTTCACGCCCTGCAATTGTGTTTGAAAAGCAAACAGTAAATATACAACTGTGTTTGACTTTGAGTGTTACAAAGCCAGCATACAGGCTATCCATGGGAAAACTGTTACACACTGGCAAGCAGAAATCACATGGCCCCGACAAACACGACACGGAACTGCAAACACCGCAACCACGTCAAGACATTTCCATTTTCAACGCGACTGCTCGAATTTACAGCCCGACAGTTCACTGACGCGACACGAAGAGTAGAATTTTTCGGAACCATTTATAAGACAATGATTTACTACGCCATTTTCAAAGGTGGTGGACATACGGGCAGTTTGGAATACATGGCGGTGACAAAGTGTTATCGCTGATGTATAAGAAGGTCAAATTAGTATTTTCAAGAGTTACATGCAGTAATTTTCAACATTTGGGAAAGCTTGCCAAACGACTTCATTTTGCGAGGTAGTTCACTCTGCCTCTCGTGCTGCACGACACGACGAAAATAGAAATCATCTCTAATACAAAATCGCTGGTCGCATGGTAGAAATTGTCGGGCTTACGTCAGATCTAACTTGTAATTCAGTAGCTGTTTAGTTTTACGTGTCGTGTAACGGCTCTCGTGTCGTGCTTGTCGGGTATATGTTACTCCGGCATCCCTTTGTACTTTTAATCCTTTAGGAAACTTTAATACCTTTAGGAAACTTTCCAGGAATTTCCCCCCTCCGCCTTATATATATATATATTTTTTTTTTTTTTTTCAACCATTTTTCCCTTTCTTTTCGATTCAGAAGTCATATTTCAATGAAGTAATTGAGAATGCCAACATTCTGCTGTATCCAGTTTCACGACAGAATATTAAACACCGTGCGTATATGTTTCACCGATTCCTCTCAAATGCGAAAAACCGCAGGCTTTGAGAAAATACAAATGTATTTTTTTATAATTAATTTATTCAATGAAAATTGTAATCATCCCATTTACTTACAAACAAAACGGAAAAAAAAAATTAAGGTACACATGCGTCACCAGTGGACCCTTGCGGCTAAAATGTATAGTCGCCAAACTAAGAAAGCATTGAGAGTCCCAACCTGAGTAGAATAAATCTTACCGACATCAAGCTCCCAGCACAGTTGCGGTCAAACACATTCTACATATAGAATTCAAATTTACTGCACAGGACTGCACATGGTGCGAACTGCACTGAGAGTAAGAATTTGTTTCAGTTTCCAAACGTATTTATGTGAATGGTATTTATTTAAGGTGAAGTATTTTTTGTTCAATTGAATAATCCACTCCTGCGCCAAACACCTGCATTCGTTGCCTCGAAACAAATAAACACCTTAAACATTACAACATTCACAATAGAGTCAGATTAATATTCTGTTTGGGGCTACTAAGAATTTGTTTGCTGGAACAATCTGAATCTTCTAATATTACCGAATTTGTGGCGGCAGAAAGATAAGCTTGGTCCGGCACCGGCATTCATTGGTTTGGCTGTATAATAAACGAGTTATCTGACTGCATTAAGCTCGAGTGTGTGTTTCAAATGTCCCTTACAATTGGGTTTAAAACCGTTTTGGATAGTGTATTTTCTGATGCTTAGTAATGGCAAAAACCATTTTACTAGAAAACCAAATATAAAGATATATAACTTAAAAGTATTTGACCTCGATGTCATTCATTATATACAATATGACGAGTAAATTATACCTAGTTCTTAAACAGTCGCAGTGATCGATGTAGGTATAAGTCTTAGTGCTTGCATTCCAGGGTTCCAGGTTCGTACCTCTGTAATTCTCGTACACCAACGGAAACTCTATATACGTACAGCGATGCAAATCTTTAAATGAGCCAGACAAATCTTACATGTTTGGTGAAACAAAGCATGAAGAAAAATGTAATCATGTTTCAATAACGAAATATTTCCCCCCCCCCCCCCTTACAAACAATTAATTCGTTTGCACACAAAACAAATTTTGTTTGATTGAACATAGATTTTTCTCCAAGTGGCGCGTATTCCATTTCTCACCATGTGCAGTCATTTCCCATGTCCTAGTTGTCGATTGCACTGGGGAAATTGCTCAGTGAGCACGAGTTCAGGCGCACTGTGTCCTGAGCCAGTGCGGCGATTTGAGAACAAGTGCGGCTGACAAACCAGCACTCGCTGCCGGCACTCCCTCAATAGTTGAACTTCTCTTGATTCCAAGGCGCACGAAGTGAGAATATATTGGTCAGTTGTGAGGCATCATTAATATTTCCGCCAACAACGGCGCCATCTCATTTTAGGTGTCCTGTACATTAACTATAAGAAGAAATAAATCACACTGTAATTACATTTATGTGTTAAAAGTGAAGTTTATAGTATCTAAGAGAACGGTGGGGATACACGAGTAGATCAATAAGCAAGATTCTAACAGTTTATTGATAATTTACTCTCGTATTGTAATAGTTGTTCGAATGCTAGAGGATCTAAATTTTACGCCTATTGCCCAGAGATATTACGCATGCTCAGGAGAATGCGAGGCCTCATACTGCACCAACAGCATAGAAAATTTGCATTTCCTTAACTAGGACATTACGAAACTTTTTCATAGGCAGTGAGATTTCTATCTGCCCAGCCACCAAGAGCCGTCAATAAAGGTCAATTTCGAGATGTAAGTGAAAGGACCCACTTCGGTTCAGTAAACTGTTCCACAGTGTTAAGCGAGTGTCAAGCACTACTGCTGCTAAACCCCACAGATCAAATTTCCAGTTTCTCAGCACACAACTAAATACTAACTGCATCCTGTAAACAAAGTACTCATGAAAGAGCTAAAGCTCTAATATTCGTCTATATTCCGTGCACGGATTACCAACACTGACGAATATAAGGGGCAGTTTGTTTCCAAAACTTTAAATGCACGCAGAAATGTTATGCAAGTTATAGAACATGGATATGCCAGATATTTTGTTACTGATTGGTATTACCATAATTCGAATTTATTTGGGAGATTATGTTGTCTTTTCTAATTTTGACCGAAGAAGCTGGAAAAAATAATGGACACTCTTCTAATTTTGACCAAAGAAGCTGGAAAAATGAACTGAATTTCGAAGAGCCATATAAATTAGAATTTTTTCAAAATTTGAGTAAGGGATTTAATTATCTATTTTCTCGTGCCTATTTCATTGAAGAGCTCAGTTTCACCTTGAAAACCTGCAGAATGTTAGATAAAAACACGGGATCGAGTAATAAAATAAATCCAAGTCGTGGTCAGTTGCTGCAGAAAGTAGGCAAATAAAACAAATAAACAGTATGGAGTCAAACAGCGGATGTGAAAGGAAATGAAATCACTAGGCACGTTTAACAGACATTCAACGAACGAGGGAAGTACACACAGGTAGCTTATAATCAGAGGCAGCGGAATATTCCTGTGTTAAGAGAGCAAGGACAACGTCTTGTAATGTATGCCCCCGCCCCCAGCGCTCTAGTGATTAAAAAAATGCGTTACGAAAATTTTTACGTACAAATTGTTTCATATTCACATATTTTACACAAAATTGTTACCAAGCCAGTATCTATAGACGTGACTATTAAATGTTTTTATTGGACCCCATTTAAGTAAATCTACATAAATTATGAGAAAAAATATATATTAATATCTTGTGGCACCCCCACGTGAAGACTTTGGCACTCGCAGTAAAACTGGGGGGGGGGGGGGGAAGGGGGGAGCAAATGGCCTATTGCCAGCCGTTCGGCCACCCATGGATATAATTTAATTACACAAGTTACTCCGAACGACATATCGAAAACAGTTTAGGCGTGCCACAGTACTCAGAGTTCTACGAAGGCTGTCGAAGAAAGCCTGATTTATCTATCTGCATTTTCCTCGCTGTTTCGTCCAGTTGCTGTGCTTCCATCTGTTTCCGCCAGCTGGGATTAGACTGTGTTGGAATAATTTGGCCGTCCGGAGCTCTTTGCGTTCATCTATGTAAGATGTGCTCTTTATTCTCTTGTCTGCGATCCGGTTCTTGTGCACTTTAATAAATGGCTCTCTTATTTACCGCATTATCGTAAATAAGTGCGCTGAGAGAAATGTTAATTATGCACCACAAAATACTTGTTTGTACAGAGACAAATAAACATTTCGTAACCCAACCGAAGTAATTTGTTGAGAAAGCAAAACTTCAGAAGCAACAAAACTGATTTTGTTCGCCTAACAAGAGACACGCTTAAATACAATCAACCTCTGTACTAGGCCAAAAAGGAATAGACTGCCAACTATATATTTAGTTGAATCAACTGAATATATTAATTTACTTGGCCATTCATTTGATTGTTTTTGTACGAAAAAAACCATTCGAGAGTTGTTGGCAATTTTCTTGTCAAATACATTAGTATTGGAATTTTTAATGCAAATGTTGATGCTAGATAATAATATATAAAGTTTTTAATTAAACAAGTTCAACGGGGAACTAAAATGTAATGTTCCCAGACACAAAATATTTATTTCCGTGCATTGTACACCAAAGAAAAAAATAATAATTCCTATTACGTAAACAGTCTCTTTGCCTGAAGTTGTTAGAAGGACGTAATGCTTCACAGCAAGGGAGCTGAGTGCGAATCGTGGTTAGTCGTTCACCTTTTTTTTAAATAACCGAAATTGTTTAATGTACGTTGTTTCAAACAATCTTTAGTTGCAACAACCAAATATTACAGTTCGAGGCAAACAAACAAGACCAACGAAATATTTAGGATTTAACGACAAAATATCTCATTGTCACGTTCAAGTGAAAGTGTTCAACCAACATTTGTGAATGCAGAAATTATTTCTTTTGCATTATGCTTTTCAATGCACAGGAATGTAACAATTTACGACTAGGTATGTAAAATGTTAACTGTTGTTATAATTTAAACTTTCACTTGATTCACACTTCAATAAGGTAACTATTTCCTTGTAAATGTTAGTTTTACAATCGGTGGAAGAATACACAAAACGCACACACAAGGAGATCTTCAGCAATGCTTTCATAAGTGTTCATATTACTGCGAACAGCATATAGTAGCATTTCTATGTTTGCCACCTGATATCCCACACTGCGAGTAATTTGAACAATCCCGGTAGTTTTCACGAAAATTCAAACATTTCAACAATTTAACTGCCCCTTTTTTAACGTCAATACGTCTTTAAATTTGCAACCATAGTGGGAGACAATCCAGACAATCCGATGATAACAAAATCGGGGGATAGAGTTTGGCATGGCAGCTTCGAATGTATCGTCTCCATTCGAAATTCAATTACACCACTCGATTTCCAAAGGCTCAAAGAATGTGTTACATTGAGTGACGACTGAGAAGCATAACGCGCGGTGTGGAATGGTGGGGGGGGGGGGGGGTGGCACCGCATTTTTGAGTTCGTTTCGCCGCGTCTCATAAATTATGCGTAGTATAACTTTTGACTAGGAGAAGCCATGACGCTCGTTTGGATTTTAATCGACAGCTCTCGTCAAGATCAACCGATTGCGTGAATAAAACCATTTCTGTGGCGTGGTTATGGTGAGATTATATGCGTTTAATGTAAGAAATTAATAATACGTAGCACAATTTCGGCCTACACTCGTCAAAAAGCCAAGTCGAAATACAGAAATCGTATACGGTTGGAAAGGGCATCTCGCATCTCAAAAGCAATGTTGCCCATAAAACCCCATATGATAGAGTGAAGCGGCGCCGGGAACGTAAAATATACATCAAGGCGTCCGAGTGCATCAATGTAAACGTATTCACGCAAAACGGCCGTTTCCCCAACACAGCACGGATAATATGACTAATTTATTTTTTTATTTATTTTTTATTATCTTATTTGTTGATAATATTTAATGGTCGCCGGGTTTTTTTTTTTTTTTTTCTTCCATGTTTTTAAAAAACTATCTGTGTTTTTTATACACTGTACAAATAGCTACATTTACACAAACAAGTTAATGTAAACGAGTTACAAAGATTATTGTTATAACAATACGAATAAATTTGAAGAAATTTGACTCCCCCTTATTGTTGGATGTGTAAAACAAACGTCTGTTTTCAACAAACATATTCTGCAGACTTCAAGAAGAATATTATGAATATGGGGATAGGCCTACATAAACATGTGTTGTATGTTCAGAGGAAACGTCTTTTCAAGATACAATATTTTACGTCACACTAAAGATTTTGGCCACTGGTTCACAAAAAAAAATTATTTATAAAACGTGAAACAAATTTTACTGTATGTGGCACAGATCAAAACACTCGAATTGCGATAATCGGAAATGATAACACGTGCAATCCCGCAAACATAAACATTATACCCTTATCTTTGTTACGAAATAAATGTAGGCTAGTAGTAAATATTTAGAAATTTATAAGATAGACTTCACAATCATATCTACCTTAAGCATGGTTCTCCTTTCTTTGTAGTTTATTTTTGCTCAGATTCCAACAAAAGGTACGAACGTTAACGTGTTCCAGTAATGGCAGTGGTCGAGAAAAGAAAAAATTGTTACACCAAATTTCCATGTGTCTTGCCTTATGTTAATGTTCGCAGCTTCTAACTTTAAATTCATAATGTTTATTGGAATTTATTTACACCCTCAGAACATCTGGCGCTACAGTAAGTTGCACTCATCAACATGGTATCTTCCGGTGATGTCATAATACTAGGTATGACAAACTTCTTTCAACTTTGCAGAATTGAGGCGACATAATTTAAAGTCTGCAGCAGCCAAAGTGTAAATGGCGATTTCCTGCGAATTTCGTTGGATCTCACTTCTTCAAGGCAACAGTTCGCTAGTCATTATCATTTCTATAGCTGATTCGCAGTGAATGTTATTTGTCTAACTGATGTGGCCGATTCGAGTTTAAAGCATAGACTAAAGAAGAGGTATGCCACTTATTCGTCTTCTGCGCATGTACCCAATACTGACCTACACCAATTGTACACAACTGTTAATGTCACATGGTCAGCAATGATGACTGTGTTTGTTTAAATCTAAATTTTTAAATGACAAGCATTATTATATTAGACTATTAAAATATGTTTACCGATTCTTATTTTGTAAAACTGCATTACGTATTGGTTAGAAGAAGTATAAAAACAACTCCTAACACTTGTTTACAAATAATTTTTCTAATTTCAAATCCAAACCATACCGCTTTCGATAGAAGTGTTGGAAGAAAAGCAGTTGAATGTTGGGACACGTATATAGGTAGTTCGCAGCCAGCGAGATCGGTCTACCTCATATTTATTCTATGGTTTAAAGTAAAAATAATATTCATCGGTTTTCAACACGCTGCCTGGCACTATACATATTTCATTAGCTTCGTATGCTGATAACATCGTCGAAATATGATTTTGTTAAGGCTACCGCCCTGAGATTTGGTTTCCGTGCCTCTACAAGTTCCACCACAGAGTAGATAAATACACAGAGGCTAAATGACTTGGCTATTCCATTGAACATGGGCGAAAACCCGTCGTGTGATTGTCTGCGCAAGTCTCGAGCAATGGCGTTGAGTCTGATTGGCTACCGCGTGTTCTGAATGGATGCCTATTGGCTGGACTGCCGGCTGGCGAGTAGGTTGCCAGGCGCTGATTAGCGGACGGCGTTCTAGCATGTTTGCTGCCCAGTGAAGCCATTTTGCCGTCTCGCGCAGCAGGAGTTGGCGGTATAAGCAGCTGGTTAGCTTCTGTATTCTTAGTTATATGAAGAGCTAGTGACTTTTCGCGAAGAACTATCAGCACACGGCAGACTTCAATACTATAAGCACCCAACAGCAATTTGTCTACTGCCATTGGTTGCTGCCTCCTTGTGAAGGCGTATCCATATTTGACCGGGCCACTCAGAATTCGGAAACATCGGCACGGCTCCTACGTGATTTGTGTGCAGACAGTTAACACGTGTCAAAGACTAATTCAGCCAATGAAGATAGGTAAATAATGACTCTACAGTGTTTTGAAATAACTTGTCTTGAAATATTTTCGAGAAATTCCACTACTCGTAGATATAGGATGTTCACGGTGTATTTTTGTTCGCACACTGACGTAAGCATTTGCGAATGCTTTAATTTCTTCTCCTTGCTTTATGGCTTTCTGATGAATGTAAAATTTATAATTTGCAAATTTATTAAACATTAACTTTTCTAAAGTGATTAGGCACAAGGCAATGTTAATTTTACATATGGCGGAAGGATACACAACGTGCATACAAGTAGATCTTAAGCAGGGCTTTCAAAAGTGGTGATTTGACCCTCAGCAGTCTATTCTCTCCTGTGGTTGTCTGAAAACAGGCTCGTGGCTGCCGAATGTCGCACATTTTCGTACGTCGACCATTGACAACCAAACAAATGACCAGGCAGCGGGTAGCGAGTGAAGTCTAAGAAAGGGGTCGGAAGTGATCTAACACTCGTCCTCGTTCTCAAATCCGTGAGCGAACTTACAAATCCAGTTGTTTACTGGGGGGGGGGGGGGGAACGCCACTAACCTCTGTAAAACCCTGGGCGCATCACGTACCTGCAGTAAAATGCGTGCTTTGAAACATTTCGCTCCAGCATGCCTGCCTAGCATTTAAGATTACGTCGACTAGAAACGAGGCTTCACTATAATCTTTATTGGTCTCCATTCCCATTTTTTTTTTTTTTTTTTTTTTTCATTCTTTCTTACGAATTTGTAGTTCCTTATTGCTTACTTGCGACACCACTTTCCCTTTTAACCTTATTTCCTTCCGAAACCGTTGGGCTATAAATAAAATGGCCTTCCGCAGTACTCCGCTTCCAGCATGTTAAAGGCTGTTCACGACAAAGTTAGCACTTTTGAAATCTACCCTTGAGAAATGTAATTTTTTCTACCTGCGTGTAATTTTAACAGGCTCGCGTAGTGGTATGCGCCCGGTTAAGTTTGTAACGGCAAATGACAAGTAGTTCAATGTCTCAACGTTGAATTAAAATAGCTAGGTAAACATTTGTGTATTCTATAACAATTTAGTTTTCTTTCTTAACTTTTTAATGCGTAAAGTGCATAGATTAGAAAATTGGTTAGATATTTACTTTTCTAATAATTTTAGATTTTCCTTTACTGACGCATCGAAAACAAAGTGATCGTATCCACGGCAATGCCGAATTTTTAATATGGCGGAAGAATACACAACCTGCTAACAAGTATATCTTAAGCAGGGCTTTCGAAAGTGCTCATTTTACCGTGAACAACCTATAATGTATCAGCTTTTCCTAACCTATTTTCGGTTAGATTTCATAGCAAAGGCTGTGTATTGAGCAGAATGTGGGGTAAAACAAGACGTTACTGATATAGCTAATGAGTCTACTGTCTTCAACATGGGTGCAGTTCATTTTTACATAATTTCTTAAAAGCAGAGTTGGTATAGGCTGTTCACGGTTAAGTGAGCAGTCTAGAGGGCGTAGTTACTTTTTCCTTTCGGTAATTTTTTTGGCCTTTAACAACCTTTTTCTATTAATATTGTCATGGTGGCAATAAACACAGTGTGTACATTCCACCTCACTCGGAAGTTAACGTCTAAGGCTAAAATAAAATATATTTAATTACTATTATTCCAAATGAGATAGCTTTTAGAAGAGCTCACTTTACCGTGAACATACTATAGGTAGGTATTGTCTCGTTTAAAGCAATATCATTAGAGATGAACCCAGACACATGATGCAACCGTAGTGAGAAAATTACAAATACACACGAGCCTTACCCGGGACTCGAACCTAGGAAACCTCGTACCATATGCCAGTTTGCAATCCACTGCATTACGGAGGTCGGATTCGACGAACTTCGAATTTAATCAGTATAATGTTTCGAATAGTTGGATTTGCTAACCTAAAATATTTACAAGTGACTGAGCCACTTAAAACACGCAACTTACATGTCCTACCATAGTCCAACCTCAGATTTACACATTACACAGCAAAATTTCAAATACGTTCTAATTTACTTGCGTTACCAAAATATAATCTTGACAACTATTTTCCAAAGAAATATCGCTTAAAATACAAAATAAAGAGTTCAAGTTTTTTTTTTCTAGGGAATTGAAAACTGTGTGGTGGACTTCAAAGTGATCGGCCGATTGGAAATGAGTAATTTTAACAAAAGTAATATAGATATAACGGTTGACGCGCATCGGCGTCTGGCACCGAAGCTGGAGCCGGGGGAGTCGCCATCTTGTTACGTCACCCGTCCGCCATCTTGGATGTCATTGACCTTTTACCCCTGAGCTGTGTAACCTTTGACCTTGACCCCGAGAAACTTTGACCTCAAAAACCACTAAAAACCATTAAAAAATTCCAAAAAATCATCAAACAATCAATAAATTCTAAAAAATTCTAAAATATTCCGAAGAATTTATTTTTAGAAATTATAAAAATTATTTAAAAGTATTAAAAGAATTATTAAAAGGATCCTCAGAAATTACCCTTTTTTTTTCAGAAATGTTGACAGGGATCGGCGACTCCAGTAACAGGGATCAGAAACTCCGAGCCAGGTGACGAGGATCAGTACCATTGACCTTGATCTTGACCTTTAACCTTATACATGAAAAAAAAAAACAAAAAAATTAAAGAAATTAAAAAATAATTCACAAAATATTAAAAATCAATTACAAGATTTATAAAAAATATATTACAAATGTATTTAAAAATCACTCCGAAAATCTGAAAAATCGTTTAAAAATGTATTTTAAAAAAATGCTATTTTAAAATTTCTTAATTGAAAAGTCTCTAACACCGCCGGTATTTTTTTTTTCTTTGTTTCTTCGGAATTTCCCTTTTTCGTTAAAAAATTTATCTTAGCAATGTATACGAAATTTAATTTTAAAAAAACTTACAATTCCTGAGGTCTCTCCCCACACTACCAATTATTCACCTCTGTTCGAATCCAGCAGAGGACTGACTCCCTAACAACCCACTCCCCTCATCTATACTCATTCCGCCATCTTGTTTTTATTTCGTTCGTCATTTGTTTATATGTTACAGGATGTCGCCATATTTGTTTTTCGTTCGTCATTTTTTAACATTACTGGAGGCCACCATCTTGGTAGGCGGCCACAATCTTGGTAGACATCACCCATCCGCCATATTGGATGCAGACTACCTTTACCTTAGCCCCACGACCCTGAATGACCTTGAAAACAAAAGCTCGAGACAAAAAGTAATCATGCTGGAAGACAAGTGAGCTGTCGGCCCTTATATTCACAGGCATAAAAAGACTTGAAAATTTCCACCCCATTTAAAACAGATGTTTCCAATCAGCAGTATACCTACAAGTATAAAGCGAGACTTTCATGACATGCATAATTTATAAAATATATATTTGGTATTTAAAATTTAAAGTTATTTAATTTTACAATTTTTCAATTTAATGATATAGTTGTACATACAGTACAATATTTTAAATATAATTTATTTTATTTCCCCACCTGTTTAAATTTTAATTATATTCCGTCAAACTAGGAAAACACGAAATAAAACACAAATTTATTCACAGGCATTTATTTATTCAATTAAATTATTACAGTCGCTTAGACCCTCAAAAATATTACAATGTTTTTTAATATGTCTAAGTAAACTGTCGCTATGGCTGAGCTGCTTACTGCACCTGTCACACAAATATGACATGCAACAGAGATTCTTAGTACAATTAGAGCGCTTATGTTGTCCAGCATTGCTGCTGTCTGTGAAGGTCTTTTCAGAGAAGCGACACTTACAATGTCGGAATGGTTCAGCAGATGCTGATGGAACAGAGGCCGATGGTCCAGTTGGCGATGCCAATGGAGCTGCCATAGGGAGCCCGCTCATAGAAGTCGTTGGCATTGTCAACGTCATGCCTGAAGAAGTAGATGATACTGCACTGGGGGAAGCAGATGCTGCTAGTGACGTAGCCATCGCAGCTGAAGAAGTCGGTGGTGAGAAACTATTGCTGGGCAATATACACTCAACTTTAACGTAACTAGCCATGGATGAACTGGCGTATAAGCTAGCCTAGACAATCCACCTTTTACGACAGCCACTATCAAAGTGTACCTCTCAGCTGACCTCCCTATGGCTTATATACGAGTATGCAAGCCCTATGACATCATATAGACTTTAAACCAATCATATTACACCATTAATACATTGTGCAGACACCGACCAGCCAATCACCGAGTTACTAAATGATTGCAGCTGACCAATCACATGCAGGCATTGAGGCTATCTTATACGGCAGGTCACCCAAGGCGAGTTACGTTAAAGTTGAGTGGATATTGCCCAGCAATGGTTTCTCACTACCGACTTCTTCAGCTGCGATGGCTACGTCACTAGCAGCATCTGCTTCCACCAGTGCAGTATCATCTACTTCTTCAGGCATGACGTTGACAATGCCAACGACTTCTATGAGCGGGCTCCCTATGGCAGCTCTATTGGCAGCGCCAACTGGACCATCGGCCTCTGTTACATCAGCATCGGCTGAACCATTCCGACATTGCAAGTGTCGCTTCTCTGAAAAGACCTTCACAGACAGCAGCAATGCTGGACAACATAAGCGCTCTAATAGTACTAAAAATCTCTGTTGCATGTCATATTTGTGTGACAGGTGCAGTAAGCAGCTCAGCCATAGTGACAGTTTACTTAGACATATTAAAGAATATTGTAATATTTTTGAGGGTCTTAGCGACTGTAATAATTTAATTGACTAAAGAAATGGCTGTGAATAAAATTGTGTTTTATTTCATGTTTTCCTAGTTTGACGGAATATAACTAAAATTTAAAAATGGCGGATAAATAAAATAAATTGTATTAAAAAGTATTTTACTGTACGTACAACTATATAATTAAATGAAAAAGTTTTAAAAATCAAATAACTTTAAATTTTAAATACCAAATATATATTTAATAATTTATGCATGTCATCAAAGTCTCGTATTACGTTTATAGGTATACTGCTGATTGGAAACATCTGTTTTAAATGGGGAGGAAATTTTCAAGTCTTTTTGTGTCGATTAATATAAGGGCCGACAGCTCACTTGGCTTCAAGCATTCTTAATTTTACGAATTTAGTCTCGAGCTTTGGTTTTCAAGATCATGCAGGGTCGTGGGGCTAAGGTAAAGGTAGTCTGCATTCAATATGGTGGATAGGTGACGTCTACCAAGATTGTGGCCGCCTACCAAGATGGTGGCCTCTAGTAATGTTAAAAAATGATGAACGAAAAACAAATATGGCGACATCCTATAACATGTAAACAAATGACGAACGAAAAAAACAAGATGGCGGAATGAGTATAGGTGGGGGGATTAGGTGCGAGGGAGTCAATCCTCTGCTGGATTCGTACAGAGGTGATTAATTGATAGTGTGGAAATATAAGTTTTTAAACTAAATTTTTATACATTTTTTAAGAGGAATTTTAAGGAAAACGAGAAATTCCGAGGGAAAAATGGCTGCCTAATTTAATTATTTTTTTATTAAGATATTATTTAAATAACATTTTATAAAAATCTATTTTTAAACCATTTTAAAAATATTTTTGATGATTTTAAACAAAAGATTTTTGTAATAATTTTATTAATGAATTTTTTTTATCGATTTTTTAAATATTTTGTAAATTGTTTCGAATATTTATGTGAATTTTTTTAATTTTCAAGGTCAATGGTCAAGTTCAGGATCAATGGTACTGATCCCTGTCACTGGAGTCGCCGATCCCTGTCAGCATTTCTGGACAAAATTGGTCATTTATGATAATCGCTTTAATAACTTCTAAATATTTTTTTTAGTTTTCAATAGTTTTTAATAATGATTTTTTCGAATTATTTTTTTTTTTTAGAATTTTTTGGAATTTAATGAGATTTTTGAAGGTTTTTGGAAAAATTTTTTTAGTGATTTTTGAGGTCAAAATTCCTCGAGGTCGAGGTCAAGGTAAAAGGTCACATATGTCAGGGGTAAACAATCAATGACATACAATATGGCGGACGGGTGACGTAACAAGATGGTGGTTCCCCCGGGTCCGTCTCCGGTGCCAGACACCGATGCGAGTCAACCGCCATATCTGTACTACTAACAAAAAGAAAATTTATTCTTGCCCGTTTCTGAGTTCCGCTGTTCGGTAGTCAACCGGGCTTGGATTTCTACGTGAGTTGTGTGTCGGGCAATTCAACGGAATCTTTTTTTCTCCCCCACTCAGGTCTCTCTCCTCACCTTTTCCCTATTACCCCTTGGCCAAAGAACTTCGGTCCTTACTTAGGGCCACCAAGTATACCGCCTCATCACTCATGCCTATTTTGTT
Organism: Dryococelus australis; assembly: GCA_029891345.1. Lineage (NCBI taxonomy): Eukaryota > Metazoa > Arthropoda > Insecta > Phasmatodea > Phasmatidae > Dryococelus > Dryococelus australis. The sequence continues at coordinate 125,293,218 of CM057002.1, forward strand.
TACCCAACTAGTGTTACTTGAGTTCGTATAAATGCAAAATGCCATAAGGTATGTGAGCCATATCTATCCAACTTAAACTTCAACAGCTTGTCAAAAACTCCCCATTGATTGAAAATTAAAATTCCGAAAGTATTATTATTTCCACCAAAATACAAACATATATCATGTACACCTTGATAAAAAATTTAACTCATTTTTTATTTTAACTTGAGTGTTAAAAATGTATGAAATTTTACTGCTTTAAAAACACCTGATCCGAAGGTGGCCCACTACACACAAAATTATATGAAATAAAATTAGTCCGAGCAGGAAATTCTAGAAAGAATACCAAATGCTATGCTAACCGGCACAGTTTGTTTATATAATGGAATATATTTATATTTTTTAGTAATATTTTTCTTTAAAAATCGTATATATAAAATAATTAACAAAATTTTTATTACTACTAAACGATTACTAACAAATTTACTACATAATTTAACTTTGTTGTGATATGTCTATAGATTTAATAACAAAAAAATATAGGATGGTGCCTAAGCTGCTTCATTAAGCGCTCCACCTTTGGAACCGATTTACAGACCACATTTCTGTGCAAAAACTCATTTATCAATTTGAAAACACGAAAGATACCAAAAATCTAACTTACCCTTATAAAGGCAATTCATAGAGCAATCTAAATATGCAAAACACTATAGTGCATCATTAACATGATAAGAGTAAACAAATATTTCTTGCTCACTTGAAAATACCAACATTTAAATACAAAATATGTTAAAACACGAGAGGTTAGTTTAAATTGCGTACTTCTGTCTGGCACACGCCATCCTCGGTAAACGAACCACAAGTATACTTGCCAACAAGAACATGGTGCCATCTGATAAACATTTTTAGTACCTACTAATAGTTTTATTTTTATTAGTCGGCCAATTTGGGAACACACCTTTGGCTTACCTACGCTACATTTTGTCAGTACTGGTACAAGCAAACAGTTAATTATAAATTATATGCTTATGTCTTCCTGGCACTTTCTGACGCACTGTGTATGGTTGTATACGTACTATAGCCTATTCCCGGTTTCTTCACACTTTTTTTAGTCAAACCTTTGAAAAATTACCCCATGTATGACGTGTTTAGTTATTTCCTAAATATGACACGTATCACAAGTGTTCTATACCTCTGTTAACATGAAAGTGTCTTATTATTCCTGCATTTTATTAATACATTTTTATCATTTACTTATAACATATACGAAGGGAAAAATTGAGAAAGCATGTGTGTTGGTAGCACCTAGTAAGAACTGGCTCTCGTGCAAACTGCCATTAGAAATTGAGAAAACATGTGTGTTGGTAGCACCTAGTAAGAAATGGCTCTCGTGCAAACTGCCATTAGAAATTGAGAAAACATGTGTGTTGGTAGCACCTAGTAAGAACTGGCTCTCGTGCAAACTGCCATTAGAAATTGAGAAAACATGTGTGTTGGTAGCACCTAGTAAGAAATGGCTCTCGTGCAAACTGCCATTAGAAATTGAGAAAACATGTGTGTTGGTAGCACCTAGTAAGAAATGGCTCTCATGCAAACTGCCATTAGAAATTGAGAAAACATGTGTGTTGGTAGCACTTAGTAAGAAATGTCTCTCATGCAAACTGCCATTAGAAATTGAGAAAACATGTGTGTTGGTAGCACCTAGTAAGACATGGCTCTCGTGCAAACTGCCATTAGAAATTGAGAAAACATGTGTGTTGGTAGCACCTAGTAAGAAATGGCTCTAATGCAAACTGCCATTAGAAATTGAGAAAACATGTGTTGGTAGCACCTAGTAAGATATGGCTCTCGTGCAAACTGCCATTAGAAATTGAGAAAACATGTGTTGGTAGCACCTAGTAAGATATGGCTCTCATGCAAACTGCCATTAGAAATTGAGAAAACATGTGTGTTGGTAGCACCTAGTAAGATATGGCTCTCGAGCAAACTGCCATTAGAAATTGAGAAAACATGTGTGTTGGTAGCACCTAGTAAGATATGGCTCTCGAGTAAACTGCCATTAGAAATTGAGAAAACATGTGTGTTGGTAGCACCTAGTAAGAAATGTCTCTCATGCAAACTGCCATTAGAAATTGAGAAAACATGTGTGTTGGTAGCACCTAGTAAGATATGGCTCTCATGCAAACTGCCATTAGAAATTGAGAAAAACATGTGTGTTGGTAGCACCTAGTAAGATATGGCTCTCATGCAAACTGCCATTAGAAATTGAGAAAACATGTGTGTTGGTAGCACCTAGTAAGATATGGCTCTCGAGCAAACTGCCATTAGAAATTGAGAAAGCATGTGTGTTGGTAGCACCTAGTAAGAAATGGCTCTAATGCAAACTGCCATTAGAAATTGAGAAAACATGTGTTGGTAGCACCTAGTAAGATATGGCTCTCGTGCAAACTGCCATTAGAAATTGAGAAAACATGTGTTGGTAGCACCTAGTAAGATATGGCTCTCATGCAAACTGCCATTAGAAATTGAGAAAACATGTGTGTTGGTAGCACCTAGTAAGATATGGCTCTCGAGTAAACTGCCATTAGAAATTGAGAAAACATGTGTGTTGGTAGCACCTAGTAAGAAATGTCTCTCATGCAAACTGCCATTAGAAATTGAGAAAACATGTGTGTTGGTAGCACCTAGTAAGATATGGCTCTCATGCAAACTGCCATTAGAAATTGAGAAAACATGTGTGTTGGTAGCACCTAGTAAGATATGGCTCTCATGCAAACTGCCATTAGAAATTGAGAAAACATGTGTGTTGGTAGCACCTAGTAAGATATGGCTCTCGTGCAAACTGCCATTAGAAATTGAGAAAACATGTGTGTTGGTAGCACCTAGTAAGATATGGCTCTCGAGTAAACTGCCATTAGAAATTGAGAAAACATGTGTGTTGGTAGCACCTAGTAAGAAATGTCTCTCATGCAAACTGCCATTAGAAATTGAGAAAACATGTGTGTTGGTAGCACCTAGTAAGATATGGCTCTCATGCAAACTGCCATTAGAAATTGAGAAAACATGTGTGTTGGTAGCACCTAGTAAGATATGGCTCTCATGCAAACTGCCATTAGAAATTGAGAAAACATGTGTGTTGGTAGCACCTAGTAAGATATGGCTCTCGTGCAAACTGCCATTAGAAATTGAGAAAACATGTGTGTTGGTAGCACCTAGTAAGATATGGCTCTCGTGCAAACTGCCATTAGAAATTGAGAAAACATGTGTGTTGGTAGCACCTAGTAAGATATGGCTCTCGTGCAAACTGCCATTAGAAATTGAGAAAACATGTGTGTTGGTAGCACCTAGTAAGATATGTCTCTCGTGCAAACTGCCATTAGAAATTGAGAAAACATGTGTTGGTAGCACCTAGTAAGAAATGGCTCTCGTGCAAACTGCCATTAGAAATTGAGAAAACATGTGTGTTGGTAGCACCTAGTAAGATATGGCTCTCGAGTAAACTGCCATTAGAAATTGAGAAAACATGTGTGTTGGTAGCACCTAGTAAGAAATGTCTCTCATGCAAACTGCCATTAGAAATTGAGAAAACATGTGTGTTGGTAGCACCTAGTAAGATATGGCTCTCATGCAAACTGCCATTAGAAATTGAGAAAACATGTGTGTTGGTAGCACCTAGTAAGATATGGCTCTCATGCAAACTGCCATTAGAAATTGAGAAAACATGTGTGTTGGTAGCACCTAGTAAGATATGGCTCTCGTGCAAACTGCCATTAGAAATTGAGAAAACATGTGTGTTGGTAGCACCTAGTAAGATATGGCTCTCGTGCAAACTGCCATTAGAAATTGAGAAAACATGTGTGTTGGTAGCACCTAGTAAGATATGGCTCTCGTGCAAACTGCCATTAGAAATTGAGAAAACATGTGTGTTGGTAGCACCTAGTAAGATATGTCTCTCGTGCAAACTGCCATTAGAAATTGAGAAAACATGTGTTGGTAGCACCTAGTAAGAAATGGCTCTCGTGCCAACTGCCATTAGAAATGAGTGCGCACGAATTCGGTGCGTCATCCTTAAGTGTAATTTTCTAGTGTTAGTCAAGCTCAGTTTGCATATGAGGCTGAGTAATATCGTGGAAGTAGAACTTTAGCAGGGTTTCATAAAAAGTGTGAAGTAACCGTGAATCTTATATATATATATATATATATATATATATATATATATATATATATATATATATATATATATAGGTTGACAAATGTTCCTAATTATTACATAAAATCTATAATCCATGCAATAATCCTGTTTGTGTCTTCTACGCCTTGTTAACCACGCCAGTCACTATATACGCTGCGAGAAAGTAATCGTAGGGACATTATATTTTTTTTTTTAACTGTAGGTAACGGCTACATCACGACAGCTGTGCTGAGAGAGATTCTGAAGGAATTGGACGACAAGATAACGGAGCAAGACCTCGACATGATGATAGAGGAGATAGACTCCGATGGATCCGGGACTGTAGACTTTGATGGTTTGTAATTTCTGCTTGCCTTTAGATGATCAAATTTTGCTATCGTACTTTATTATGAACGCCGATCAATGGAGTATTTTAGAATTCACAACTGTATTAAAAAAAAAACTAATTTAATTTAAACTTGAAATAATGTCCACAAGAGTATATTGCAAACTTAGTATGTGCTACAGTTATGCTAAAATTATATATATATATTTTTTTAAGATTTTAGATTAGTTAATTCATTTGGCTTGCATATATAACGTTCCGCTTTTACTATATATTTTGTTGTTATAGAATAGAAACATTCTACGTATTTTATATTCTTCTGAGTAATGGGTAATGTGACATAATCACAACTGAAATGTATTTGGACTTGGTTTCGCTTAGTGGTGTTGTATTTCCTACTTAAATAAATGGGAAAGCGTCCAAGATCTTGTTATTATTAATTCTGGCTATTTTGTGATTACAAACTTAAAAAAAAAAATTTCTAAAAAAATCCTATTAAGACTTTGAACGATCTTTCCTTATTATTTTGTACGAAAATTCTGGTAGTACAACAATAACACAAAGTAAAGCTGTGAGGGTTTGAGTGTTTAAATAACCAATATCATTTACTTTTCATCACCATATTAATTTTTTAACCTCTTTCTCGCGTCTGTTTACAGAATTCATGGAGGTGATGACTGGAGAATAAAGGTTTACTACCCACTGTAAATACAGCGAAACACAAGACAGCAAAAATTCGGCAGGGGAATTAGAAAGTTATGTTATCCTAATTTCTCCTACACACCAGATGCTCTGCCCAACTTCTATTGAAAACTATACTGATTTTAAGCAGAAATATACTGAGAAAACAAGGCGAGAGTTATATGATATACGCTGCATCAGCAAGAAAATGGACGATGACCTCTTTGATTAATCGATTCCTTATTTTGTTGTATTTAATTTATGTTAATTCCTTTAAGATGTTGTTTTCAATTAGAACTGAAAAATAATTAATTTTATATGAGAATAAAAATAAAGTTTCTTGACATAATCGGTAAAAGTTAGCCAAACAATTCAGTTTAAGGTTTTGCCGTAAGGATGTATGACAATCTCCTTTATATTTAATTGAATTGTTTGTTATCATCTGACAATTAAATCTCTTATTTGAGGTTATATTTATTGTGCAAATGATGGTTACCAGTACAAATATCAGTATTATGTTGTATGTTATTGTTAATAAATGGTAATGGCATTATAAAATGTTCTGTATTAAAACCCTTAAAAAAAAACAAAATAGAATTTTTTTTCTTATTTTAGGTCTTTTAGTTTTAGGGGAATAATCGATAATTTTACAAATATTTGGTTTCATCAGTCTATTCTAAAACGTAAGTTTACATACATTTGTTTACAATAAAACTGAGTGTAAATAATTACTTAGAAACAATGAGTGCCTGAGTAAATATTATTGTAACAAAAACATTGAATTACCTAAATAACAAACCTTAAAACTTCCACATTTGGTTTGTTCAGCTTTAAGTTAGATGATTGTCCCAAATGACAGCAGAAATAAGAGTAGTTGATTTCCAGTAGAAAAGTATTCATGCTTCTTCTCTGCTCTCACTTAGGAGAGGTACGTGATTTTGCAAATATATAACTTTTAAAATGTAACTATCAGAGAATTGAATTACTTAAGCAGTCAGCTGTAACAGTTTCGTGTAACTGGGCTGTGGTGCCTGTATACGTCGTGTAAGTCACTGTGGCAATTTCTTACTCTCACGCGAACAATAATACTTATTGTGGTGTTTGATTATATTATTACTGGGTAGTCTGCTAGGGTGCCACTTACCCCAGGGTAAGATACATGCACTGCTGTACTTACGCACTGTTTAGGAAGAACTACTAATATGCTCTCAAGTTGGAAAATATCTTTGAAATACCTGTGTGTCAACACCTTGCTACACTTACACTCGTGTCTGTACATGTAGTTTCTGGATCTCTTACATTTGCATACAAAGTAATGGCACTCATGCGACACTGAATTATTATTTAAAGAATTAAAGATTTCATTTAAATTATACAATTTAATGAAAGGAAAATCTGCATAACTCAACATATAAATAAAAGAAAACCAAAATTGCCTAAAATCGTTTAATTAAAACAAAAAGAAAAATCAATTAGATGAAACCTTCAAGTTATGTGTAGTTAGTTAAATGGAATTATATCCTACAAATAGGTTAGAAAAATAAAATACTACCAACTTTCGAACAGAACATGCTTTACTCAAACCAATAAAATAAAAATAAAAATAAAAAATAAAAATTAAATGAAAGCTGCTGGCTGCAATTTAAATAAAAACGAAGTTCAATTAAACAGTTCTAGAACTGATGAATTTATGTTAAGTACCTCTTATTGAAACTGTATGCATCGAGCTCTATTCAGAAAAGTATAGCCAAAGTCCCGCTTACTTTCCCACATATTGAATACTTCTGTGATTACTTTAGATAATAAAATGTTCTCCATAGTAAAATATTAATTCGCTGTTCAATAGAATTAAATCAAAGTCAACGTTGCTCCTGTCACTAACACATATCGGATCAAGCTGTGACATTAATACTACAAATTGCCTGTATAATCTGAATACAGTTAAAAAAAAATATGATTGGCTCAAGTCCATTGGCCATAAAACTGACGGCGTCAACTTACTTAATATTTGCTGCACTCGCCTCCATGATGGCGTCCTGGCGTCTTGATGATGCGTCATCGGCGACAGCGTCCACTAATAAGTTAAGCTGAATCTGCTCTACTTTGGCCCTCTTCTTTAATAGGCTAAGTCAGCTCTAATATATACTTACTTCTGGGGACTAGTTAATCTGACTATCTTAGGTAGATGCCGGGGATTTTGCACGTCGAAATCCCGGCAGTAAAAATGCTATCCAGACCCATTAAGGTCCTTCCCCAGAAGCCTCCAACTTCCGGCTTCTTCCTAAACTCATCACAAAATAGAGCTCAGCTACTTCCGGTCAAAAAGACATAACTAAACCCAAAACATTAATAGAACTTTAAAATTACAAGCAAAAGAGTATAACCAGCTTTAAAAATAAAATAACATACTCTCAGGCATGAAAACTCATAAATAATAGGTGATTAACTTAATCAGGTTAAGTTACAAGTTACTCAGAATAACGTATACTCATACCATAGAGTAGCAATGATAAAATAAAAATAAAACTGGTTCCTAAATTGTGTTAAATATAAAAAACAATGAAATAAATATAAAGAGCACAAGAGAATTAAAATTAACTAAGAATTTCGCAAACCATATGCATAATACGGTGTCATTGTGCCCAAAACGACGTGTGTGCTTATTAACATACAAGTCTCTGCAAATATACATATGAGTGTGAACTAATATACTACAAAGTAATTAATAATATTGTGTTCATAACTCGCCGTTCCAGTCTAGATACAAGTCCAGCGCACAGTTTTGAATTTGATAGTTCGAATCACCAAGATACTAAGTCACTTCACCAACTCCATTCCGTAAAACTGGACACCAAATTATCCGCAGGCCTTTAATCGCAAAATTAAAAGTTCTATTTTTGTTGGGTCTGCTTGCGGAATGCTTTCAACAAAGAAACTAGTTTCTGGGCATGACGTATGCACATCTCAATTCTAATAAACACTTTCGGAAATAAAGAGTAACTTTACAGTTCACCGTATTTACTACGCCATATAATGATATGTCCTGATGCTACTCTGAGCCATGATGTAAGACCCGTCCTCAATTCGGTGACACGCTCATAAAGCCGGGGAGAGGTTAGATGCTCGTACAAGATGCGCCCTTAGCGGTGAGTTGATTCCAATTCGCAGGCTGAACAAGATGTCTTCAGAGAAGTGTTCGAAAGAGAGATAATAAGAGAGATGGCTTAAGTATCGGCTCACCTCTTTAGCAGTAGTTCTTCGTTTTTGCGTCATAATTTCGGATTCACAGTAATTATTGTAAATACACGATTATATAAAATTTACACTTTTGAGTTGTTTAGTATTTTGTGTGTACTTTTAACTGTGTGTTATCTGCTTGAAAAAAGGCCGGGAACATATTTATATTTCATCAATAATCCCCTGCCATTCTGTAAGCAGGAATTAACACGCAGTGAAAACTAGGTACAAAAGTATTAAACAACTAGTAAAATATAAATATTCTACAATAAAGTATTTCCGATAATACCTCTGAAATTGAAATTAATACACGAAAAGGAATAATTTCTGCATAACAGGTGAGGGTGAGGCTTGATAGTTAAGGTCTGCAGCGCTGACGGATATGAGGTCAGACAGAGGTAGAGCATTGACAAAATGCACAACTCATAAGCAGCAGCACCCTGATAAAACCCACCGGCTAACAGAAATTACGTCTAAGATCCGCACACGCAGGAGTTCAAGCTCGACCCCAGCAAGAGTCGAACCCGCTTGGTTATTGTGGGAAGTGTGCATTATGATCACTATGCTACAGCATTTCTCGTATATTGGCGACTTTCCAGACAGTTCTCAAGAGCTTGTCGCAGGAGATCTACGCTTATTTAGTGACTTAATACAAGTTTCGCTATGACGTTCAGTGTTCCAATTGTTAAAGTCTGTGTAGTTATGTTAATAAGAAGCATTAGCTGAAAATAAACGCGTGACTTATTCTTCAACGACCATTTCATATAAGTTACATCCTTATTGATATTATGCGCCTAAATTAAGAATTAGCTGAGGTTAATTATTTTTTTCAGAATCATAACCATCAGGAATGATACCCGTAATTATAAAATCCAAATTGAACAACGCATATTTCAGTACTGAAACATCCATACGTCTTAATTTACTACCCCGTTATTATAAAATCCAAATTGAACAACACATATTTCAGTACTGAAACCTCCATACGTCTTAATTTACTACCCCGTTAATCACATGCTGCATTCAATTATAACCTGCAGATACATTTTTATTCTAGTGACAGTTATATGTTCCTCAAAACTTATCACTCATTATAAATGAATTAAATATATGGAATAGAGAATTCACTGGCCTCATCTTCTAAAACCATATCAGAGTAAACGAACAAAAAAGTTATACAACATACTCGTATGTGCTGCAATGCTTCTACAAAGGTAAAATTCAGATATGTTTTCAACACTGTAGTTCAGTGTAATTCTCTAACTCAATTTCTAAAAAAATAGCTCGAATCTCCCCGACTTTGCCCAAGAATGTAAATTCAGTAATTTGAAAACCTTTCTTCGTCAACTGAACAGCATTTTGCATTTTGTAACGTAAATTAAAACGCCTTGGCCATTCAAACTCTTTCTGGCCAACTTTAGCGCTATTTACAGTCAATTATTCCCCTATGCTTTATAAAAGGCAACACTTAACCAGAGTATCGTTTTTTCTTGTATTTATATTTCCTTTTTAAGTGTAATTGAACGAAGCAAATTGTTAGCTATTATCGTGTGAGAAATCTTGGGATTTTGTAATTAATGTCGATGCCTACAAAAAGAGTTAGGTTTATCAAAATTTTCGATAAGAAACTTAGCACATATAAAGCACATAATATTTCGGAAGTTGGTCAGATTATCGCCTTTTGATTGTTTTCCTGTCTAAATAATTAGCCTGGCAAGGTATTCATCGTTAACATTCATCTCAGTTTATTTGTACAATTACCAACACTTAATATTTTTAAGAAATATAATTATTATAATAAATTAATAATACTTATTTGAAATATTTCTGAATATTATAATTAGTTTTAGCCCTTAGTTATTATTGTTATTATTATTATTATTATTGTGGTTTAGATTTTCTTCTCTTTTCAGTTTATTACCGTAAATTAATAAAATTGATTCTTCTATTGAAATTTTTATTTTATTTTCCGGTAAAGAATTCATGATGTATATACAATTCTGCGTTTATTACACTCTAGTCAAAAAATAATAATTTTATTCATAAAATCAAAATACAACATTAGAAGTCACTGTTAAACGAAATTTAGTAAACGTGGACAATAAATTAACATATAGAGGGAAACATGTTGGTGTTCGTTATTTGCTATGTCAAAATATGTCGTATTAAAATGCGTTTATCTCACGCAGAGTTAATTTTGCAGTGCAGAACGCCTGTCGAAGGCACTGACCTGGAAAAAAACTTTGTTCTACTAGTCACAGTCAGATGATATGTGAGAAAACAAGAGCTAATTGAAAAGTGGGGGGGGGGGGGGGAACGAGTTGTAGGAGAACTCAGTCACCGATTGGTTGGGTAAAACTCTGGAATGCACTTACATATGAGCTTTCCAGGGGGTTGAGTAAATATCTCAGATTAATAAGTATATGGTTTTAATACACTGTGTCGAGTACAGTGTATGACTCAAAAATACTAACGCATACAGGACATCACAAAGAAATTTCAGCAATAGAATAAATAGATAAATAACTAGGAAGCAACACGGATCTTGGTTTTTGTTGAAAATTGAAACGGCAACAAGATTTGTAAGAAACTGGAAAATACTAATTTACTGAAAGGAAAAACTAATAGAGAATAAGCGCTATGAGCGCAAATCAGGAATGCCACAGTCAGATTAATTAGTCAAAATATTTACAACAAAATAACGATAACAGTCAAAAGTTTCGTCAAAGACTAGAACAAACAAAAACAAACAACATAGTAAGAGCAACAATTATAAAGGATGGAAAGTGACATGCAGTTAAAATGGGGGGGGGGGAGGGGAATGCAAACTTTACAAAAACTCAATATGGACAATTAATCTCGAATTATCATATCAGTTCAATACGTACGAAAAACCCAAACATTTAATTTACGATTATAAGTTTCATTCCTGATTGATATTCTTTGTGCTCGTTATCTACTTTGTAAGTTTTCAGTTCATTGATTTTTTAATTCGTCAGATAGTTTAAAGTCTGTTGTAAAATAAAAAAAAAAAAATGCTATGATCCATGTTGTTTGCTAGTTCGTTGGGGTTTTGTTGTGTTACTAATATTACCACTAGTCCAGTTTTCACCGGATGTCTTGTATTATTTCGGTTTACGTCAGGACGGCATTTGGTTTTTCCTTGAGAAAATCTGGCAGTAAACAATATGTTGGTACCCCTGTGCTTGCATTGTTTTTTTTTTTTTTTTTTTTTTTTTTTTTACTGTATATTCGATGGTCATGAGTAGTACTAAACAGCAACTGAATATTTGCTAAAGTATGTAGCTGGCACGCTGTACAGTTGAATCAGTGGGAATTTCAGTGTTTCAATCAGTTTACAGTATCTGTCTGATTCAACGGTCACTTCAGTGAATTGAACTTATAAATCAGGAACTAAGTACCAGATTTCCTTCACTTATCGATTCAGTGATATGTCCCACTGACTCATCAGTCATTTTTTTTTTTTTTCCCCCACTGTTTTTCAGTGGTTTGCATTTGACTGATGGATCAGTTAAACATCGTGTAAAATGGCCATCAGATGACGTTTATAAATGGCTGTTCAAAAACGTGTATCAAGTGAAATAACAACGTATAAACTAATAAGACCAATACACGATACTTCCTAAAATGGTATTCGTCTTTAAGAGCAGCATTTTACGAGGTAATATGAATATTTGTCGTTTCATTCCGTTTACACGTCTTTCTTTTCTTGCAATTATCACAGGCCTTTGTTTGAAGGTATAAACCGCATATAAAGTGGCGAAGAGAGTGCACTCTTATATACCCTTCGTTTTTAACAATCCTAACGCTACCAATTAAATATAAATAAACAAAAGTAAGGGCATGGAATTTAAATCTTCAAGATTTCGACAATAATTATAACACACATATTTTTCTCTCGTCCTCCAACTTGACTTCGTGGCTCAGACGGTGACCTGCTCCCATAACTCAGGCGTAAGGTGGACGACTTGTAGTCAAAGAGGTCGTGGGTTTATGTCCTGGGTCTCTCCGCGGCAGACTTTCAGTTCGCTTGTCGCACTGGTATTTTGTCAGCAAGTCGGTGTAACTAGAGCTCATCAACGTCAGTTCAACACAACTACAACAACAACGACAAAATACACAAAAATGGCAAGGTAGCGGTCTATGAGCAGAGTGGAAAGGGCGTGTGAGTTCAATCTCGGCCACCTCAGATAAATTCTTCACTTTTTTTTTTATTGCGGAAAATCGTAAAATATAAATAGTAAACTGTCGTAAATATGTTTGTTTTGCGTAATTATTTGACTAAGATCAATAAAAACAATATTTCATTCGCCTCTGCAGTCGGCCGTCATTCATCAGTGAAATTACTTCTCGTCACTAATTCAATCCGTGAAATTTTTTTCACTAAAACAATTAGTTGTTTTCACTGATTCTAAGTGGAGTCATTTTCACTGATTTGAGTAGTTGACTTTCAGTGCGAATCTGTAGTTTTCCACTTATTATAATTTAGAGTGCACTACTATTGATATATCGCACCTTTCGTGCGCATTAGGACGATGTGGATAAACGGATAAGTCAGTGAAAGAAATTTTACCTGTGAAGTTCAATTTCGAGTGCATATCACGTAAACCTATGTGCTACAAGAAAACAACTCAGCAATTCTTTAAAAAACGAATTCTGTTGAAAAATACTAAGATATCGGCTGCAACTAGGACCTGATATTACACTAAGCGATAAAATTTTCAATAGACTGTTATGCTAATATATCATGTTATTCTTAGCTGTGACATGTTGACGAAAGTGAATGAGTGAATAAAAATATTCGTCACTGCAAATTGAACGTGTATTGTATATTTAATATTGTATATTTAATAAGTTTAGTGATATGAATATACTTAATACTATCAAAATGTATACATATTTGTCGTGCAGTTAGTCATGAGATCTGTGTTATATATATATATATATTCGTGATATGAATATACTTAATGCTCTCCAAATATATACCTATTTTTTGTGCAGTTAGTCACTAGATCTGTGTTATATATATGATAGCATTAAGTATATTCATATCACGAAACTTATTCTTTATATATTTATATATAACCCAGATCTAGTGACTATATATATATATATATATATATATATATATATATATATATATATATATATATATATATATGTATATATGTATTTTATATATATATATATATATATATATATATATATATATATATATATATATATATGTATATATAATATATATATATATATATATATATATATATATATATATATATATATATAAAATGAATAACTCTCCAAAACTTTGTGAATAGTGCAAAAACGTAATGTTTAAGCTGTACCTATTGGCGAATCGATAGTTTTAAATTTTCAAAATAATCTAATGCTTATGTTAAAATTGTTTTTCCAAAAACAAATATTCAGATCTGTATAAACTCTAATATGTATAAATAAATATAAGAGATGTGAATTTAAACTTAACAAAATAAAAAGTAGTTTGTAAATTAAAATGCTGTAAAAATATTATGTCACAAACTTTCTCAGGTTATTTATTACATAAATTCCTTAAAATGACAGCAAACGTTTCTTAACATTTAAAAAACGTAACATAAAGACTTTTAAAACAATTTCATATATTCGTAAGTATTACAGCATTTCTTATAACTGTTTTTCATCCCTAGAACGGAGGGAAACTCGTGTGTTCAAAAGCTATTTCATTTTTTGGCTACATACATTGCATAATTGTAAATATACCAATGCTTTATTTATTTCCGAATTTGAGAAAGTAAAGGTGATCATAAACTGCCACGTTTTCTAAATTTATTTCAGGAAATTCTAACTCGGGTCTTACCTAACAGTGTCTAAGTTTGTTTTTGTTAATTATGATGAAAATCAAAATGTTTAAGTAAAGCAGGCTATTGGCAATTGATTCATTAAGAATTAATTATTTCTCATTTTTGATAAACAAATCATATAGTAAAATGTTGTAATTAACTATAACAGGCTGTTCACGGTAAAGTGAGCACTTTCGAAAGCCCTGTCATTTGAAATAGTAGTTATATATATATATATATATATATATATATATATATATATATATATATTAGCCTTAGACGTTAACTTCCTAGTGAGGTTGAACATACACAATGTGTTTATTATTTACATGGCAATATTTATTTTAAAATGTGGTTAAAGGACAAAAAATGGTTGAAAGTAAAAAGTAACTAGGGCCTCAAAAGTGCTCACTTTACCATGAACATCCTATACCATACATTTGGATATTAAAGTATGGGTCGTGTAGATCTGTGAATTAAACTACTAGCGAGAACGCAGTTTAATATGACTAATGGTTTCACATGCCCATCAGTACATATCTTTATCGTAATGATTTATGGTCGAATTAATATCGCAAATCTTTATTTCATCTTAGGTGAACTAATTTGGAATTTTACCCAATTCCACGCGTAATAGAAAAAGGAACGCCAATATGTATTTCATAAATTTGAAAATAGTAAGCATAAAAATAGAACATACAATAAAAATGTATACTTATAGGCAATCAAACAAAATTTTTTCCTATGTCCTTTATTCGTAGAGGAAAGTATATGAAAATCTTCCGGTGTATGTGGCTGGCGTATTTAAGAATGATAAATTTTTAAAATATATTTTAAGAAATTTTACAGTTAAAAATGTTTTAACAGCGTACCGATAAAATGGAAAGCTCAGATAAAAAAAATTAAGACTGTATTGGTAAGCTAAGTATATATAAAAATTTGCAAAGAATCTGCTACCAAATTGTTACATCAGAAATATAAATACTTATGAAATTACACATAAGAAATAATAAGAGTGGAAATCATAGTAATGTATTGCCTTCCTCGAATGATAAATGTATATTAACAGTGGGATGGCCCCCCTCCTCCCCAGAGCAAGAAGCGTGGGAGCGATACGGGCGACAGTTACACGCACGCTTAACGCCTCATCGCTCCTACGCGCACGGCGTGCAGTGTTTCCGGCGTGACGCTGTACTGTGTAAATTAGATCCATAACAATGGGGTTTTATTACAGGTGATGAAAGATCACAGATTTGACTACGCCTTTTTCTTATTACTTCTATCTTGCCGCTTAAGGAAACTGCATTGCCAAGCTTTAAAAATGTTATATTTGACCATTTTCGCGAATTATTTCTCAAAAAAAGAAAACTTAATTAATAAAATAGGGGCATGAATAATTTTTTTTTTTTTTTTTTCTGATGAAAAGTTGTATTTGCAGAACATTTATTTACCGAGATAAGCGTATTCGCGCAAACAACTATTTCACAAAAAAACGCGGGGGTCCATTTCACTCTTAAGCGTTTAGGGGACAAAATTAAAATATACTATTTGACGCAGCTTTGTCTACAAACAAAAAAAAAAAAAAAAAAAAATACTGGAGGTGTGTTTGCATGTGCCGTGTTAATAACTTGTAGGTCTCTCTAGCTAGTCCAATAAAAGTTACTTAGTGTGAACGTAGAGTCCACGCCGTTAGAACTTAAGAGTTCTTACTGCTAAAGGCTGTTAACGATAAAGTGAGTACTTTTGAAACGAACCTTAGAGAATAGTCACTGCTACTGCGTGCATATGTTGTAATGAGCGCACTGAGTGATATTCGCCCAGTAAAGTTGGTAGCGATGGACGGAAAGTACAGTTCCGTGTCTTAACTTCGAATAAATAGTGTTTGGTAGCTACTTGTGATAACTTCAATTATTTCTTTCGCTTTCTGTTTTTGTAATGCATCGAAGTGTAAAAATGAGTAGAATTGTAAGGTATTTACTTTGTTAACAATTTCACAGTTTCATTTGACCAAGGCATGAATAAAGTGACGTGGCCTATGTCAATGTTAATTTTACATTAGGTGGAATAATACACAACGTGTATGCAAGTAGATCTTAAGTAGGGCTTTCAAAAGTGCTCATTTTACCATAAACCGCCTATAGTCGAAGTAAATCTGAGCGACACGGGCTCCCGATAACGCAGTGCAAAGCAAACGGGACGGACGCGAATTTCACTTCGAGGGATGGCGATGAGTGCAGCGAGGTGACTATATGGCGTCATTCACTGACAAGACAAGTACCCTAGAGAAGCGGCATCACTTTGGCCTGATTGACCGCTCGCTGGCTTGTCAGCCGTCCAACAGCTGACCTCATAGGTATGCGAGCAGCAGTGACGGACGGCTAAATATATTGACACATCAGCACTACGGCGGCTGAGTGCAACAAACGCCCCAGCGCTCTCTCGCGCCAGTTTCTTGTACCACACAACCTACAGCGTAACCTTTATGTAAGATTTTCTTTTTAGTCTCATCTACAATTGCATTGAGTTACATAGCGTTACTTACAGGGCGTTAGACTGAATCTCGACTGTCCACAATTGGTCTTGACGTAACTTCCTGTAGTTTTCTGTGACCAATCACGTTAGAGTGCGTAAACAGGAAATATTTTATGTTCCCACGATATAGTTTTCATTAATTCGTTAGCTTTCCTGGTTATGGATTGTATACGTAGGCGCCAAGGAAACCTATACCTTGATATTTATTTTTATTATGAATGACATGGAATTAGTACACTTACTTAGGGCTGCGTGTTCCCATGTGTCTATACGGGAAGAACCAAAGCCATAACAGGGATAACATTTTACTACACTGTAGGAATCCGAAGACAAATACAATCCACTTTCGTTTGTTACAAGCGTGATTTGACTACTATGGTTATTATGACGTTCTGCATTCTGATTCGCCGGGGTTAAGAACGTGGCGCAAGATATTCAGAGGTGGCCATCTTTCACGTTCTGCACGCCATGTGAGTCAAGTCGTGTCGCAGTTGCAGATGTTGCCGTTTAACCTTGAGGTATTCAGTTTCTTATGTGGCTAACGTTGTGCACGGTACGGCAATTGTAGATGAGCCTTTAGATCCATTCGCGGTTACTTCGCACTTTTCTTAAGCCCAGATAAAGTTCTACTTCCAGGATATTCCTCCGCCTCATGCAAACTGATCTTATATCAGCTGTCATTATATTTTGCACGAGAACTATTTCTTACTAGGCGCTACCAACACAGATATTTTCTTACTATTTTTATTCGTGTTTATTATAAATGAGGTTTTTTAAATTTATAAATATGGTATAGGTAAAATTTCAATGTAACGAAAAATAATATACCTTTATGTCAACAGAGTTATAAAAAGGTTGGGAGGCATTGCATATTAGCATACAATTAAACACGCCAAACATGGGGTGAATTTTCAAAAGTTTGATTCAAAAGTGTGAAGAAATCGCGAATAAACTACAATCAACTAATTAATAAGCTTCGTGATTAGTCTGACTATATGTTTGCGTTCACTGTAAACTAAGCACTTTTGAAATCACCGTTTGAAATACATCGCTGCTCCAACCTGCAGATATTTTAACGGTCAAACAGACTGGCATGGCCTTAGCATAGTTGGTAACGGTGATGTGTAATTAATTCCATGTCATAAAGTTGAATTACAATTGTGAATACTGCAATGATTCTTTTTCTTTGTGTTTTATAACACATGTAAGTGTAGAAATGAGCATCGTTTTTAATAATTTCAGTTTCACTTGACCGACGCATGTATAAAATGGGCAGCCCCATGGCCATTTTAATTTTTTTGTAGTGGTATTATACGCAATAGGCATACAAGTACATATACTGTTAGACCATATCAGGGATGTTTACATATACTGTTAGACCACATCAGGGATGTTTACATATACTGTTAGATCACATCAGGGATGTTTACATATACTGTTAGACCACATCAGGGATGTTTATATATACTGTTAGACCACATCAGGGATGTTTACATATTGATCTTCTACTTACGTTTGAGGTAAACTTTTGAAAATCTAATTTCGTCAGGGCAAAGAGAATTATTTCATTACATTTGAGAGAATATCACCGCCCCCCCTCCCCCCCTTCTTTGTTCTATTGTGACTTTCGTAGTCACTCGCGGTGAGTAATCGATTATTTACTCAAGTTTGTGTCTATCTCTTCCCCTTAAGGAGTGCTTTCGTAAGTGCTCAGTTTACTGTGAACAGCCTGTAGGTGGGTATATACAAGCTCCGCGGGTAAAATTATAGAACGAAATTAAGAGAATGGTATGGTTTCACCAATTAAAAAGTCGAAATTCAATGGGGGCAAAATAAATTAACCCTTTGAGGATGGCACAAAATTTCCTGTATACTGTATACTCTGCAACGTTTATTATTGGCTGGCTAATGATGCCGCGCGTTAACCATGTGCCAGTTAATGTGTCGCAACATATGTACTTGGTTATACAATACATCGTGTACATTCGAGAATTTATTGAAAAGAGCATGAAATTGTTTACTTGGAGTTTGATATAGTCCAGCAAAACAATAACATTGTAAGAGTGTGGGGTTTTTCTTCGAGAGCGAATAAATGTCCTTAAAAACGTAGCCCCTGTTATATACGTGCATACACATCAAAGGGATAAGATTCCCCCAACCCAGTTGGTGTTAACACAGTTATATAGGGACTCGCAGCTAGTGTGGTGGTTAAACTACTCGTCACCCACCCAGGCGAACTGGACTCGATTCCTGGCCGGGCTCCCTTCGGATTTTCGCAAATGGGAATCGTGCCGGGCACTGCCGCTTGTTAGGCGGGTTTTCTCGGGGATATCCCGTTTCCCCGCCCTTTAATTCAGGCTCTGCTCTGTGTTTACATCACTTCGCCCTCATTGGCTCTCAAGACCTCGATGTTAAGAGCCGTACGAATCTCTTCACTCACTAAATTTGTGTAAGGAAATATTTAACAATATATTTACGAATATAGGCTATTCATGGTAAAATGAGCATTTTTGAAAGCCCTGCTTCAGATCTACTTATATGCACGTATTGTAGTATTCTGCCTTATGTAAAATGAGCATTGTTATGTAGCTAATCACTTTATTCGTGTGTTGGTCAAGGGAAACTGTGAAATTACCATACGAGAAGATACTGATATTCACGACAAAGCGAGCACTATTGAAATCAACCTTAGAGAAATGTCACTGTTCCTGCCTATGTATTTTAACGTGCACACTGAGTGACATTCGCCCAATAAAGTTGGTAACGAAGGATGGCAAATAGTTTCATGTCTTAACGTAGAATAAAAAGTGTCACGTAACCATTTGTGGTAACTTAAATTATTTACCCCACTTTCTGTTTTTTTTTTTTTTTTTTAATCCATCGAAGTGTAGAAATGAGTAGATTTGAAAAATATTTGCTTTTCTAATTATTTCACAGTATCACTAGACCGACGTATGAATAAAGTCATGAAGCCAACGGCAATGTTACTTTTACATATGGCGGAAGTAGATACAAGGTGCATACAAGTAGATGTTAAGCAGGGCTTTCAAAAGTTCTCACTTTACCGTGAACAGCCTATGATGAGTCTACTTTCCTCAACAAGCGTGCAATTAATTTTTAAATAATTTCTCAAATTCTGAATTGGTAGGAAGGGCTTGACTTCTCTTTGAACGCAATAAATGTAGAAATGTAACCAGAAACTTATGCAACAGTAGTGAGACAATTACAAATACACACGTGGCTTACCCGGGACTCGAACCCAGTAAACCTCGCACTGTAAGCTAGCCTGCAGTCCACTGCATTACGGAGGTCGGCTTCGGAGCATCAACTTCGGATTTTATCAGTCTAATGTTTCGAATCATATGGTTTACTACTCTAAAATATTTACAGGGCTTTCTTTTTTTTCCAATGTAAGTGACTAAGACACATCAATCATGTAAATTGACATGGTCTACCGTAGCGCTGGTCCCTGATGTACGATTCAACGTCTGTGTTTTCTTACTTGATGCCATCGTACAATATTGTCAGATAAAGAGGCTCTAAACACGATACTGCGAATGCATACTACCTACATACTAATTTTGGTTTAATATGGTTAAATTGTTTAACATATATGTCAAACTTACCTAAATGATTTATGAAGCTGTCATTTTGAACATCATTGTCTGGCCCATTTAAGTTATGAGATTTTACATGACCTTCTGTAGCATTCATGTTCCAGTGAAACATTTGGTGAACATCGGTTGATTTGTTCTCGGGACGTGAACCTAAAAACTCTATAACTTTCATGTGGCGATCTTCATAAATGGAGGACAAATAAGTAATGTAATAGCAATTTCGATGATTGTACACTGCAAATATACAAAGTTAAGTTAAAATGGATTACATAGTTACTTAGATATCATCCATAAAACTAAAATGTATTTATAGCCACCGTTCTGAATATAAACGTTTCCTGCTTTCAAAAATAATACATTTATCATTATGGCTTACCATAGTACAACATCTTCAACAAATTTCGCAAAAATATGTCTATTGTTTACCGAGATAAGAGATAAAACCATTATTTTTATTGTTAGAGCTATCTTAAAGAATGGCAGAGAAATGAGGCTCTGCATATACAAACATTATGGTTGTAATAGGTAGTGTCAGCATACCAAGTTAATTTGGGATTTGTTTCGTTAATTAAATATACTGAGAAAAATTTTTACAATAGCCACCATTTTGAAAATAGGCGCCTGAAATAAAGACAACATACCAGTTTACACCACCTAATGCAATACTATTTGTTTATCAAATTTGTAAGATATATGTCAATTGTTTCTCGCATGGCACTGTCTTACAAAATAGCGGACAAAATATGCTCTATGTACATAGATACAGTTGATAGTTGTAATAGCTACTGCAAGCATACAAAATTATTTTGTTGAAAATGAATGCATGGTTACAACTATATAGCATTCTAATTTCAAAATGGGTATATGGAAGACATTTGAAAACAAATATCTGGCCTGGATAGAAAATACCCCTTGACATCATTTTCATCAGTGCTACTTATTTCCTAAAGTTTATAGGCTTAAGTCAATTCTTTTCCGATGTACGAAAAAAACATATATTATATTAACATAGTTATGTTTTACAAAATTGCGGACAAAAATGATCGATGTAGATACAGTTAATAGTTGTCATATCTACTGCCTGTATACACAGTTATTATGGAATTGATTACATAATTTCGACGAAACAGCAGTCTAAGCTCAAAATTTCTATATGGTTGCCATTATGAAAATAAGTGTCTGACATGCTTAAAACATAACTTAACATAATCAGAAGCAGTACTGCTAGTTTACCAAATTTGGTAGGAATCGGTTAATTATTTACCGCCTTATTACATAGTAACTTTACTTATTCGTATGGCGCTATATTCTAAAATGGCCGAAAAAATTGGTTATACGTTGGTAAAAATTATGCTTGTTATACATACTTTCTTTGTACAAGATTTGGTCAAAGTTACGTAAATGGTATGGCAGATATACCTAACAAAATTAAAACATTTTTATTGTTCCCATTTTGAAAATAAGTAACTAATGAAGTTCACTCACGTACGTTTACATGGGTTTACAATTGTAATTATTACTTACATGCCAAATTGGGTGAGGATTGGTTAAATAGTTTTCGAGATATAATATAAAATCTTCATTTTTTTAATAGGTGCTGTCTTACAAAATGGCTGACCAACAACAATATCTTTCCCAAAATTTTATCCATATAGAGTTCTCTGCCAGTATGAAAAATTTTGCTTAAATCGGTTTGAAAGGTCAGGTTTCCTTACTATGTTATATGTGTACCAAGTTTTGTGAAATTCGTTTGAAGCGTTTATGTGTGTGCCTCCTTTCAATTATTGAAAGGAGACACACACATGCAAGGACACACACACCTACATACACACATAGACAGTAAAGTGATTTCATAAGCCTTTCTTTCCTTCCGAAACTAGGATTAAAAGTATATATTTTCACAAATCTTCTGATTTTTACACTCCGATTCATTTAAAAATCTGATAGCGAATGAAATAATTTAGGTCGTCACAAATAGTTACCTAACACTTTCTTTTTCGGCGTTAAGATTTGGAACTACTTTTTCCCTGTGTCGTTGCCAACTTTAATCGGCGCATGTTAAAATATATGCAGGCAGGAGCAATTATTTTTTTTTAAGGTCTATTTCAAAGGTTCTCACATTGTCGTGAAAAGCCTTTAGATATACGTCAATACTGAAATTATTTTATTTTTTATATCATATTCATGTAAAAATTAACAATTCGTGAAATTTTAACGTACTCACGGAGTGACATGCGCCCGGTAAAGTTGGTAACCATTGGTGAAAAAAAGAGTTCTATAGCTTAATGTCGAATAAAAAATGTAAGGTAGCCATTTCTGACAACTTAAATTATTTATTTCGCTTTCTGTTTTTTTAATGCATCGAAGTGTAAAAATGAGCTGATTTACTATTCTAGTAATTGCAAAGTTTCACTTGACCGACACATGAATAAAGTGATGAGGTCCGTGACATGTTATTCTTACATTTCCCTTGAACAGTCTGTATCAATATTAATTCAACGTTAAACATGGAAATACTCTCCGTATATAGTTACCTACTTTACTGGCTGCACGTACGCTGTTGTTAATTTGTGATGTTTTTTTTTTTTCGTATAGAGATTGGGAAACATGTCGGTGGCAGGTGATGCAATTCGCTAGCGTTTACGGCTGGAGTTCACAGCATAGCGATTGGGAAACATGTCGGTGGCAGGTGATGCAATTCGCTAGCTTTTACGGCTGGAGTTCACAGCGTAAGCGGCTGTTCCACGTCCGTGTTACTGAGCTTACGTTTGCGGCTCTCTGAGAACGAACACTCGCGCGCAGCGCAGATGAGGAGCACGATCGTCTGCAAAGTCTAACCCCGCAGATCGTAGACCCCGCAATTTTTTTTTTACTTCGGCACCGAGCTGTCTCCGGGAAATATTTTCAGGTCGAATCGCCCCAGCTCCCACTGCGAACTACCGCGCGCGCAGAAGGCGCCAGCGTAGCTGCCAAGTCGTCGGAACTTACGACGTGAGTCTGGGTAGCAGCGAGGAGACAAATCCGCCGACTGGTGAGTGACGTGTCAATCAATAGCTCAAAGGAAAAAGTTCCCGTTCGTGACGCGCCGTTTGTGGTGGGAGAAAAAAAAAATCCTTTGCGACCTGTTAACAATTTAATAATCGCCAAACGTATATGCAAGAGTAATTCTCACATCTGCTGATTATTACCAGCGAGTATTTCTAAACAGATTTATCTTCAAAATCCTACTCGTATACCTGCATCATTCCTCTAAATATTTTCAGCGTTCCTTCACGGCATATTTTGTAACACAATTAACCATAATTACGTAACAAGAATTATTTAACGGAATTTTTTCAATTGTAAAATAAAAATTAAAGTTACAGTGGTAATAAATACAGCAAAGTGGAGAAAAAATTTGAAGATTGCTGGTTTCTTAACGAAGAATATAGATGGGAAAATCGCGTATGTTCAGCTACCTTCAAGATAAACTTGTTATTGATCTATTTACTGCAGCCACGTTTATTCGTCAATTGATTGCTGCTTCAGAGAAAGTATAATTTTTACGTTTCTTTCTGTGGCATTTATTTTTGCGCATTTAATACTAGCTAAGAGTTTTGCAAGGTTTTGTTCCAGTTATAATAGGATAAGACACAAAAAATTTTTTTAATTCAAGAAAGGTATGAAATGAAATGAAAATGGCCTATTTCCAAGACTAGTGTAGGTAACACTTTAAAGTAAGGAGGATAATTTTCGTCCGATATGAAGTACGTGTGAAAAAGAAAATTTACCTGTGTGACAAGTAAATTTGTTATTTATACTCTAAACAAATGTTTTACACTTTTACAAAAAAAAATAAAATATTTGCGAACCCAGTTGACAAGAAAATCCCTTGTTATACATCAAACAGTTTTCATGTAAAATCTGCAAAACATATATTTGTATTATTACAAATGTATTACAACTTACATTATTAACAAAAGTGCATTAACTACTTCTTTTCTTCAAGAAAACAAATGTGAAGAATTAATAACAGAGAATATTTAAAAAAAGTTTATTTCAAAATATATTTTACGGGAAAAAATACAATTACACTTTGCCACCACAGGATTAGAACACACACTCTTAACCATAAGACCAACTTGACTTACGAGCTAAGCACTTATTTTTTTTTAGTAAACATACATGCAAGTACCTGAAAAATATTAAGGAATTTATTGAATTAAGACAAATACATAAAGTGCCCAGTATACCTGGCTTTCGAAAGTGCTCATTTTTACGTGAACGACCCATAATTACGCTGTCACAATTTTATAGTGTATATATATAAATAAATAAATATATATATGCAATTATTATACTTTACGGATCGCTTGTGCATGTACGACATGCATAAATATTTAAATTTTGTATCAGAAAGTGTTATATTTTACTTCTAAATGGTGACACATATAAGAGAAAAAATGCTAACTTATAGTTTGCTAATATTTTTGCTGAAACTGCAGCATTCTATATGGTTGTACTGCTTTGTTTGTTGTTATCAATTTGGTTCATACTAAATTATAACAATTATGCTTGACAAATCCTGTGAAATATACATACGTTTAGCTTAATTTTTAAATTGTTTTATTCCACGTTTCTCGAGCAGAAGAGAAATAAACCACATATTAAGTTAACTTTCTTGATCGTGTAAGTTGTCCAAGAGAATAGTACTACTGAACTCTTCCTCAAGAATTCTAAGTTTGTTGTAGTTTGTCAGTACGGTATTTTGCTTGATATAATAACTTGGTTGATTTTTCATTTGTCTAATAAATAATAACTGGTCCTCTTCCTTTCTAGGATGAGCTGGATACCGATAAGATCACCTGTAAGTATTTAATTCCTGTTTATTTTAACGAATATTATTTAAGTAAGCATTGATCTCTGTCACGATAGTTTATATTTCCACTGTTTTTGTGAAAACATACGTTGACAACTACAAAACAGAGAAATCGAAAATACGATACATGTACACTATAGTAATATCTTAATATCAATAAAAATAAATGTTCTAAGTATTCTCTTTTAATATAACGGAATAAGATAATCAATTTAAAATATAATTTCGTCTTCCAGTTTAAGTTGACTGCAAATATTAGTTGCAACATTTTATGCGGTACTTTTCAAATTTTTGGTGATCGTAGTTACTAGTTCGGGAGCACGTATCATTGAAATATATACTTTATTGCTGAATCAACCAGGTTCCTCACGCAACAGCTGCAAAACTTTCACCTTAGCCAAAAAATAAAATACATTTCTTCTTAATAGGTGTGATCGCTCTAAAGAAATGCGAGTTTTGACCCGGAAAAAAATGAAACATCAGTAAAGACAGGAAAGTGTCAGCAACAGACTGGCTCGTATTATAACGATTCGCCTGTTTCCTCGTTGGACGCTGCTGCTTGTTATATCAAGTATCAATCCTTACGAGTAGCACGGAATTTTCCTATTATGCATTTTCATGTTGTCTTGGGTGGGTATGCCGCGTGTCTCCAATAAAATGTTACACATTTTCTAAGAAAATGCAAATTTCTCGTGTTTGAATTGAAGCTTGCATTCAAATTTATGAGGAAAAACATCATATCAGTAAACAACCATGTGTCGATTGGTGACATTTTTAACGGAATGCAATCGAATGTCTCTTAACTGGAGGTAGTCGCGCTCTTTTTAATCAAATTTTAATCTCAATCAATTTTTTCTAATAAATAGAAAACCACATTTGACCCTTGTGATATAAATAGTGTAATTTTAAACGTCTTGTGTTAAATGTATAACATGCTCCAAGTTATAATGGAGAATTTTAAGTCAATAAGATACACAGAAAAAGAATTATTAATATTATTATTATTATTATGGTATCTCGTTTTGATAAATGTTGGTGTTTAGATGTAAACTGCTAATGGTGTAGTATTCCCGGGGGTCTAGGGAAATTGCAACTACGATTTCACATTGCGGCATAAAAATAGGCTTGACATAAAACTAGTGTAAGTTTCTTTCACAACTGTAATTGGATCGTTGTTCATTTGGCACGTTTTAGAGAGCGTACGGTTGAGTGGACGATTTCGGTATGACTAAGTGTAAGACGTAAAAAACGTGTACGAAAATCTCCATCCAGTAAAATAATGACGAGATGTCGATTAAAATATTGTAATAAAGCCTATTGATAGAAATATGCATAAGAACCAGAATGACTGGATCAAGATTTTTGGCCATTCGCCATTGCGATGCAGATGCCTGTCATGGGAAAACAGGACTGAATACGAAAAAATATTTAAATAACAAAAGTAACGTGTGAACGAGAAAAATAATTTCACATGACACACATCTGCATCGACATGGTGAATGTCCAAAAATCTCCATCCAGTCATTCTCCACCATTGACTATTCATTCGAAGATCACAAGAACACTGTTAAAAAAATTTCCTTATTTTTACGGAAAAGTGTTGGTAAAGATTTATCCATAGGTGTACGTAAACTCTCCGTAAAATTACGGACGCATTAATTTTCAGAAACTGACTTTTCGTAAAATTCACGGAACCGCTCCGTTAATTCTCTAGTTAGTTTTCTGTAATTTTAGTTTAAATAATTTTTAATATTAGTTTTATTTTAATTTTCATTCTGTGGGTGTTCTATTGTGTATAAAAAAGATAAAAAGTTAAAAATTTTTATTCCTAAGCAAGATTTGAACCAGAGACAAAGAGTTACAAGTTCACAACCCTAACCACTTACCTAAAATGCTCACATTACCAACCTGGTATAATTGTTGAACTTTTATATTATTCACAGAAGCAACTATTTTTAGTTTCTATTAAAGTTAGTGTATTTTAAGTGTTGCTAAGTGTTACAGACGCCTATTGCTACTTTTTAATGGGTTGAAAGAACAGGTCTTCGTGCCATGGATAACCTCAACTGCCGCAGAGACGATAATTTCCTGGTTACAGTGGCGAAGAAAGTTTCGTGTGGACTCGGCATTGTTCGCGTCCGAAACCCGAAGTTATGGTAAATACGGAGATTTTGCGTATTTTGTATTTACGCAAATAACTCCGTTTTTCGTCATTACGAATAGCTTTTCCTTATGTTTACTGAGCATTTCCATGCAAATTTCCATAAATATACGGAAAATGTTAACAGTGAACCAGAATATTTGTGTGAAACGATCACAGTTCGAAGCACACTCCTGAAGAAGGCGTTCGAGTCGCTGGACCGCGAGAAGGCAGGCTACATCAGCACGGTCCTCATGCCCACCATCCTAGACATGTTCGGTGTGTGGCTCGAGGAGGACATGATCCACAGGACATCCGCTTCGAGTACGACCCTGAAGGTGAGGCACGGCTGCTGCACACTGCAGAAAACATTTCGAGGTAAAATTCCCGTGCGTGTAAGAGAAGCTAATTACCTCTACATGTAAGGTCAAATTTCCTGACAAATATGGATTTAATTTACATAACAAGTTACGTACTATTCCCTAAACGTACGGAAAAAATTACCTGACAAAAGTGGGGTAAAATCCCATACGTACACTTAGCCTACATTGCATAATAAATGCATATTAAAAATTACACGGGGTATCAGTACTCTCGGATTTTTTTAAACACCTTTATCCTCTGACGACCAGTAACCGTAACCTTGACTGTAAAATACTTGACGTTTGCTGGTGGGTGGGTAAGAACCATAAACTTCTACCTCGACTGGCCGATGCGCTACCCATTACACCACGAGGACTACATAATTGTGCGACTGAATAATAGCGTGTTATAGGATTGTTTACTCCGCCCGTTCTCCCACCTAGCTGTTGAGACAATGCTGAAGATATGCACGCGACATAACGTAATTTTCCCACCCATGTATGGGATTTTTCACTACATGTAGGCGAATATTGCTACAGTGAGCGGTAATTTTACCTTAACTGTAAGGAAAGCTATGTTTCCCACGCAAGTTTGCGAATATTACCTTAAGCTTGTCAGGTAATTTTACCATTATTTTTTTTTTACAGTGCGGTGTTTGTTTCCTCTCGTTGCTGTACCAGGGAACAGTGTGCTGTAGGCGTACAACAAGCACACGTGATTTACACTATCGGCAACGATGAAACTCACTGCAGTCCTGACGACTATTGTAATTATAAGTACGCACTCCCGAGCTTCGTGACTAACAGTTCTTGTCTAGCTGTATTTCGAAATGATTTAACTCATGACCGCTTCTGGGACTAGAAGTGTTTTTGGCCCTTTTCATCTCCGCATTAATATATTATTTCTGGTGTCTCAAAAAATAAATGTTTCCATGCCTGCTGTTCTTAATCTGGCAGAGAACTTGTTCCGTAACCGCAGAAATTAAGCTGCAGGCTTTGTGTTCAGTGATCAGTAACATGGACATGTCACAATGTAGAGGACTAACGCTGGTTACGAATCAGTTTCCCAGCACTTAAGTGCACAGCAGCGGACAAACATCACCTCCCTCTGAAACATGTAGGCAGTTGTCTAAAATGGCCATGAAAATGCTTCTGGTGCCTGCACACGAAAGAAACAAGGAAGTTCAGAACCGGAGTAACGTAGTTCTGGTTGGCCTAGTCAAGTACCAAAACACAATGACACTAAGACATGCAACTGGTAACCAAAAGAAAATTGTAAGTTTGCGCGTATGAGATTGATGTATTGCCTCCACTGAATTATTTTTGCGAAAATCAGGTATACCTATTTAATGGTAATAAAACAATTCAATGTATTCAGAGAAAAACTTGTCATATATATATATCGTTACAGAATTGAAAGTAGACTTTTTTTTTTTAAGTCTTTTCGAAAATTTACCACACTATCTTAAAATATTATCTCAAAAATCTCAGAAGTATAACAAATACAATACTTATATTCATTGAAGAATGCATTTTTAAATGAACAATCCCTAGTCTTTTTTTTAACAATACGACTAATTGTTTGTGTAACAATAACGTTCAAATTTTGCTTGCACAAAATATAAAATTAGCCACGCTTTAAAAAATTTTGAAATATGTTATATTTCAACACCAGTGTTTGTGACGTTACGGGAATATATTGTCTTATTGGACCATACAACATCTTGCCCGGCCTGGAGGACTCTGAACTACCAGGTAATATATTGCGTTTGAATAGGCGAATGTCGTGAGGAAGCCTTTGATCAGAGACGATAGTTTATCGCCGAAGAAGTTGACTTGTCTTTTAGGATTTAACGTAATTTACACGTTTTTGGCAGTACTTTTTCCTAACGAGCGGTTATGAAAGTATGAAGATGATATTCCATTTCATTGGACAATGAGGGTTATGATACTCTAAATCAGGTGGTTTGTGTTTGTTCTTTACAGAACTTAGCCGATTCGGAAACCTGATCGTTCATTCATCGCAGAATAGACTTGCCTTAGCCGAGTAGGAAACCTGATCGTTCATACATCGAAGGATAGACTTGCCTTAGCCGAGTAGGAAACCTGATCGTTCATACATCGAAGGATAGACTTGCCTTAGCCGATTCGGAAACCTGATCGTTCATACATCGAAGGATAGACTTGCCTTAGCCGAGTAGGAAACCTGATCGTTCATACATCGAAGGATAGACTTGCCTTAGCCGAGTCGGAAACCTGATCGTTCATACATCGAAGGATAGACTTGCCTTAGCCGAGTCGGAAACCTGATCGTTCATACATCGAAGGATAGACTTGCCTTAGCCGAGTCGGAAACCTGATCGTTCATACATCGAAGGATAGACTTGCCTTAGCCGAGTAGGAAACCTGATCGTTCATACATCGAAGGATAGACTTGCCTTAGCCGAGTCGGAAACCTGATCGTTCATACATCGAAGGATAGACTTGCCTTAGCCGAGTCGGAAACCTGATCGTTCATACATCGAAGGATAGACTTGCCTTAGCCGAGTCTGAAACCTGATCGTTCATACATCGAAGGATAGACTTGCGTGAATGTTATCGGCAATAGCTCTATCCAAAATATTCTTTCCCGAATTATCATTTTGTTAAGTATGACAGAATCCTTAAAACTGTGTGGTAGTTGTGTCGTATGATTAACTCGAAAGCTAATGAAGTACGTCCATTGAAAAATTACGTAAAAAAAATAATTAAAAATACGTAGAACACCACATTATGACAAATACAATAAACAAGAATACAAAGACAGAGGAAGCATAGGTATTCATTACAGTCCTCAAAATATTGACATACAACTTTCTGGCCAGTCTTATCCATCTTTGTCAAATGACGTAATTACGTTTGTTGATGATTTAATGACTGTAAGGGCTAGGTGCCAACCGACCTGGCTTAGGAGGTTGAAAATCCCACCAAGACACTCACCGCCAGATACCACTTATACTTGCATGAGAAAAAGGGAATAAATAATTAGCAGGAAATGTTAAGAGTCATCAGGAGTGAGGTTAAAAGATATGAAGTGACAGAGATACAAGGAATCAAAGCAAGGAAATAATCAGGAAATGCTAAATTCTAAACACTTGTAGTACTTCTAATTTCTACAAGCACTGGATAAACTTTGAAAATCACTACCAACGTTTTAAACCCGACATTTTCCCAAGGGTATTCCATACCCTTAAGCCTTCTGACAGCTTTCACCCCTCTTGCCACAAACATTGTCTCAAGTCTGGACCCACCACAGCTTCCGCTGGTAGTCCCGTCATCTCAAGTTTGCTACAGTAAGCGTCCCTTGTTAGTTTCTAGTACGTTTCTGTCTTATTTATTTGTGGGTATTATATTTGCTCCAGAAAAGTGCAACACGTTAGTAAGGGAAAAGGATTAAACTAGGAAATGTGGAAGGAATCGGCCAGCGCGTGCATTATGGAATCATCTCAGCTTTCCCCTGGAGCAGTTTCGGAAACACCTGGAAAACTGAAATCGTATGGGTGGACCAGGAATCGAACCCGCTTCCTCCCGAATGCGAGTCAAGTGCTATACCACCGTGTTACCTCGTTTGGTAGTTTTTATTTACTTGTGGAGTGCTATCTCCATAAGTAATTTGTGTTATTTTTGGCAATGGACACAGTCGATAAAAGCTTACAAAATTAAGGTGCTAATCTGTGGCCAAATGACTACGGTAACTAAACTGATTTTAAAATGAATTCCTATTAATCTTGGGTACCTGGCAAATGTGGTACGGTACTTATGCCAGGGAGGTTTGTTAGAGTGCTGGTAACGAGGCGAGTGCACAGTAGAAAACTATTTTACGTTATACAAACGATTCCTTGAAAACTAGTAGCCACAAAGATTTTCTGTGTCATAACTAGTATGTTTCGACATATATATACATAATACACTAATAATATATATGTCAATATTTAATGAACGTGTATTTCATAAATTATTCACTTGTTAAAATTTACACTACCTGTATATATTCATATCATCATTTATTGTGAAAGACAGCTGTTATTACCTGTAGCATTGAATTAACTATACTGGCATCTATACTTGTGATGCTTTACAGCTAATTGAGAAAATTTGAAATCAACCTTTGAAAAATGCCACTGCACCTATCTGCATTTATTTGAACGGTCTAACTGGCTGGCAAGCGCTGAGTAAATATGGTAATGTCAAAGAGAGTGTAGACCTTTATCTTGACCAAGAATAAGATAGTTGGAGTTAGCATTGTTTGTACTGCAATTGTTTATTTTTATCTCTGCTTTTTAAATAAGTTTATCAAACAACACATCTTCAAATATTTGCCTTTTCTAATAATTTCTCAGTTTGTTTTGATTGACGATCGGGCCCGTGGTAAAGTTAATTTTACTTGTGCTGGAAGAATACACAATATGAATACAAGTATATCATATGCAGGGCTTTCAATAGAGTGAAGTTAACCGAGAACAAGGAGCCCCGGTGGCTAAGCGGTTAGCCTGATCGCCTCCCACCAAGGCGAACCAGAGTTCAATCCCCGGCAGGGTGGGAATCGTGCCAGATGATTCCGCTGGTTGGGCGGGGTTTTCTCAGGGTTCTACCGCTTCCTCCCGCCCTTTCATTCCGACATTTCTCCACACTCACCTCACTTCACCCCTATCGGCTATCAACACCCCGACGTCGAGAACCGCCCGAATTTCTTCGCTCGCTCACTTCATTGGTTTACTGGTTTGGTGGTGTGTCTTGCTTGTACAGCCTATCAGTACGGTAGTAGCGATGTCTGAGATGTGTGATTGGGACATTGTAGTGTTTTGGGTTGATGTTACGAGGGAGTATTTTTTGACGTAGTAGCTTTGCCTCTGAGTGTGACGTGCCTGTATGGCTGTTAGACAGGAGGGCAGGAGGTATGTATGATAGCAGGTGTGATGGTTAGTATAGAAGGTCGAGATGTATGGCTTGAATATTGTGTTGGTCAGTCTGATAGTATGAATTGTATGTAGGCTCATCATTGGTAGAAGTACTTTAGAATGCTTGTTCTGTATGACCTCTCTGCATTGTTCTTATAGGTAAGTGCAGACAATTGTTCATGTCTATGCATGCTTTGTGGTTGTGTGGGCAGAGACCGGCTAGTTGAACTTCCACAAGTTTGTTGACTTGGCTGCGAGGTTCCTGGAGGGAAGAGGATTCCGAGGCCATGCGGCAAGAGAAGAGGGAAGCCTTCCGACTCTACGACAAGGAAGGTGAGTCTGCGTCGACCAGGCACAGAATACTCTGTACTGCAGAAGCGAAACAGTCGCTTATAGAGTGAACTCCAGCTTCACGTTATAACAAAACACAGTCTATCAGCTGTTACTTCACACTTTTTTAAATTTATCCTTTGTGCAGTTCATCACTGTACTTAATTCCCTCTGCATATGTTCGATCTAAATGTATTCAAAATTAAATATGTGAGATATGTGTGTGATGTGTGCCATGAGAGAGTAGTTAACTATTTTAGATAAGAGTGTGAGAGGAATCATAAATTTCAGAAACTAACCAGACATACACTGAACACTGTAATTACAACTGTGTATCGCTGCGATTAAAATATTCACTAAACAAGCATCTACACTACACAGACAAGCGACATGAATAAGCATATCTAATTCAATTTTAATGAAGTTATTTAAATTAATCGATCATTGCACTTGGCTCTCTTAACGAACAACTGATACATCTAAATTATCTTAATGAAGAATAGAAAATACTAAATAAACATGCGATCACTTTACTTGAAGTTAAAGGAAAAAACACGAAACATCACTGTCAGATACTTAAAGGCACTCTAACAGTTCAATATAATAGTAACTTGACCCTGTCAACGCCATATACAACATCATCAACTCGAGAACTGATTTCGTTAAGTGTTCATCTGGTTCAATCAATTTCATAATATAAATTATTATTTAAATGAGGCCTGCTAGCTGTACGTCGTATCACTACTTCTTATTATTTTTTTTGTAAATGACTCTGTATCCTCTAGTCTTGTTCAAAAGCGAGATTCAATAAAAATAAAAGCTATGATTTTTTTTTTTAAGTTCTCGAGTACTGTATCCGTGAACTTCTTAAAACAAAAATTCAGGGCTTCTTCATAAACTGGCATAAAATTAAACTTGCGGAAAAGAATCATACTGTAGAAGCAAATTTATTCTGACGCTGGCTTACTTCATCCTCCGCCGAGACGATGCGGGAATCCCAGGTTCTTGCACCTCGGGATCAGGGTACCTCGAGTAATTCAACCATCCTCGGGTCACAAAATCAAGTGCTCCGCCATCGTACGCCCACGTTGGCGACTCTCGGATCCTCGTACATCCCCATCTCCTCGAAGTTCGGTGAAGATCCTTTCCTGCAGCTTCAAACTCATCTAAGAGTAAAAAATGTTCTATCGAAACTTCCTTCCACTCACTTTCTTTTCCAACAGTCGCAACATTCAAAACTTTGTTTCTTTCTTTCCAGCACTTGTCTTTGCTGAAGTCGAACACATAGAGGAAGTTGTAATAAAAACTTTTAACTTTTCTTCCTACAAGAAAGTTATTAAGTTTACTATGAAAACAGTTTTGAAATGACAAACTTATTCAAAATTATCGTTACTGCCTGGAGAGCGTATTGGAATCTGTAGCTCATGCAAATTTACGATTATAAGTGTATAAAATGGCATTTATGATCATAACTTTGAATACTAACAAACATATGAAATATTTCGTATCTTTACACTTTTAAAAATTAACCTATTTATGTATGACATGTTTGGTTATTTCCAAAATATGCCACGTATCACAATAGTTTTATACTTCTGTTAATATAAAAGTAACCTATTTTTGTTCAAATTGAACTTTTTCTTATAGTTCACCTGTAAATTATAATATTTCATTCACAATAAATATAAATAAAATACAGTGATAAAACAGGTGTGTTGGTAACTCCTGCTTGGAAATAGTTCTTGTGAAACTGAGTGAGCATGAACGTGGTGTACTGCCTCTTTGGTGTAACTTTAGAGACTCAGTTAAGCTTTGTTTGCATGGGGCGGAGGAATGTCATGAAAGTAGAACTTCAGCAGGACTTCAGGAAAGTCGGATGTAACCGTGAATGGCCAATCAGCGCCTGGCAACGTACTCGTCCGCAAGCAAATGAGCCAATCGGGAATGAAGAGATCTGGGCGGCTCTTAACATCGTGGTCTTGAGAGCACATGAAGGTGATCGAAGCGAGTATGGAGCGGCGCCGGAATGAGAGGGCAGGGAAATGGAGGAGATCCCCGAGCCGCCGACCGTCCGGCACGATTTCCGGTGACCCGGCCGGAGATTTAAACCGGTTCGCCTTGGTGGAAGGTGAGTAGGCTGACCACTCAGCCACCGTGGCCACCAATCAGGAACGTTTAGCAGCACGCTACAACCAATCGAACGCAAGGGCGGCTGCCAGAGCTTTGCGTCGACAATCATTCCGCCATGGCATTTCGCTTCTGCATACCTACCTGTTCTACGAGCAATGCTGTCGAAAAGGCGGCCGGAATGTGTATGAACAAGGAAAATGTACTTATTGCTTCGAAGATCAATCAACAGGATGTCACTCATACTAACATTACTACTGAATTCTTCAGCTAGACCTCGCTTGTCACACTCCACACAATTTTACTGCAGGGTTCGGTATTTAAACTCCACTTATTATAATACGCAATTTGTCGCAGATTTAAGCATTCTGTCCACATGGCAATTTTTTTAATTTTCGTTATTGACTGTGTGAGGCTATTTGCACATTTAACTGAGCCAACGGGAATTCTGATACCCTACTGCTGAAAGTTTGTGGATTGTCTGTAAACAGTTCGTTCAAAAATTCGTCACAGAGTCATAAAAGGAGTATGAATCTATGCTGTTTCCGAATATAAGTTGACGCAAAATGTTTCACTGTGTTTCAGGAACTCTGTTGTAAAACATTTCACATTAATTTCCATATTATTAAAAGTTACTGTTACTTCCAACATTTCTGAAGTCCTGCAAAAATTCTACTTCCAGAATATTCCTCCGCCTCGTGCAAACAAAGCTTAACTAAGTTTAGGGAATAACACCGAGAGAGCAGCGCACCACATTCGTGCGCGCTCGGTGTAATAATATCCTGCATAAGAACTATTTCTTTTTGGGCATAGCCAACACACCTATTTTATCACTGCATATATTCATATTGATTATTCATGAATTATTAAAACTTATAAATGAAATATAAATAAAAATTCGAACTGACTAAAAATTAAGTGGTTTTAAGTTATAATATTAAACGCTTGTGATAGGTCTACATGACATATTTAGGGAAGAATCAGACGTCATGTATTGGGGTGATTTTCCAAAGGTTTGGTTCAAAAAGTGCGAAGAAACCGCGAATAGACAATTTAATTTAAACTTTTACACGTTAACCAGATTTAAGTAGAATTTTACACTAGCGACTGTCAACCCGACATATTATCTCATACGCGGCCTCGGTTTGATGCTATTTCGGCAAGCCTAAGGAACAGCGTTTCCTATATTGTCCATTACATTGTCCTCTACTGACAGAATATAACCCGCCTACTTCCTGGTCGTATAGAAGTATGTGATCTTCGACTGTTTCGTAAAAAATAATGCGCAAACACTGTGCACTGGGGGAAACGTCTTGTTGAATAACAGAAAGTTTGTTTAGCTGAACCAAGTTAATTAAGGGAAATTTAACACACTGAGGTCTGCACACATTCACTGGCACTTAACGCAAATTAGAAATGAGTCAGCTATATCCGCTACTGCAAAAACTCCTGTTCTGTTGGTGTCCGTGCTAGAACTCACCATCGTCCTATCGGTCCATACCACACCAGACACTACCCTGTACATTACAGCGGTCATTATTGGCCGGTCATCAACCAATGGAAAGTCGAGCTGATGTTGACCCAATCAAATGTAATTTATAGTGTAAAAGGATTTACAATCAATCATGTCCCTTTGAGTGGCTATAGAAATATTCTATCGTTAGCAATATCATTGTTACTGCGCTGTCGTGTTCTTGTGAGGTCGTGTTAAACACTAGCCGAGCAAAGACTGCACATACATGCGAGTTTTGTTCTGAACATCAAAGTAATTTTCAAAAAAGCTTTGCTCGAGCTACACTTGAGCGTAGTCTAGAAAGTGTTAATTTTTGTAGTTGAAACAAAATGATTGTGTGTCTTCTATTTGGTTGCCTGAAACTGTACTATTTGTCGGATGCAACTAAAGCTCTGTGTTTCTATACATGAAACAGTTACGGTTATTACAAGGAATGGTAGAACATGGCGGAGTTTCGAACCCGGGTAGTTTGAGCTCTAACGCTACGCCATAGCAACATCAGTTAAAGTGAATATTTCCGAAGTAGGGATTTTTTAAATTATATGCAGGTCAAATACTACAAGACAACGAACATAAATTAATATTTAAAGTTTTACAGCTTTACTGTTTATTATCCTGTTGAACTTGTTTTGTGGTGTTCTTCATGCCGTTATTAAGCACCAATGAACGCACTAACATACACTGTTACAACCCCCAATACTAGTGAAAAGAATTAAAACCAACTCTCGAGCTGTATTTTCGAACGAAGCCAATCAAATGAGTGGTCAAGTAAATGTATACAGTTCAATCAACTAAATATTTGATTGAAAGCACAGTTTTTTTTTTTTTTTTTTTTTTTTTGCACAACACAGATCTATTGCTTATGCAATCGTATATTTAGTTAAATGAACAAGACAATTCCCCCCCCCCCCCCAAATTTTGTTTACAAAATATTTGTTCGCGGTTACTAGATATAAGTTTCGTCGTATACGAACAAGCATTTTCTTAGCTTGGAACAGCCCTTTCTCTCAGTGCGTGGAATATTTTATAAGCATCATATACACTCCATTTTGATTGTTTTACCTCTATAAAAGCATCGATTCTGTGCGGTTATATATAATTACGTACACTACGTGCCCTTCTATACAGTTCCGTACAATCTGTGATGATTTTTTTAATACAGCATGTACACTGTGTACTTATTTATAGGTAGGGACCTGCAAAATTTGTGTTGTTTTTTAGCACTAAGCTAAAATTACCAGTGCTAAATATACTCGAGCTGGCGTTGATTCTCCATTGCCTGCTGCATAGATGCCACGTCACTCCCTTCCTGAGTGAACTGCACGTGATTGGGTCACACGATTGTGAAGTGTTCATTTATTGGAGCAGAGTTACCCGGGTCGTGTCAAATAAAGAATGGTCCAATGACAAACATATTACGACGGAAAAGTTTTTTTAAGTTTAACATGTCTTCAAATAATAATAACGCGAATTTCGCAGGTCTCTATTTATAGGCTTTAAATGAGTTCGTTCTTTGCTGACAGTATATTGAAACTTCTTACACCACTTAAAATAAAGGCGTGCTGTTAGTTAAACCAAATTGTACTAAACCCATAAACTACCATTATATAAAAAGGTAAACTCGAATATCAACCACGTACTCAGGAACCATCCCGTGACGTACAATCGATGTTCGATGTAACAGGTACACTACCTTCCATAAGTCTATAATGAACTTCTTTCAAATGAAAGAGCTTTTTCAGGGAAATGCATGTCATTTTACGTGAATTTCCTGAAATTGCTGACTGCAACTTTATTGTTGTTGTTATTTTTAAAAATAAAAGTTTCATATTGGTCACGTAAGAGGCACAGTCGGTATTAAATAATAATACTTTTGTTTTGGAACATGAATCTAACACTATTCCAAACAGCCACACACACACACACACGCACTCGACAATCGTACTTACATGCACGTAGTAATGCACAAATAGAAAGTAAAAGTGAAAGACACACATTTTGAGTTACCCGTGCAGTTGAGAGGTTTCTAGGTACAGTCTGTTTATACGTAACATAGGATAACTGTTCTATCCCAGCTGCTTAATGAACGATCAGTTATAGTTACAACGATAAACAGCACTTTTCTTGAACTTGGCTATGGTATTCGTCAATATACAAACTGTCTACGAACGTATGAATGAGCGACAGAAGAGCCGGGCAGAAGCTCTTTGGAATGGATGGGTTCTGGAGAAGTCTGCATACATCTCGCGTTGAAGTGCGTGCAATAATACTGCCCCCAGGGAGAGTGAATGCTCTACCGACTGCGACAGATCGTTTGGAGATGCGATGTTTACAACGTCGCGAGAAAGTTAGAGGTGGTGGGGAGGGGAGGGGGAGCGGGCGAAGGAAAGATATTTCAAGAGCGTGATCGAGTAGGCTCAGCCTGGCTGTAGCGAGAGATTTGCGTGGATAGAATGCGTAATGCGAGAAATGAAAATCGACAGGGCGCCGGGTGCGATCTTGGACAGACAGCCGGGGATGAAGGAAGGGTTTACTTTACTACCGCTAGGAAATGTGTGAGTAGTATTTACGCTGGATTCACAATTGCACGACAAGTATTACACCCGGAGCTCGGTACGAGATTTCGTGCAATGTTTACTCAGTGTTCACAACACCACTGTAGCAAGTTTCCCACGAGTGTCGTGATTGGCTGTTGTAAGAACCTTAAAACGGCTAGTAACTCATAGAACTATATTAATCTTTTAACAAAATTGAAATGCAATAAAAAATATTGCATTTTAAAAGTAGGTAAATATACACGTAATTTTATTTTGTAACGTTCTATTCGCCTGCTTTGCGCACCCCGACGAGCTCGGAACGACAAAAGCAGTAATTTATTCTAGTTTTGTCGTGCCGTCGGCGCTACGATTTCATTGGGCTGACGTCGCTTCTTATCGGCTTTTCAAAATGTTTCGTCCTGTTTGGGATGACGCGTCGTTGCTTTCATGACTCCAGCAGAAGAAGTGTTACGTTAAAATAATGGAGTACAATTAAAAATCACATCGGGAATCTGGTAAAAAATAAACATAACGAGAGACAGGTTTCCACGTTCATTACTGTACAAAAAAATTAACACATAGGTTATTGTCTGCTACTCGACATCGGTGAAGCATCGTTCTCGGTGGGTGAATACTAGGACGAAAGAAGTGACGAGGGCTTGTTTCAGTTTGATAGTTTGTAAGTAATCTCCGAGCTACTGTTATATCACTGATGTCGTGAATTACATCTCCGTGACCTTATTAGGCGGGAGCCATGCTGTGTATCTGGACATACCGAAAATCACGTAGGAAAGTGATCGTCCCCTAAGGGGCAGGTAACCAGCCGTCAACAGCGGTAATGAAGTCACGTAATCTTCGCGTATTGTCGGGCGCGTACTTGGAAGAACGCGAGCTGATTAGTGGCTTCGTGGCACACGCATGATCGCACGCACAGTTTCCTCACACACAGAAACACGCACATTCTCTCTCTCTCTCTCTCTCTCTCTCTCTCTCCTCTCTCTCTCCTCTCTCCTCTCTCTCTCTCTCTCTATATATATATATATATATATCTGTATCTATCAATCTATCTATATCTTGGGGACTGTCGCTCTACGCGATTTCCATTCCACGGTGGTCTGGTTGGACAAAAACTAAACGCAGAAGGATTAATGGACTAGGAAGAATAATGCCCTTTAAAAAAACCACGAGTAGAGGAACAGACTAGAATGGGCGCATTCCTTTAGCACACGTCTCGTGAAGAATTCCATGACATCTTTTACCGGTGTAAATGATTTCAAATTCAATTTTCATACTTTGGTTCTTTCATTGTATTCGATATACCCCACAGACGGGACAATGTGTTTGATGTGTGGTCTACTTAAAAATATATATATATATATGTTATATACATCACTGGACATAAGATGAACCGCATTTGATATAGGTTAAAAATAATAACTGTCCGCTTCAGTTCTCCATCTATAACGAAATTCCAACAAAATAAGTTGATTTAAGTCGATATGATATTTCTTGCGAATCCATAAATCATTTTTGTAAGCCAACACCGTATGTAAATTAGACGGAAGAATGCCACAAATAAAGAGATCTACAAGAAAAATTAAATTACTGACTCTGCTAATAGCATCTTATAAACAAAACAATGCTTCCACTTAAGACAAGAGGAGCTCATCAGCCAAAACTCAACTATACACAGCGTCATTTATAATCTATTCGTTTCGATTAGCAATATATCATTTTATGATTGTGCAGGCTAAGAAGCAGTAATTTTGTGATTAGTCATTATTACATTATCAATGCTTATACATTTCCGAGACATGTAAAACGAGTAATAAAAACACATAAAATTTGATTTTACTGCTACATTGAGAGAAAATCTGAAGGAAAAAAAAATTGGGTTTGGCTCTGTTGGGGACACGGCCGTTTGTTTTGCGTGAATTACGTCTACGTTGACGCGCTCGGACGCCTTGATGTTTATTTTACGTTCCCGGCACCGCTTCAC
The DNA here is from genome assembly GCA_029891345.1 of Dryococelus australis. Taxonomy (NCBI): domain Eukaryota; kingdom Metazoa; phylum Arthropoda; class Insecta; order Phasmatodea; family Phasmatidae; genus Dryococelus; species Dryococelus australis. The sequence continues at coordinate 125,334,445 of CM057002.1, forward strand.
TCGATCATATGGGGTTTTATGGGTTTCTCTGGATTGCTTTTGAGATGCTCTTTCCAACCGTATACAGATGTATTTCGAGTTGGCTTTCTGACGAATACAGGCCGAAATTTTGTTAAGTTTTCTTAATTTTTTTGTTACATTAAACGCATACAATTTCACCATAACCACGCCACACAAATGTTTTTATACACGCAGTCGATTGATATTGACGAGAGCTGTCGATTTAAACTCAAACGAGCGTCGTAGCTTCTCCTAGTCCTAAGTTATACTGCGTGTAAGTTATGAGACGCTGCGAACCGAACTCAAAATTGAGCAGCTCTTCCCCCCCCCCCCCCCCCCCCCCGACAGTCGATCCATCATCAACGCGCACCATGCTTCGTAGTCCTCACTCAACGTAACATATTCTTTGATCCTTTGGCAATCGAGTGGTGTAAAAGAATTCTAAATGTAGACGATAGATTCGTAGCTGCAATGCACAACTGTATCCCCCCATTTTATCATCATCGAATTTTTTGGATTGCCTCCCACTATGGTTGCAAATTTAAAGACGTATTCACGTCAAAATAATTGTTTGTATAGGTCCAAAAATATATTTAGTTTCCCTAATAAAATATTTTGCTGAGCAAGAAAAATTTGAAAAACAACAAAATTACTTTTATTCATCTAACAGAATACACGTTCGAATAAACAAAACCTCCGCGTTGGACCAAAATGAATTAGACTTCCAGCGCAATGTCCGGTTCAATTGACTGCAAATATTTGTTTAGCCATTCACTTCGATTGCCTTCGAAAATACAGCTCAGGAGTTTGTTTGTAATTTTTTTTGTAGTAATTAGCATAAAAACACCGTATGCTGGTGGATCTATTGAAGCTTAATAATCGTTTAAACACATTATCAAGACAAGTTTAACTGGAAACTGAAAGGAAAAGCTATAAAACTTTAAATTTTTGTTTGCGCACATTTATTTGCAGTAAACCTGTTTCAAAGTATTCCGACTTCATCAGTAGTCAAATTAGTTGAGGTTATTAAGTCGTATGTCTCGACTACAGGTGAAGTAGGCTGTTACCTCGGTAAAACTTGTGAATTATTTATATCAACCCAAACTGTTTCATGTACGTAAAGCCTGAAAAATATTTAGTTTAACAAACCAAATAAGATAAACAAAATAATCTGATTCGAGAAACAAAATATTTTATTGCCACTATAAAAACACATAATTTGGATGTGCCTAACAAACTTTGTTTCATGCAACAAAACCTTCCTCTCAGTTTTAGTAAGCATTATAATATATATATATATATTTTTTTTTGCAAAAGTACATATATTACATTTTTTCATGTGAGGGTTCAAGTAGACACTGACATTGACAGGGTTGTTGATAAATATGAATCGTAGAGCGCTGATGTGTCGAGACAATGTGATATAATGAATTCAGCGAGGCCTTTAAATGGCGGCCAACCACTGCAAGGAATGAATTCCGCTAAGGAAATCGACGTGGCTGGTCCACATTTTCTAACTCGCTTGTTTCTCAGTATTTTATACGGCAACACAGAAAAATTGAACTAAGTCCAGTTTTTACATTATCGTTCATATAAGGAATAAATTAATTTATGCCCTATTTTCTTGAGGTGACAATTTCGCCTTTTGCTGAAGTCTGTGAACAGCTAAACCATGAGCTGGATTAATGACAGTAGTGCAGGTGAAAGAAGTATGAGGATTTCTTGCCTAAAACCATTATTAAATTTTCACTTTCGGCAGAATGCTGGACATGGTAGTTAACGTGGAAAAATATTCGTAGATTACTTGATTCGATAACAAACGATGTGAAGTGGAACAGTCTGGAATGCCTTTTAAGAAGAAGCATCAGATCATCGGTTTAGTGATAGTTACATTTGTAGTGGACGCAGCCGCCCCGCATTCTAAGACACTCCAGTAAACAGGCGGCAAGGTAGTTTACTAAACACCATGCATATGTAAGAGGCAGGCAGGGCGCCCCCCCCCCCCTCAACCTTTGTCACGCTCATCGACGACGAGCTCCCAAGGCTGCTGCCGCCCGACGGACGTTTCGTGGCTCAGAACAGCAGTGGGCTGCGATCCAGGGGCGAGACCACTGAAGACTGCACGGCATCCGCCATCGAGATCTGGGACTAGAGGAGCTCCTGCACGTTCGACATAATACACAGTGGTAAGATGACTCATACGCTACGGTGCAGGTCTAGGCCGTGAGAATCTTTAAGGAGGTACTTATAGTCACTAGCGCGATCAGCTTATTTAAAGCTAGGGACTCCTTTGAGCGGAACCAGTAATCAAATTAATGATCAAATTAAAGTATTGTGTAGAGTTTGCATTGTGTTAATCAAACGATAATTCAGTATCCAGATTGTGTATAATTGAGTGAATAAATCTGTAGTGTTTTATAAAAACTTGTGTCGCCTACCTTAAATGTATGGGAGTAATTTGCTACCCCCACATTACCGTCCTAGAGTGAATTATTATGTTGTATTGAGAGTCCATGTATATGAGCAAGTATAGAAGTGAGTATAGCTCTCAAGAGGAAGTATTACATGGCGAAGTCGCCTACAATCATTCTGTGGTACTTCAGTATATTAATTATATTAGTCTGAATTCTAGAGCAGAACACATTGTAACATATTTAGTTAAGCTAACATAGTAGGGCTTGCGTTTTTTCTTACTTTATGTTGTTTATTGTTCGGGGAAAAATATCCTTAATTCAAGCAGACTTTCCGAATTGTTCCATATCCAGTTATTAAGAACTAATCTCAGGGATAATACAGAAAATTCATTTAAAAACTATAAATTTTATTCATTGAAAAAACAAAGTGATTATTTTTTAACACAATTACAAACACTTGTATCTATAAGAATTTTTTATTATTATTTAAAAACAGTTAAAATTTTATATAAGAATACGAAATGATAATAATAAAACTAATACATTATGCAAAAAGCTGTTACAACTTTGGCGGACGTTTCAATATGCTGGTTGGTTTTCTCAAGGTTCTCCAGTTCTCTCCATCATGGCGGTCTATCGCCGCTCCATCCCACTCTGTGTCACAGTTCAAGGACACCGAGTGCGTTCGTTACACAACTCGGCAGACCGTTTTTAAGTGGGGGGGGGGGTAACTCACCTCACTATACTGCACACACCGAGGAAAAGAATTTTTCGAATAAAACAAAATTTGCTTGGAGCAACCAAATTAATTGTTACTGTAGGGGCAATTAAATATTTTGTTGTTGAAGCCAAATTATCTTGTTTTCATTCGGTTGCCCCAAAACCAATATTTTGTTGGTTCAGCTAAAGAATTGTTTGAATTTACGTACATTAAAGAGTTTCGGTTAGCATTAAAAGAAATGGAGACTCCGCCGAGATTCTCACCTACGCCTTAGTAACCTCACCTAAAGCCACTGTATATTCTACAACGTGCGCAAGTAAATATTTCAAGTTTTATAGCTTTACTTTATACTTTACTTTTGAACATGTTTTATTATGATATTTATACAATTGTTAAGCATCGATATATACACTTACAAACACTGCTACTACCCTAATTGTCACAAAAAAACGAACGAAGTAGATCAAATAAGAGGCTAAACATTAATATATAGTTGTTTCGACAAAATACTATGTTCAAAGTCTAATTTCTTGTGTCTCAACACAGGGTTTAGTCAATTAAAACGCGTATTTTGTTAAATGAACAAAGTCAATGTTGTGTCATTTCAAGTTCTGTTAACTCGATAAAATATTTTATTGTGCGAACTAAACATATTTTTTGCCCTTTACGAACAAATATTTTGTTACTTCGAACAAGTCTTTCTCTCAGTGCATTATAATTAATAGGCGCCAGGAAAAAAATCAAAAAATCAGTGGCTCGTAAGCTATATTTTAAATAGGTTATAAAAAAATGCGGATATCAGCTGTTCATTGCTTCCTTACTTTTGCCTGGAAAGCGGTGATTGGGATTGTATATTGTTGCTTGCTTGCTATTGGCTCAGAGTCCCCTAGGAGGTGTCAAGTCGTGTACTTAAAAGTGTTTAATGTCTATCTTGTTCTCAAATGAATCAGCGGAATTTCAGGCCCCTGCCAATAAAGCATTAATTTAATTTATTTAGAGCATTTTCAAGTACCTAACCTCTTCACATTACCCTTGTCCTTGGTGGATACACTAAAAGTTACACTTCTGTACCGTTCGTAAATATATCTTGCAAGAGCTGAAGACGGGGTAAAGACGACGAACTATGGTGTCGTTAAAAGTATTACGATAAAGAAACTTACGTTTTCGAAATGTGTTCTTATCGTATAAATAATTACTACGGCCAGGACTCGATGTATAAAAACAGGACATTTATTTCACTTTCTAAAATTTCATGTATCTCAGGAAACAGCATTTTGTTGTTAAAGTGTTTTATTTAGTCTGCAAACTATCTACATTATCGTGTAATAATGCAAGAACTTTAAATCAGTTGTTGCCATTTGAAGTGTAGTTCGCATACGAACAAACCAGAGATGTGTACAATGAAACCTTCTTCTTAACCATCCGCTCTCAAGACCTCGATGTTTAAAGCCACCCAAATCCCTTAATTCATGCATTCATTTATTCATTTTCCTTCAGCAGATGATCAGCTTGTTGACTACAAATCATGACGCCTTATAGAATTTCATATCATCTGGTTAATAAGCCACTCGATTTTGGAGGACACTTTACGCCTTGTTATATTGGCGACAGAGTACATTACTAAAGTTGATATATTGGCGACAGAGTACATTACTAAAGTTGTTATATTGGCGACAGAGTACATTACTAAAGTTGTTATATTGGCGACAGAGTACATTACTAAAGTTGTTATATTGGAGACAGAGTACATTACTAAAGTTGTTATATTGGCGACAGAGTACATTACTAAAGTTGTTATATTGGCGACAGAGTACATTACTAAAGTTGTTTGTTTTATTCGTTTTGACTGCAACTTGACCACACATGAGAATATATCAGTATGCGAGTTTTAAATTGGTACAAATTTCAATAATTATCGTTCTTTTCAAATTGGTATGGAAATCAAGCAGGAAAGAGATAATAAAAAAAAAGAGTTCAAACCGTATTTGATAGGTGAAATGACGTTGAATAAATTCATTAACGTTCAGTCAACAACCGGTTTCAAAGCATTCGTCGTAAAGCTGGGTCCGTATATTATGTGCGAATGTATGCCTGGACAAATATTGCCGACTTCTTCATGATAACGTTGTTGGGTACGTAAAATCTGATATCACTACAAACGCAAACACAAATACATGACGTCAGGTCATAGAAGATTGGAGGTGGTATCAGTTTTTTTAAATTTAAGTATCTATCTTATTCATAGTTCGTACATGACGAAGTAACGAGATAAAACTATCCGATCAAGATTTACACATTGATTTATTTTTATATTTCTCGAGTTTCCTCATGGTGATGCTGTGAAGATTTCAATTTTAGTCGCATTTATGGAAAACAATTGGTTATTTCAATTTATTTTAAATTTCTGGCGAAACAATATTTTCTGAAACTTTGAGTGCACAAGATTTTTCATGCTGTGGCACACAGTTTTGTAGAAGGTAGTCTCGACTAAAGATCTACCATACTCATCCAGTGCTGTGAATTCAATAATACAAAATTTAACAACTACACTCAGTTTTCTCTAGTGTACTTTTCCCACTGTAGCGTAATCGTCCTGAAAATGAATTAATTCACACTATAAACATAGCTTGTATAAAGAGGATACTTAATTTCGAAAAATATTTCAGCGACTGTTTAGACATCAAGTTGGCCTATGTATATTCGAGCATTCACTCTACGGTTGGACCATCATTGAGTCGACCAGTTATTGACGCCTCATAATAGTCCATTCGTGAATACCTCCAACTTTTTTGAAGCCATGCAAAAATTGTGCTTTCAGTTAAAGGTTGTTCACGATTAAGTGAGCACTTTGTAATCAACCTTACGGATAAGTCACTTCCCCTGTACACACACATTTTAATGAGCTCACTGAGTGACATTCGCCCAGTAAAGTTGGTAACGATGGATGGAAAATAGTTCCATATCTTAAGGTCGAATAATAGTGTTAAGTGACCATCTGTGAAAACTTAAATTATTTCTTTCGCTTTCTGTTTTTTTTTAATGCATGGAAGTGTGAAAAATAGCAGAATTGTGCAATATATACATTCCTAACAATATCACAGCTTTACTTGACCAACGCATGAATAAAGTGTTGAGGCGCATGGCAATGTTAATTTTACATAAGGCGGAAGAATACATAAGGTGCACACAAGTAGATCTGAAGCAGGGCTTTTAAAAATGCTCATTTTATTGTGAACAGCCTATACAAGCAAAGCTTAACCCAGTCTCGGAAGTTAGACCAATGGAATTACGCATTGTATTTGTAAGCACTGAGATAAATAATGCTTCGCATGATTACAATTATTACTAGGCATGACCAACGCTCTTATTTTATCGATATTTTCATTCATATTACTCAATAAAGAAATTTCTATTATTTAAAGGACAAAATTTCATTTACAAAATTGATGGCACACTAAGGATAAAACCCTTGTAATAGACGACTTATGTATGAAACAAGTAATGCGTAGTACACGGGATGATTTTTCAAAGGATTGATTCAAAATGTGTGAAAATCCTACGAATAATAATTAAAAGGAAGCCATATCTATCTCGTTGCATACTGAAATAAGGAGAGAAATTTAAAATTGTCTGCTTGTCACTGAAAGAAAGCACATGTGACTCAGTTTAACAATTTTCAATTTTTTATTCTTTCTATGTTGATAATTGTGAAAAGCAACAAAATTACTTATGTTCTTCTATCAAAATATATGTTTGAATAAACAAAATCTCTGTGTTGGGAGAAACAAATTATACTATCAACTAAATATTTTGTAGAATCAACTGTATATATTTGTTCGGCCAATCATTTGACTGCCTTCGTACTAAAAAACCGCTCGAGAGTTTGTTTGTATTTATTGTGACGATTAGGACAGTAACCGTGTTCGTTAGTACATCTATTGATGCTTATTAATCGTATAAACATATTAATTGAACAATGGAACAGAATACTGGAAAGAAAAGCTGTAAAAATTTAAATATTTGCAAAAAATCATTAGTTGCACCAACCAAATCTTACAGTTTGGGGCAACCAAATGAGGACAACAAAATAATTTGGTTTCAGCAACAAAATACTTCATTGTCCCTATACAAACAAATAATTTGGTTGCACCAAATAATTGTTGTTTCTCAGTGCACAGAAATACAAATCTTGCACGTGCTTCCGGCCAAGAGATACGTCACCTAGATAGGCCTACACGTGACATAAATATTCCACACCAGCACACAACCTACCATGTAGCACTACAAACTTACAGAAGTTCACATTAACTACACAGTGTTATTAACTTTGGAATGACTGTCATAGCAAAGACTAGTGTACATGTGCAGTACCAGAGATTAATTTTTAATTTTTACTATTGTCTTTAAATATGGTTGCATTATATATATATATATATATATATATATATATATATATATATATATATATATATATATATATATATATATATATATATATATTTCATTTTCCCGCATTCGAAATTATAACAATTATTGAAATGTGTCTGTATGTATGTACATGAAAAATTCGACACTTTTCCGCTCAGTAAAACATCACAATCAAATTTTCTGATTGGCTAGTCCTCGCGAATACGAAGTCGCACAAGAGAAACAATTGGATTATCGATATATATTCCAATAATGAATTCTTCTACCAACGATAGACAACGGAGCATACATACCAGTTTCACTACGCCGATGTTCGTCTACGAGATTGGGCACTCGTCCGAGCAGTTTTACAGACATAGGCCTATGTTGTCTAAGGTGACTGTGGCAGCAGCTAATGAGCTATTAGCTAAGATTACATTATGCAGAGGACTGTGCAGTTTAGCTTACAAGTAAATGAAATCGAAATATCTTCCTATTTGTTTTACGTTCGCCAAATTTCGATCATCGTTTCCGTCTTGCTCAACGCCGAAGTCAAAGACATTGGCTCAGGCGCACTTGGGGGATACTAAAAAGGCACCAGGTTGAAAGTGCTGCTTGTACACAGACAATCAGCGACTGTTATCGTTCTTCAACTGGAGACAGCCGTTCGTGTTCAGGAGAATATCGGCGCCTTTGAGGAATTTGGAGACTCGCGGAACCGGGCCAGATTCTTCCGAGTTAGGTATCGCGGTTGTGAATCTGGCAATATATAGACCCACTCAGGTCGTAAATCTCTATATCCTTCTTGAGGACCTGCTACGCACGTTTCCTGCCACATGTAGCTATAAACTCACTCCAGCCTAAGCTACTTCTTTAACTTTTTTTCAACTTCCTATATTATCTAATTAAACATTGGATGGTAACTTACCCTACCTCCACCAATGAAATTAAAATTAATTTATTTTAAGTGGTATTAAAAAGTAGAAAACACATCAGTAACACAATTACTACTAAAGGCTGCTCACGATAAAGTGAACACTTTTGAAATGAACTTTATAAAAATAGTCACTATCCCTATCAGCATATATTTTAATGGTTTCACCGAGTGACATTCGCCCAGAAAAGTTGGTGATGATGGATGGAAAGTAATTCCACATCTTAACGTTGAATAAACAGTGTTAGGTAACCGTTTGTGATAACTTAAATCATTTCTTTTGCTTGCTGTTTTTTATGCATCAAATAGTAAAAATGAGAAGATTTGTGAAATATTTACTTTCCTAATAATTTCACAGTTTCACCTGACTGGCGCATTAATAAAGGGATGAGACACATGGCAATGTAAAGTTTACATAAGGAGGAAGAATACATAACATGAATACAAGTAGAACTCAAGCCACGCTATCAAAACTGCTCATTTTACCGTGAACAGCCTATAACTCTAATGCAAGTGTAAATGTATTGAAGACAAAAATTTCATAACAAGCATAAAAGATATTCTGTAACATCGTGAATAAACCCAAGCAGTATCATAATTATTTAATACAGGTTATTATATCGCCTACATCAATTTAATATACATTTTAATTTCCTTGAGCTCTTATGTAATTTATCGTTGACTATAAGTGTCACAACACAGCATCCTGAAACACAACACTCGAAAACTGTTCACACACAATTATTCAAGGCAGGACTCGAATCCGGAACCTAAATAATAACACTGTCTCTCTTACATCAGAGATATATCTGATGTCAACCTGATTAGGCTCTGTTATTTTCAGGGGACCTCGGTATTGTAGTGGTTAAACAGCTCGCCTCCCAACCAAGCAAAACCGTGTTCGATTCCAAGTGGGGTCGCTCCCGGACATTCGCATGTACGAATCGTTACGGAAGATGCCGCTGGTCGACGAGTTTTCTCGGGGATCTCCCGTTTCCCCCCACGCTTGCATTCCGGCGCTGCTTCATACTCATCTCACTTCACCCTTATCGTTTCTCAACACCTCTCCACTCCGCCCCACTGTGTTAATTTCAAGCGAATTCCATATTTATTTGTGTTGGTATGGTTACTGAATTCTCACTCATACATAGGATGGGCCGTATAACATGGACACCCCCAACATTTCCGGAACGGTTTGCAGATCACGAAAATAAATGAAGTTTGCCGCAAAGTGACTATTCATAACACATGTATGGACAGAAATAATTAAACCAAGTATGATATTACCCCTGGAAGCATAGATTTATGTCAACGGCATCTGAAAGTGCAGGCAAAGAAGAATTCAGCGATATAGCATATGCAATGGAAAGTAGCACAGAAATGCCAAACACAATGTCCAGATATTATTAAGTTAGGTGTTCCGGTGGCATGGGGCAGAATATCTGTACTCACAGCTGTAAGCAAGCAAAAGGCGCCCTGACTAATCGTGGCGGGACCACTTCCTAATAGCAGTTCAGCACCAGTCATGGTAGGTGGTATCGCAGTGTCTGGCTGTACGTACGCATTTAAGTTCTCGAATGAGCACAAACTTGACGCTCTACTTACTTACGGTGAGTGTGGCAGAAATGCCAAGTAACCCGTCCAAGGTATCCTGATCGGACTCCCACCTCACGACAAACGATACAAAGCATTTGCACACGTCTCTCACCAAATTCCGCGACACGCGTGCGACGGAAGACTGCTATGGGCGAGATGCATCAACACAATGAGGATGGCCAAAAAAATTTAGCTCTACTATCTAATATTACGTAAAACTATTTAATATTAAGCATTTCAGAAGTGTTTATATGATTGACGAACTACCCAAAAAGTATGCTCAAAAATGAATGTGGTGTGGTAAATTTAGACATTTAAGCAATTCCAAGAACTGATTGCATTTGCTATTTGAAAGAAAATGCCGATGTTTACTATTTTGATTCTTTTGGAGGCAATATTCCTACAAAGTTAGCTAATTACTTTAAAAACAGAAATCGTTATTACAATGATGATAGAATTCAGAATTTTAATTAAGTTACATGTGGAAATCTATGTTTAATTGTATTGCATATTTTCTCGAAAGATTTTAAGTTCAATGATATGATTTCTATGTTATTAAATGACGGGTATATTCGCATAACCATTAATCAATTATTTAAATAAAGTTTTTGACACTAGTGCGTATGCTTTAAAATCATATGTAGATACACAATGCAATTCGGGTGTTTCAGCTTTACAAAGAAAACGAAGTACCTTCTTTGACTATACAAAAACTTATGTTTGTTTTTTAGGGCATAGAGTTGTTAATATAGAAGATCCTATAAAGGAAAAAGATGAAGTCAATAAAAGATTTTTTAATAAACAAATAGTTGATTATGCTTTAAAAAAGGATGTCGATTAAAAGTATAAAACGATTGTTTCTGAATACGCTTTAAAAGAAGATATAAATTTACAATTCAGTGACACTATTTTTGAGTACATAAAACTAATAAATACTGCAAAACAGGCTTTAAAAAAAGATGTAGATTCAAAATATAAAACTATTGTTTCTGATTATGCTTTAAAAACCGATGTAGAATCAAAGTACAATACTATTGTTTCTGATTTGAAAACATGTGTAGAATTGAAATACAATATCATTGTCATTGTTTCTGCTTTACGAGATCAACTAAGTAAAGTTTTTACTAATACAAACATATTATGTTTCTATTCAAAATTGTAGAATTAATAATATGGCTGACCAGGAGATGAAAAATATGCTGTCAATAAAAGATATTTCGATAAAGAAATGGCTGATAAATTGCAAATTTAAACAAATCAGTTTTGAATTATTGTGATACACTTGTTAACATGAAAATTGAAAAATGCAAGGAAGAAAAATCACGTATATTTTATTTACCCGCAAAGTGGGATAAAAGTAATAATAATTTTCACTCAGAAAATAATAAAATTGTCTTTACTTTTTGTTGGATTGTAATGTTTAAAAAATAATTGCTGTTAATCCCAATTTACCTGACGATACTGTGACTGTTATTAAGGAATCTCAAATAATAGATTTCAGTAAACCTTTTGAGGTTAACAAATGTGATATTTTAAATTTTTAAATAAAGAAAACAAAATATCTGAATATGATAATGGTTTGATGACTACAATAGGAGCATCCGTATAATATAAAGATGTATTATTTTTTATTCTCATTAAATGGAGAGAACTTGGTGCTTGAAATGTAAGGTCACTAAAAATAATAATATAAAAACTGAAATTACTAAAAATAGACTATCAGTTCAGAAAAGTAAATGTTTTATATGTAATTCTAATTAATCAATATTTAAGAAAATTTGCCCAATGCAAGAGAAGGCATAATTAATGAATTATATAAACCTGGACAAAAAGTTTCCCCAGAATAAAGTAATTTCGTATGGTATTAATGATTGATGGCAAATCGATCTTGTTGAGATGGATACTGGTAATTTGAAAGGCATATCGCCTAGAAACAATGGATACAAGTATATTGTGACAATTATCGATGGGTTTTTTTTAATATGCATTTGCAATACCAATTAAATTAAATACAGCCAAGAATGTAGCAAGAGCTTTAGAATCTATATTGGTAAAAATTAAAACAATCAATATTCAAAACGATAATGGATCAGAATTTTTAATAAAATGTTTAAAGAACTTTTGCAAAAATATAACACCAATCATTATTCTACTTTCAGTGAATTGAAAGCTAGTTATGTGGAACTATACACTCGTACAACTAAGAATAATATGTGGAAGAAATTTGCTTTAAATGACAATTACAAATGGGTAATTATATTAGATGATTTAGTTCAAGAATACAACACAAAGCACAGTACCATTGGTATGAAACCAATTGAAGTCAATGAAAAAAATTTCAGACAACATGATGTTGCGAATGTGTTTACTAAACCGAAATAAAAGGTTGGCTATATTGTCTAATTACTATACGCTATGTAAGTAAACATATTGTCCAATATTTAGTTTGTGTTATGCAATTTTCTGTGAATGTGTTAAGCAATTCTTATGTAGCTGTATCTGCACGATAAAATGAAGATTACGACCTGCATTAGCGTACATGTATAGAAATAACGAAAGCGATTGTCATGAGTAAACGGTAAGTAAATTACGCATTTAGTTTATTCGTAAACAATTGTAGGATATCTACTTCGTCTGCATGCAAAATTACTCCGAAGAGTATGTTTTAGTATACTGCGAGAGTAGTGATTTTCAAAGTAAATTCGTCTGCTGCATGGATATTTATGATTTGTTAGCACGGTTCTCTGATTAGGAAATCAGGAGTTGCTTTAACATAAAATAATCGCTGCGTTACACTTTTGGTACGAGTTGAGAGAAAAAATAATAATTTTTAGTCGATGAAAAACTATTATAACTTGAAATGTGCACGATAATTTCTGCGTGCTTGGCTTTATTTGCCGACGCACTGCCAGCTATGTTAGCTGAGGAACATGTTTATTTTTTAACTTCTTGAAGAAGAATGTTTCTTTTCTGTCATTTAAATTTTATTATTTCAAAAGCATCCGCTTGTATGGCTAACATGGAAGCATCCCAAAAGAATGCTTTAAATGACACACTTGTCATCATTGTTTTGCAAGTGCATGACATCAGAGATAGTTGAGAAGAAATAACAATTCCTTACTACACGAAAACATGCTTTAAATATTCTAAATGTGTTGCGCCTGACATTACTCTATTGGGCCCATAAATAACAGTAGAGTCCTCTGTGAGGATACTTTCTCGAGTTCTAATTCTATCGTATAATTTATATCTCACTATGTTACACAAGGTACCTCGTTATTCTTGCTTATTCCGTTTAACAATCCGCCTAGGTATTCATGTGTCGTTCTGCTGTCATCGTCATAATTTCTGTGACCAGCGGGTGGAAACACGCTGAATCTCAGAACGTGAGGACGTATAGGAATCAAGAACTTTCATGCCTTGGCAATCAGTCAAAACCCGGGGGGGGGGGGGGGGTATCGTATTAGATGCGGCATATCTTATTCCACGCAGACATGTCATCCTTCATGGTGAAAAACAACGATGAGGAGCAGTATACGTGCCTTGTTTACAAGGCACGTATACTGTTCTCGTTTGTTTCTCCCATACGGTAAACTCACTGAAGCTGACGTACGTCACAGAAATGAACTGCAAATCGTTACCGTGCCTACATTCTCCCCGCTCTGAAGCTAAATAAGTGAAGAACGTGTCATCCCCATTTCTTCATTAATTTTCTCACACCTTTAGTTTAGTGAATGGATATTTCCATGACCACGCTCTCATATGGAAAATATTTCTGCGCCTCAGACAAAACGAGCATATTATTTTTAATGTTTATATTAATATTTTTCGATCAATTTTGCAGTGACTGAAGTGTTAGAAGCAATTTTTTTTTACATATACCACAATAAAGTAACTAAAATAATTATTTTGAAAACTGAAAATTAATTAGTGACTAAACTATTTTAATTTGCTATGCCATTTCTTATTTTTGTTGTATTCTCACTAATTAATATAATTATAGTTTAACTGTATATTAAAATTTATTTTGGTCATTTTCAATCATTAAAGCTATAGAGTGTGAGATTCCAAAAATATTTCATCGCCGATGAACGCGTCGTGTTTTGTCGGTAATGGTAGTTCCCGGAACATAAACATTTCGAAAGTTTCCATACTGTTACCGCGTTGCCTTCAGATAGACAAGGTGGCACAGTGGAAAGGAATTGCTTTAACTGGTAGGAGAGTTAACTCAATAAGCAGGGGCAGTGATATTTCGAGACAAGATACAGTTTAAAACACTGTACAGTCGTCCAGCTTTTTTGATGGACTGAAGCGAGTTCTGGTTGGTTTCAAGTGTTTGCGCGCGAATCACGAAAGTGCAGTGTCCGAGGTACGGAATCCTGCGCGGCTCGGTCAAACGCGGAAACGACACCAGCAGCCAATGGAGGAACGACAACAGCCGAAGTGTATGTATAGTATTGAAGTCTACTTTGTGTTCCGATTTATTCTCGAAAAATCAGTGGCCCCTGTCAATAAGCAACTAGGTTTGATCGCACGCGATTTATTATAAGTCAAAATCCCTCTACAAGTTGTCCGTATTTACAATACGAATTGCGCTATAACGGTCTCGATCTCTTTCAAGTATTCAGCTCAAACCTCTTACTTATTTTACGTTGACTGAGAATCAGTAGAGACCTGAAGAATTTGAGATTCATTTTAAGACAAGCTAGAATTCAAAACACTATCTTTATACGTGTTTAGCCATTGGTCCATACGGTGTTTGACACCTCCTGGAGAACGCTGGCCAAACCGTTGTCTTCTACTATGACAGCAGACAACCAATGTGCAGTTAATATCGGCATTTTTGTACATAAGACTGCAGAGTCTAGCCTGCAGGGCATTGCACTCGCGAATTTTTCTCGTCTCTAAGAATTAGTAATTGCTAGGGATCTGCAAAATTCCCGTTATTGTTTTGCGTTAAGCTGAACTTCACAGTACTGTATCCATTAGATACGGCGTCAGTTCTTCATTGGCTGCTGCATAGATGTGAAGTCACGCCCTTTCTGACTGAACTGCATTTGATTGGGACAAACATTTGCGATGTGTTCATTTATTGGTGCAGAGCTACACAGGACGTGCCAAGTAGAGGCTGGTGCGATGACAAACGTAATGCAGAGGTACTAGTGATTTAAGTGTAAAGCGGTATTCACAACAGAGCGCCACGATGCGACACGTCGCGTCTGACGCCGGCCGCCGGCGACACAGACCGTGCTGCCATCTGGTATCCTGCAAGAAAGCTTGCAATAGAGTGCTAAAAACGAACGAAATGGAGTGGATTTGTTTGCGATTTAGTTAGTAAAATTGTTATTTTGTAGTGATATACACATTTATTTAATAAAAGTATTATAATAAAATTCGAAATGATGTAGAAAATGAACGAATCTTCAGGCATCGGAAAATAAAACGCTTTTTTTTCCTAAAGGTAACTGAAAATGTTATAAATTTTCACTCCAATTAGTATCTATGCAATCTGCTTGTTGTGTACATCTACATTGTTTTTTTTTATCTCAGTTTCCCGCCAGTTTATTTATTATGAGGTACAGAAATGTTATTCTTCTTATTCCCCGACGCTGGGGACGAGCGTCAAAACCAATGTTCGTCGCTCGTGCAAAGTCCTCGACGCTCGTCGCTATCGTCAAGACTCTGATTGGCTGATGCACGACGCGACGCGTCGCGTCGCTCTATTGTGAATACCGGTTAACATGTCCCCAAATAATAACGCGAATTTTGCAGATCTCTAATAATTGCCTCTATCCACTGAGCCCAATCTCTCACTTGCAATGTGTTTTGCACCCATCACGGCGACCGCAAGACGCAAGAAAAACCCATGCTACTGTCTGTCTCATATAAGATGGTAAGATTACAGTTCAACTAATGTTTAATTTTAGTTTACATATCCTTTCGCCATCAGCTGGTGTGTCAGTTGGATGCTACACGAAAACAAGGAAATGGGTTTCGGGAGAAAACATGGCGTGTTTAGGACATCGACGGACAATTACTGGCCCAATAGAAATTACTAGTAACCAAAATCGCTGTACGCGATATATATGTTGCTTTAAAAATTATGCAGAGCTGGTGGAAAAATAAAACTATTGGTATCTGTTCGTAAATTTGTTATTTTACACACGAAACTATTCATTTCAGCATTATAGCTGGTTAGGTTCGAGAAATATCACAGATAGCGCGTATGACATGTGTGAACCGTGCGCAGTGCCGACAGATAGCAGCAGGTTCGCCGCCTCTAGATCCTGCTCTTTAAAACTTGACTTTTCTCCTATTACTGTCTCGAAACGACACGAATTTGAAATATATTTCGTCAAATTATTTGAAAAAAGTAATTCACTTTTACCATGCAATATTTGTGTAGGCTTTTGGAATCAATATCATGCACATATGGAAAGCATGGATGGACAGTTGGAATACGAAATGAACAGATCTAAGGTTTGAAGTCGCTTTTCATCCGACTCTGAATCGTCTTATTGTGCATTTCATTTTGAACATCTATACCTCACTATTTTAGCACGAAGATTAGTTTGTAACACTTACAACCGCTGTTTTGTGACCACGTAAAATAAATTATATTAATTAATCTGGGAACTCTTTTATATCGCGTATTTTACACTTGTCTGATGTGCGTCGCCAGTACACTCATAATACCCAACTTAATATTAACTTTTGTTCGTTCGTGCATCAGCTGATACGCGATTTTGTAAACGGTACTTTGTTTGTTTCGTATACACCAAGTTGCCACTCACTGACTGTCAAAATCTTGCCATCGTATATGAGATAGACAGTACGTGTGTCCCCACCTTACATTCGTGCTGTTGGCCTACACGGAGAAAAATATTTTGTTGAATCAATCAATATTTGTTTGGTGCAACCAAATTATTTGTTTGTATATATGAAATGAACTATTTTGTTGCTGAAAATCAATTATTTTGTTGTTCTCATTCGATTGCCCCAAACTGTAAGACTTGATTGGTACAACTAAAGATTTGTTTGGTACACGTACATTTAACAGTTTGGGCCGATATAAAATTTTTTTTCAATTTCGACCGAGTTTCAAACTTAGATCACATGCGTCCGAGAGCAAGTCCTTAATAATCTCAGCTAATGCGACAACGCATAACAGCGGAAAGCTTTTAAACTGATACTTGCAAATATTGGGCAACGTGTGCAAACAAATATTTCAAGTTTTACAGCTTCACTTATCAGTTCCTTGTTGCATTGTAAATGTCTTTATGCATTGTTAAGCATCAATAGATGCACTAACAAACACGGCTACTATCATAATTATCACAAAAAAATACATACAAACTCTCGAGCTGTATTTTCGAACGAAGGCAGTCAAATAAGTAGCCAAACAAATGAATACAGTTTAATTCGACAAAATATTTAGTTCACAGTCTAATTTTTTTTTGCCAAACACAAAGATTTTGTTTATTCAAACACATATTTTGTTAGACGAACAAAAGTAATTTTGTTGCTTTTCAAATTTTGTTCGCTCTTCCATATATATTGTTAGGGCAAGTAAATATATATTTGGCCCTATACAAACAAAACTTTTTTTTAAATTTTCTCTCAGTGTAGATTCTCCTTGGCGCGGCGGCTCTGTTTGTTTTCATGTTGCCCCGTGCCTCCCATTTCACTGCTGGTCGGGTGCCACACCTGCGTCCTCCACACAGGGACGACATTACAATACTTTCTGAAAGCGAAGTTTTTTCTGTTTACCCAATACGAACACTGTTTTCGAATATTTATATTTTGAAAACATTTATTATGTACCTAATTATTTCGGTTTAGTAAATTCGTGTGAGGTTGGACCCATGGCGAAGCAACACCTTCCTAGTGACGGGGTTTCCAGCCGGGACCAGTAAGTGTTCATCATCCCTGAACATGACACGAAATGAGACCCTAGTATGGAATGTAAGGGCGGGGGAAACGGGAGTACCCCGAGAAAAACCCCCGCCGGGGCAAGCGGCATCTTCCAGCACGAAACCCCGGAACGACTAGGTGGGAGACGAGCGCGCTAGCCACTGCACCACCGCTGCTCCATTATTTCGGTGGAAATGGTGGACGTAAAGGAGGCTGTGGTAGTTTAAGTTTACGTTGTGTCAAGTCTCACTATTAGTAGAATAAATCCTTACGTGACTCTGTGTCAGTGGTGACGACCGAAACACACGATTACCGTGCACTTACTTGTGAACTGAAGCCCGGTGGATGACATCGGCCCAGCCTCCTCGTCATGTGAGCGTCACAAGCGATGATAGATGGACACAGCCTGATCCTCCATCAACGGTAAAACACTTTCACTATAGTCCGATCATAGTTGCTTCCAACTCTTCTGAAGTCATGCTGAAACTATACTTTCAAGCTATTTCTCACATTCTTGCAAACTCAGCTTAAACAAACTAATAAATGTGTACCAAAGGGGAAACACACCGTATATGTGAACACTTAGAATAATAATATTTTTATGGGGGATATTTCTTTATATTCATATACATTATAAATTTAATATTATAATTAACTGGTTAAATATGAGAATAAATTATTTTTAATCAAAAAAATGATATAATTTTATGTTAGCCGCTATATAAAACACTTGTGATTCATGACATATTTTGGAAAACAACTGAACGCAATATCCTAGACATGAGGTGTTTTTTCAACTGGTTTATTCGAAAAGTGTGAAGATATCGCGAATAGACTAAATTATTGCAGTACATTTGTGTGACCTGAAAAATTTCTAACTGGGATCACACATTCACAGGGTTACGACAGCAAAAAACCGGCGCTTATCGCATATCAAGTTAGTCACCTGTGAAGGAGTTTCATCACACATCAAGATAGACGTTTTAATGCCATTTGTATTTACGCAAGAGACGAAGCTGATGTGCTTCTAAGTTAAAATATTCTCTGAGAGAAGAACCATTTTTTTTTTTTTTTTACTTTAAAACTGCCCTCATAATCATACTGTAGGTTAAGAGCAGAAGTATAACTTATGAAATAATGTGTAAAATTTTTAATATTTTACCTAGATGTGTACTATTTATATAATAAGTTAAGCTTCTTGTAAGATAACACGTAAACACTTTTTCCAATTTATTATGCGTTATGTTAAACTTAAAGCTATTATTTATGAATATTCTGAAATATATTTGAGTGAATGTTATTCTTCCTATATCTGATATGATAAGTGTTGGTATCGGACAACGAAAACAACAGCGAGATGGGTATGCTAACATGAGAAATTTATTTTAATAATAGTGTAAATAATTGTATTTTTGTAGAGTTACACTGTAAAAGTCTAAATATTTTATCACTTTTTCTGCTTGACATACCCAACACTGCTAAGTATGGTGCTGTATTTTGTTTCTTTGTGACAAAATCGCCTATAAATGTCGCACGTGTTTCCATGTCACAGTTCCAGGGCATACAGGTTTTTAAAAATATCGTTTAAGCTCATCTCAAGCCTCTATTAATAACTAATTATAATGATTAACCTAAGACCTCTCTTCCCCAACCACTCCAGTCATGTGTATGATATTTAAAAATCAAATTAAACCAAATACACCTTTGGCATTAATATCCGATTTTTAAATTATCCAAACCGTCGCAAGCCCCTTACCAGCAACTAAAAGTCATAACATTTTCAAAATTTCGCAAAATTTAACTGGTGGGACAGACTAGGTGTCCCCAACCTGGTCTTAATAATGATAACTATAGGCTGTTCAAAGTAAATTGAGCACATTTTAAGGCCCTTTCAACAGGCATTAGCCCCTAATAAATTGATTTTATTGCAGCTCCAGACGTTATCTGTTGGGAGTGATAAAATGTATATATGGTGTTTATTAGTCTGATGGCGATGTTTAAATTAAAAAAGTGGCAGGAAGATAGAAATCTGATAAAAATAAAACTTCTGTAGAGCCTTAAGAAGTGCTCACTTGAACGTGAACCTCCTATAACTGGGAAAAACAAGGACCGCTCACAGGACCTGTACTTCCCTCGCGCTGAGGGAGTAGTGTCCCAGTGATGATGAAAGTCTAGCATCTATCGTGCACGGGGTCACAGCCACGGTGTGTAGGAGGCGTCATCGGTTACCGCAGTGGACCAGACCTGCAGACGTATGTGATACACACGTGCGTGATTGACAGTTGACGCTGACGTAGCAGTTCTTGAAGGGAACGCATTGGGATGAATACACCCTTGTGGTGTATTGCAGTTGTAGTTTGATATTTGATTTAAGATCCAGTGCACCGAATGTTCGATGCTGGTTCCAATCAAACTCCCCTTCCCGACTCAGCCACTTTCCTCTTTCCTTGTTTGTCCGTTTAGCGACAGATCACGTCACTTTAGATGCAGCACCTGATTACAGAATTCTCATCAGACGATGTTTAAAGTCAATAAATTATCAAACCATACAAAAAATGCAAACATACATGGATCGTTGTTGTTTTCCCACGTTATGTCAGTAATAAGATAATCCAAAGGTTTCAAAACCACCCTAATTTAGTCCGATGATCGGTTTTACATTTGCCGGTTTAGTATATTACTGAACGTATTTTCTCTATTATTGATATTATGATTTTAATAATTACTGACTGAAAATTGTGTATTTCAAGATAACGTTATTATTTTACAAGAAAATTATATTCTTAATTATTCTCTAGCCAACAACATCATCCACCGGTATCATTCCTCACGAATTTCAAGAAACTTGTTTATTAGTAATTGTAACATTTCTATAGGTTGAACGATTGTTTTATTCTGATATGGTAAACAGTTTTACAGTTACCTTAAGGTAAATCATATTAACGTCTAATTGTACAGGAGACTTATATATACATTTAGGAGCCAGGTCACCTGATCAAATCCATTCTGATCCACGGTGTTGAGACTGACATGTCCGACGGGCTGCCTGTGTGGAGTTGACTAACTGTACGTGACACCTACACAACATTTCTTAGCCTTCTTCTATAATTAATTCTTAAGTGGAATTACTACAGTCGATGCTAATGGGTATAATTTTTATTTTTATTGTGTAGTTTAAACATGTACAGATTTTATTCAGTGCCCTACAAATGTGTTCCTATTTCAATATTTAAATAAAATATTCATACACTCGCACACACACACTTGTTCTAACGTGCTCTTAACTCAGACTCGCGTATTCCGGAGAAACAACACTAATAATACGATTTATTTTGTTGGACACAATCTGTGGGTACCAATTCCACACATTACATATCAAGAGGAAGGTAGATTTATAGTTTTTAGGGACATGTGTGTAGCTAAAGATGATATAATATTTTTAAAATTATTTCTTCTGAAAATGAAATGAATACCTTGATGAACTCTTACAAACGTAGTACAAAAGAACTGCTTCGATGAAGAGTTAATATGCTTGTAATTAGATCAAATCTTATTACTAAAACTAGGAAAATATGTATATCGAACAGTGTTGGCATAATTTCAGTGTACACCACTTTCCCTTCTAAAACCAACAGATACGCTTAGACACAAATTAATGACTTTAAATGCATCTCGCGGTAACAATCGAAACTGGGAAATAGGTTGAATAAATTATTTTAATATTTTGTTGTAGCTACAGAGTTCAAAATGCAACATTAATTCAGGACATGTAAAGCAGTTAAACGGCGACCCGGTTTTCAGTCAAGAAAACATGTTTAATTTTCTTGAAACACGATACGTCTTACTGAGACAGTTTTCAGTAAAGAAAACATGTTTAATTTTCTTGAAGTTCGATACGTCTTACTGAGACAGTTTTCAGTAAAGAAAACATGTTTAATTTTCTTGAAGTACGATACGTCATACTGAGACAGTTTTCATACTTCTTTGTTGGAACTTGCTCTTGGAGCGACAGGCGCTGCAACCCAACCAACGGACGGTACAAAAGTGTTGATATTGTAAGTTTGTTTTAACTTTTACCAAATAATCTTTAGGTTGGTAACCACTGGCTGATACCAGTTCGTCAGCCTCTGTGTACTGCAATAAATTACGCGACTTTGACAGTTAAATAAGACGTTCTATTTCTACATTTCTTCAAATATACGCCTATTTGTTTTTTAAAATGTGTATCAATGCTACCTTTCCAAATAATACTTCAAGCAGTAAATAATACTTCAAGCAGTAAATAATACTTCAAGCAGTAAATAATACTTCAAGCAGTAAATAATACTTCAAGCAATAAATAATTTGATTGTAAGAACCAATGGTTTACGAGCATATCAGAAGATACAGCTTCACTCGTCTTTTCACTCTTTTATAACACATTCCACTCTTCTTAAAAAATTACTGCATATGTACAACAGTTCTAATTTGACTGAAAATCATGTGTTCATTCGTGTATTGTGACTGTATTACATAATTTCTGCGTAAAGTCGTATATTACCCTCTTTAAATTAATGGGAGCGTCAAGAAATTATGTACAATCACAAGCATGTATTCTTCTCATAAGTAATTTTAAGAACGTGCCATTAATTAGAAAAGAAATATCATAGTTACTGTACATAAATTTCCTATTTTAAAATGAAAGCTGTTTTGTTCACTATGCAGAGAGAGAAAACATGTTACGGGATTTAAATTTTCCCACCTATGTTGAAGAACTGCTATAATCTCACTACAAAGTTCAGTGATCCAATCCATCAGAGTAAATAGAAAGTATGCGACAGAAAAATGAACTATGTTTTGATTTGTCAGATATTTTAACAAAGCTCATCGTGTTCTCCAGTTCGGAACTGACAGAGATGCTAAGCAATTCATAAAGCTTATATAGTCCCATGTATTTTCTTATAATTCGTACAAGGATAATACATTTATTTGTTGAGGCGAAAAAGGAAGATCGAATTGGCGCTGTAGTATATCTGAGTGAAAATAAGGCATTTTAATTACATTTGGCTAACGCTTACGTCGGTTTGTTTTAAAACTGTGTTTTTTATTTGTTGATTATCCCTACGTATGCCGCACTAACAAGCCAAAAATGATGTTTGTCTTGCTCGTTGCCTGGTATATAAGGCTATAAAATTATAACCGAAAGCCGTTTATCAACAAACAATAGAAAGAGAAATAAATTTGCGGGAAACCTTGATGGAGATAATGAGAATTCAATAGTCACAAATTCTCATTAGAATTTTACGATGGCAGATATTTTTACGTACCGACATTTGATGGGTGTTATTTGAACAAAGGTTATTTCTGTACATCGCATAAGGTATAACTTAGCAACACAAATCAGAATCCACTGCCGGCAAATGCCAATTTTTTTGTTGGATAATGAAACTAAATCTTCTGTCAAATACCGTGTTAGGTAATGAAGATTCATTTCTCTAATTAGGTTTATTTATTTCTTCGTTTCATTGTTGTAATTTGGTTTCAGAGAAGTTTCTATCTTTCCTCGCAACCGTGTCTTACTATTATAGGATTATCGGGAGTTATTTAGACCATTCCGAGATATGAAGTACAGACGTTTCATTTTCAATTCAAGAAAATGGTTTATATTGAAATACTATTTAGTCATTAACTACAGTAAAAAATGATCAGTAGAATTTTTATTTGACAATTCGTAATCATAATAACAACAATAAATATGAACATTATTTAAGTATGTAATATTTAACAAAATTAAAACAAAGTCTCGAATGTTATGTTACGTGCCCCACCATGAATTTTCTAGAATCATATTTTATAGCGTGTTACTGGCTGTGAAAGTTACATTCACGAAACCAAAATTAGTAATATTGGCGTGGGTTATAATTTCAAGAACTGGCAGTTTCTGAACTACACGAATCATAAAAATCTATAAATTACAAAATGGCCGTTAATATTCCACAGAGTCAACCCTGCAATATTGTGTTGTCAGCTACTTTGGTCGACATACGCATTCACAAACTTTTTTTTTTTTTTAACTATCTGTAAAAAACTATTTTACAACGCTATACGGCAAGTTTTCCTGCGCTATATTAGACCCCTAAAGCTGTTCTTTTTGACGTAATTATTTGAATAGTAATCCTGTAGTGAAAGAGGTTCAAGGCATGTATGTGTGAAATATGTTTGTATTTGAATTTGGACTCACTTTATTTAGTTAGCCGCCAGATTCATTAGCTTTATAGCATGTAGCGTGAGACTTACAATGTACAAACCAATAATATAAATCCCAAATTTAGCATTATATTTAAGGTGCTAGAGCTACAAGTTTTCTATTATATTCGAGACATCTGCGTTCGTAGAGTCAATTCCTTGACGCAGTTAACATAAAATTAGGGCAGTGAAATTAAAGGCTGTTCATGATAAAGTGAGCACTTTTGAAATCAACCTTAGAAAAATGTCACTGCTCCTACCTGGCATGTATTTTAACGGACGCACTGCGAGACATGCAGCCAGTAAAGTTGGTAACGATGGCGGGAAAGTAGTTCCATATCTTAACGTCGAATAAAGAATGTTAGGTATCCATCTGTGATAACTTAAATTATTTCTTTCGCTTTCTGTTTTTTTATACATCTATGTATTAAAATGAGCAGATTTATAACTATTTACTTTTCTAATAATTCCACAATTTCACTTGACCAACGCGTGACTAAAGTGACGAGGCCCATGGCAATGTTAATTTTACATAAGGTGGAAGAATACATAACTTGCATAGGAGTAGATCTTAAGCAGGGCTTTCAGAAGTGGCCATTTTACCGTGAACAGCCTATACTGACCAAGTACCATGCAATGGCGAGTGCTGAGAGGGTTGGCACGCGGCTTGTTGCAGGTAACGGCTCCATCACGACTGCTGTCCTTCGAGAGATCCTCAAGGAGCTGGGCGACACAAAGTGTCGGACGAGGATGTGGACATGATGATAGAGGAAATCGACACTGACGGCTCTGGAACCGTGGACCTCAACTTCAAGGCCGTACCTTTGCAAGCCATCCGTCAGTGCTCCGCCAGTGAGGAGTTGAATGAACTTCCAAAGAACATAAACAGCAGCTTTTTTATTTATCCAGCACAGCGTCTTCAAAACTAATTTTTCACAAAATGAATTACACTTGGTATTACACTTACATTGTTCCAAGAAATTTTAAATCCTGCTACTCTTTTTTGTTACATGCGGCACGGTTGCTAAGAGGTACATAAAATGTGACTATACATCCTAATTACAATGGACTGCAAAACACAGTGTTTAAATATTTACCTACATTATGATTAGTCCTGGAATCTTAACTAGAATAACCATTATTTCATCTTTATTGCCTTAGCTGTAATAGCAACGGATATCTGATAAATAAAATAATGTTGGTGCCTACGAAGTAGATAAACTCGTTAAAGGTATGATATTTTTTGCCTAAATTTAAAATACAAACATTACCTAGAAATTCATTTCGTACATATACTGAAAAGTAATAATTAGGGCCCATTATCAGGAAACAGCTAATCTGATTACAAATCCAATGGTAGCTACGTCAGATTATGAATCTCAGCACAAAGACCAAATGTTAGTCGCAAAATACCTTTGAATTCTCTTGAAAACAGATTCTCCAAAAAAAATATAAAATAACACTTTTAAGTGCGAATTTAGATCAACAATACAGGCAACGAACACATTTCAGTACATTTGACAGTTTGTTTATTTATTGGGCAAATAAAATAAAAATTTTATCAATAAGACAGCACCGTATTTTTTTTGCGTATATTTTAAAATTCTAGGGTCCCGAGCCGGAGTAAGCAATGGATAAAAGTTAGATGAGTGATTTTTTTTTTTTTTTTTTTTCAATTTGCGGTATAATAATTGGTGTTTTGTTCATTTACTAACTAAATTTTCAGTGATTAATGAAACTGTGATTTTTAGATAGCAATAACATGCAGATGACATTCCCTTTTCACAGGAATACATTTTTGTCAATACTACGAGGTATTAAATGTGTCTTTCTTTTATGTCCGGCGCCGAACAATAATACTATCGCGACTTAACAACGAACATACGTTGCGTCCTTTGCTTTCCTTAATGCGTTCTTCTACAGACCTTTTATCCCATTTCGTACATTTTATCCATTCTCGCCTTCCTACATTGTATATAACAAACTATAAGGCGTTCACGGTTAATTTAGCCCATTGAAACCAACCTTTAAAAAATGTCACTGCCCTTGCATTTGTACATTATGACGAGCACACTGACTTCTACGATTCCCTCTAAAAACAATCTGTGCTCCATAGCCAGCTCTGATCACCTCAATTTTTCTCAAGGTGCTATAATCTTAACATTGCTTGTTTTAACGACTTACCCATGTTTTGTTTATCTTGCCTGAAAGAAAGCTGAATTACGTATCTTCCATTGGTGGTGCATGTATGTGTTGTGAAGAAGTGTTCCTCACACATTTTATCATCTGCAGACATCATGCTAGCTAATGGAACTTCTTCACACTTCCAGAAACTTTGTAGTTGTACATCCAGATTAGTCGTTATAATCAAAAGTGACAGTGGTGGTTTAACAAGTGGTTCGCATTTGGCTTCACCAGTCACTATCCAGCCAAACATGGAATAAAAGGCATTTGGCTCACCTGATATTTTATCTCCAGTCGTTAGTTCGCTAGCAATGTCTGCTGACAGGAGCATATCAACCTTCCCAGGCGTATCAAAAGCTGGATCTGCAAACTTTTAAGTCGTTTAGATATTTTACTGAACTAATTGCAATTTTCGAAGATGGCATACAAAGATTTATTTCAGTTTGAATCGTAGTCTTTGTGTCAAAATGAATGTGCTCTGAATACGCAGGTTTAACAGAACAATGTTCTACTCCCCTTGAGCCTAGCACAGGAGATTGGCCAACACTAGAAATTTCCACACACTCACAATAGCGTCTTAGGCCTAATCGCTGTACAAAATTCTCTGTCAGAAATTAAGTTAGCGATACCCCATCCAGAAAGGCTCTCACAACCTGGAGCTGCATCTACTGTGATATCCTACATGAACAAGAGCAGATGACAGCAAAACAGTAGTTTGTTGACTATGTCTCACTAGATAAGTGCAATGCTTGCACTTTTTTAACAGAGGCATTGTGATCTGAGGCATGCTCTGAACCTTTATCAGATTGTTGTTCCTGGGAGAAATTAAGTAATGAATGATGTTTCTTTTTGACACTTCCTGCAAGAGAATTTTGACATACATCGCTGGGCACTTTGATGGGGTTTCAAAGAATCAAAATGCAAGGACTAGTCTTTAACAAACTTAATTCTGTCATCGACTGATTTTGACATAAACTGCTCACATTTATGCAGAGCATGATTTTCCTTGCATATGTACAACTTGCAACATCTTGAACTGCAATTATTGTCGTGCTTCAACTACTGGTTTACTGTCCACTAGGTTTCACACCTGAGGATGGGGACTTGTTGGTTCGATTTACACGACTCTTAGTCATGGGTGCACCCTGAGAGTTAACTAACTGTGCATTTTCACTCGCGACAGCACGTCGTTCCAGAAATGTTAGAAGATCATCACATGTAGGGAGATCTTGTTCTATCGATATTTCAAAGGCCTGGCGTAGCGACACATCGAGTTTTCGAAACAAAATGTTTAATAAAAGGAAACTTCATTCCGAGACAGAGAAATTATTAGCTCTTAGTGCAGTTAAATTTTCCTGCAGTGTACTGACAAACCGTGAAAACGATTTGACAGTGCATCTGTGGAGACAGTGCAGTTGGTAAACGCAGAATTATCTGAACACGAATGGAGTCAATAACCCTCCAGTTTTTGTATTTTTTTTCCTCCAGCAAAGACCAAATCTCGTCATAATTCTCATTTTTAGTTCTCGCGGCTCGTCCTTCAGACAACCAATGAGGTAATGGAGCTTTTGTACGTTACTGAGAGAATAGTCTTGATGCACATTGAATTTTAAAAGCTCCGCAAAAGAAGTCCACTCAGCCATATTGCCCAGGGAAAGCAACAGCGGCAAGGTAGGTAAAACGAACCCATGTCTCACGCGAAACTAATCGAGAAAATCTAGCCGTGCATCTATTGTGTACTATCCGAAGTTGCCTAAAAAGCTTTTCAAAATGTACAAAAGTCTCCTTCAAATACTGAACTGTTCGTATTTCGGCTGTCGGCGGAACTGCAACACAAAGCAAAGTAGTTGGCCAAGAACTCATCCTTTTTCTCTGCAAATTCTTGAAATGATATAGTAAACTCTTCTAGCTTCTCGGGTTCACTGTTGAATTCGTTTGATATAGCACCAACTTCATTTATTTTCTCCACCACATCATCGAAAATGATGAGATGCAGGTAGGTCTGTTGTTGATGCTGCCATGGCGATCGTTGCGAGTTCTTTCTCTTTGTTTACATTTACACTTTGTCGTAATTCCACTCTCACGAGACCGTAATTACATGTCCGGATGCTAGCATCTCGATCCGACCCCGGAGTACCATGTAATATTCAACGATTATGACTTGGATTCATAATTTTATGCCCGATCGAGAGACGTTTTAGCGGCACACACTCGAGCATACAACACTTCCGCCATCTTGCCTCACACTGCCTTTCCAATGTTAACATTCCCATAATTCATAGCGATGCGAATTCATTGCAGAACACATACGAAAGTTAGCCCCAACGTAACTGTCAGTCAAAATGGATATTGTTGTATAGTGAACATTCACTTTTATAGCATTTTACAGTTTCGCTTGACTAGCACATGAATATTGTAATCAGGCCTATGACAGTGTTAATTTTACATATGGGGTAAGATTTAAAAAATAAAAATTATAACTCAGTTTTTGAGAACAACCTATAGCGTGATTTGACAAGTAAAACCTGTGCTGTTCAGAAAATAAATATTTACTCAATCGAAAAATTAGTAATAGGCCTAAATCGCACTCGTATTGCAAATATGTAATACGCTAATTAGTGATTAACTTTGTTACTAGTTGTTTATAATGATATTTTTTTTATCACTGAGTTCAAGAATTGGAGTACGTATAAAACATTCCTACAAATATAATTTTAAAATAAATACACCTTGGCACTATACACAAACATATTAAAAGGGTCGCATAGTCTGTATTATTCAGGTAAATCAAAATTAAAGTAAAAAAAAAAGTCCCGAATTAAAAAAGTAGCAACAAAACAATCGCGTTAAGTAACATCTGCCCCTCCATTTTTGAATGGGGCCGTGGTGGTTCGGTGGCTATAACCTTCGCCTCCTAACAAGACGAATGGTGTTCGATTTCCGGCGGAGTGGCTCCCGGATTTCCGCGCGTGGAAACCATGCCGTACGATGTACTGTTTGGGCGGAGCTGCTCCATACTCACCTCGGTTCACCGTCATCTGCTCTCAAGGCCTCTATATTGAGGCGGTTGCATGGTTGAGAATTTGGTATAGGAAAATAAATGATAATGAATTTTTTTTTTTTTTTTTTTTTTTGTTTTTGTGTGTGTTGATGTTAAACAAAGATATAAACAACTCGGTACTTTTTTGAGCAGAAAAATACGTGCGTCTGTACTATTGCAGCCTTTTGTCGTTACGGGGCTTGACAGTATAATTTCTCACACTGAGCTTTTTGTTTCAAGTTTATGGCATTTGAGCGCATCTCAGGGCTAACCCCTTACGCCTACAAGGATAGGAAATCATGCAAGGGGACATACATCGCGGCAGAGGGGGATTGGGCAGACATGGCCGGCAATTGGGGCCATGGCTACCTCCCTAATGCCCGGTTGCACCCTCGTGGTTCGAAACGCGATCTGAGATCGTATCTGAGATCGACACAGAAAACTGTTGCACCATTCGAGCTCAGAGCTGGACTGGAGATCGAGATTAAGTTCATTTCGAACCGTCGAAATCAGCGGTTCGAAATCTCGAACCGAGATCAGCAGCCATCGTCGAAAAATGTGGTTTGAAAATACGCGTACAGATTGTTTTCTTGGGAAATTAAAACAACATCGTACGTACTGGAATATCATTCAGTGAATTTCGTACAACAATAATTCACTTAAAACAGATTAAAGATCGCACGTCCAGTTCTATACATTACGAACAATACGCCTATTTTATGATGTCATATATTACGAACCAATAGCAAAATTTGCCTCATATACTTGATATCGATCTCTCACTTTGGCACCAAGCCGACGCATCGGAGATCCAGAATCATAAAATTTCTTTGGGGCAACACTTTGACATTGGAAAGAAGATTAAACTGGATCCCGGTACGGAACTAGGATAATTTGATCTCGGATCGGGGAAGATGTTGGTGCAATCAGGCACAAGTGTACTTACAGCTAAGCTATCGCCAGAAGAGGCTGGGAAAAACCGGCATAGACTCCATCCATTCTTGAGTTCCTTCGTGAGGCACTCCTGCTGCTGCAGTCGGGCGCGTTTCACGGTATTCCACACGGGCGGGGAGTCGGCCGGGAGACAGCTATCCATCACGGCACGCGTGGAGAATAACGATCCCAGCCAATTGCGTTCAGTTCTCCTCGGCGTGTGTGGCCCGGACAATACGTCACGCCGGCCGCTGGAGATGCCGTACATCAGGCTACGCGAGACATTCTCGAATCTCGTCTCGCCGCGACGGCAAAACTCCCGGCGCCTTTCAACCAACCCGCGCCACTTTCATGTGAGAATGTACGCTGTCAAAAGCTGTTCACGATAAAGTGAGTACTTTCGGAATCAACCTTAGAAAAATACTACTGGCCCCTACCAGCATATGTTTTTACTGGCGCGCCGAGTTACATGCGCCCAGTAAAGTTGGTAACGGTGGATGGGAAGTAGTTCCGTATCGTAACGTCGAATAAAAAGTGTAATGCAACCATTTCTGATCAAATAAATTATTTCTTTCACTGTCTGTGGTTTTTATTTCTGAAGTGTAAAAATGAGCAGATTCGTTAAATATTTACTTTTCAAATAATTTCACAGTTTCACTTGACCGATACATGAATAAAGTGACGAAGCCCATGACATTGTTAATTCTACATAAGGTGGAAGAATACACAACGTGCATATAAGTAGATCTTAAGCAGGGCTTTCAAAAGTGCTCATTTTACAGTGAATAACCTATACCTCCACGCCTTTGAGAGAGACAAGGTGGTACAAAGAATATATGCTGAGTTACTTTATGGGGATGAAGCGCATACTCAATAATCTCCTAGATCTGATAGTTAGGAACCTGCGAAATTCGCGTTATTGTTTTGGCAACGAGCTAAACTTCACAGTACTGTATTTACTAGAGCAGGTGTCTTTCCTCCGTAGCCTGCTGCATGGATTTAAAGCCACGCCCTTTCTGACTGAACTGCATGTGATTGGGGCACACAACTGCGAAGTGATCATTTATTGGCGCAGAGCTGCCCACCTCGTATCAAATTAACTCTGGTCCAATTACAAACGTAATACAGAGGTACATGTGTTTTATGTTTAACGTGTCCCCAGATAATAACGCGAATTTTGCAGGTCTCTACTGATAGTATGAGATATACTACACGTCAAATCACTCTACAAGCTCTAGAAATTATAGAACGAATTGCTCTACACTCGAAGAACTCATTTATAAATTTACCGTATTTTCAGCCTGATACGTAGAACTATTTCCATACACTGTAAAGGTTGCAACATCCATTGCAATTTAGGAAGCTTACCAGGAAAATATTTACAGTGAAATGAATGTCTCGATATCGTACAAGTTATGCAACGCCAGCAATGACTTATATTAAACTATCTGAGTGAGTGATAGCTAGGGATAGGAAAAATTCGCAACTTCATTTCAGGACAATATAGACTTCAAACGCGTGTACACTGAAGTAACCTTTGCAATTGGATAAGAATTTATCATATGCTTCCTGGACGACTCCGTGCCAATAGCCGACTTCCAAGGGAACAAGAAGCGAATCCCGTACTGTTAAATGCGGGGTAGCACTGGGGAAACAGCCAATGAACAAACACACGAGGTTCGACTATAGAAAGGATTGTGGAGTCTAGCATGCAGGTCTAACCACTGCACCCCTTTTCACTCTCACGACGGATTTGTACTAACCACTAACTGGACGTCTAGAAGACCGTTCTCGGATGATGTCTCTTTATGTTGCAGCCCTCGCCAGCTCCTGGGTCGCTGGCTCCGGCAGCCGGAAGGCGCCAGACCTTCTTGACCTAGTAGGGGTCTTTTTATTCACGCCACTAGCCTAGATTCACGCCACTAGCCTAGATTCACGCCACTAGCCTAGATGCACGCCACTAGCCTAGATTCACGCCACTAGCCTAGATTCACGCCACTAGCCTAGATTCACGCCACTAGCCTAGATTCACGCCACTAGCCTAGATTCACCTAGGCGGCTCTGTTAGTTTCCCTATTGCCCCTAACTCCCGTAACAGCGCGTTTTACTATCCATCCATTTAAGTGAGGGGGAAAAAAAATCATCTCTGATTTTTCGGAAATGTATAAGTAAAATAAATTATCTAGAACTACAGATTTTCTGGTATCATGTTTTTAATTTGTGGAATTTTCTACCAATATTCCATAAGTTCGCCGCCATAATAATTCCAAACATTAAGTGAAAATTAGAGTGACAGCTATCTGAAAATATTCTTGAAAATATGGGTAATCCTGTTTCAGTGTATCTGTGTACTCACTGAACTATCCGTAAATATGCTTGTCTTTTTTTTTTCTGTGTGTCCTTCCCCTGTGTATGAAGTGGTATTACGAGAACAAGAAACGGTTTTTTTCGCTTTGCGGGTACTTCAAGAAGAACGGAAAGAAAAGAAAATTAAAATACTTAAATAATTGTTATTACAAGACTGTTCATAAACATAAACCAAAAACTGCCTGCTCCATCCCCCTAATCACACTCGTGCAATAATGACAAAACACATGAAATGGTTTATATGCAATAACGTGCGCTATTTCTCAGTGCATGACCATCTAGATTGTTTGCAGAGCTTTTGTTCGTTAAATGTAGATTGTGTTAAGCGGAAGGAATGTTGCAAAAGCCTTGGAAAATGTAATATTTACTGAGTACGCTCCGAGTAGCCTCGGGAATGTTTGTCAGTAAAATTGGAAACTACTGGTGATATGATATTCCATAGTTTGTTTGGGCAGAGCTTAGTTCGTTTTTCGCATTTTCGAACAACATTTTCGTTTTTTACTTGTAAATTTCTAAGGAAAAGTTCAGAGTTTACAAAGTATTTAACAGTGTTTGTGAAGTGTGCATCAAGTTTAGTTAGTAAATATTTATTATAGGGCTTCTAGAATACAATGTAGTTTCAGCGCACGAGGAGCCAACTAAGACATTGAAGACAGGAAGATATTTCTTCATTGCTGAATATAAATGTGTGTTTGACTCATTTTTAGCTGTGTGTGGGCATTTGTGTCTTGTGCGTACGAGGGAAAGCGGATGAAGACATGAGTAGACATGTTAATCACACTTGACAAACTTAGGGAAGTTGGACAAACCAACGAAAGAAATAAAATAGTCCTGAAACTGGTTCTCGACCATTTCCATCTCGAAAATGAAGGAAAAATCTCAGAACACAAATAAAAATTAAGCGTAGAAAAAAAAACTCTTCCTTCCCCCCCCCCCCCCCTCCCCCTCCCACCAAGATATTTCCTGTCACTGAAAACCACGCAGATGTGAACGTTAAGAAAAATTATAGCATTATATAACATAAAAACTGCTACTACGATATGTAACAAGCTGTTCGTCCACGCATCAGGATGTATAAGGAACTCTCAACGCTGCAATATATATTACTTTTCTGGGAAGAGAGTCTTGTAACCATCCAACTAAGGGAAACACAGAAGAAGTTCTTGAGATTTATTCTCTCCGTTAGAGGTGAGGATGTAGACGGTGTTCAGTACGACTGCTAACACTTCAGCTGATTATAACCATATTTTATAAATTGCATTCAAGTATATACCCAAAGATTTCTTCGAGTAACATATGTTACGTTACGTAAAGCAGTTTTCAGCAAATATTATTTTCTTTATCGCATATTAATCAATATGGTACTAAAAAACGGCATTAAAAATAAAGTTTTCGGTACTATATATATATATATATTTTTTTTTTTCGTGATCTCATTAACATACACTGATATGCATGTTCCGTTATTTTATATCAATATTATTATGATTTCCGTTTAAATACTTGGACCAACAAAACGATAAGCTTGATGCTACCAGTATTTGTAACACATGTTCCTGCAATCTGTTAACAAGCAACGAGAGGGTTAATTTACAAAAAAAAAAAAAAAATTAATTCGAAAAGTCACTAGGAAAAAATTTAGGTAGGCTGGTCAAACCTAACACAAATTGATACCGAAAACCATTTTCCCTCTCCATTCCCTCAAACCATAAATATTTTGAATTTGACACTCCACTTCCAAAACACTTAATGAACGAATTATTACGGAGGTCTATAGGTTTACGAGGAGCAGCTATTACAGTGACATTTCTGAAAGCGTAATTGCCGATATAAAATAGAAATTTGGTATAGCATGTCCTATATAAAACTTCAAACCACATTTAATTAAATTAGCATAAATATTTATTTCCGTTGTTAAGTGAAAGGCACCCAGTAACTCTCAATGGAATACTTCGGATCAATTTTTTAATAACTTGGTACACTTTGTTGTTTTTCGGTTGCATTAATCCGTATCATAAATGCTTCATATTTAACTAATTCGATCACATCTACCTAAACCATAAATACATCATGCTTAGCTGATTGGCGTTTTTAAAAACTGAATCGGCGGCTGCTGTGTTTCGTATATAGACTATATTATTGGTTTTAAACATTTTCCAAAAGTTACACATTTATTAATCTGTATTTCAATATCTTTGTTTCACTGCGCGCTTCCTGTAAATACTTCTCAGGTGGCATTTCAGAGCACGCTACCTAATGATTTGTTTGTCTAGTGTATCTATTTTTCATCTTCGTATTTTTCCGTGTCTAACACATGATACAGGAGCTGACGTCGCTAAAAAAAATATGCATTAATTTTACTGCAAATAAAACAAAACTGGTATTCATGTTATGATTTCCGAATATCTTCTGAAATTTGTGTCCCGTGCTTTTCCCTTCATAATTTATTCCCATGGGATATGCTCCAGAATTTCTACCAACATTTCATAAGGACACCGTAAAATTATTCTATAAATATATTTAAAATTACAGTTCACATCTATCTAAAAATCGTAATAAAATTATCGATACTCAAAGTCCCGGGTACTATACACAATAAAAAAACGAAAGAAATAACTAAAAACTTGTTATTGCACGACGGTTTATACACGTTAAACAAAAGTGCCTACCCCAGTAAAATAATCACACTCATGCAATACTCTCATAACTTCTCAGTTTCTGTCAATATAGCGTGTTTGCAATATTTTCCCCAAACCATATTAACACTCGAAAATTCCTGCTATTCATACAGAAATACTGCATCGTCTACTATTTTTGCAATCTCCACTACCCCACGCTGAGAAAAAAGTTCGCTCTAAGCAGACAACTTTTGCTTCCCGCAACGTAATTATTTGTTTGTATAGGAGCAATGAAATATGTCTTTGCTGAAGCGAAATTATTTTGTTGATCTTACCTTGTTCCCCAAAAAAAATGACGGTTTTGCAACTAAATCTTCTAATATTTGAATGAACAGTTGCAATGGGGGCGAATGACTAGATGGAAATTTTTGAACATTCGCCATTGCGATGCAGATGTCTGTAATGTGAAAACAGGACTGAGCACGAAAAAATTACTTGAATAAGACAAATAACTTATGGACGAGATAATAAATATGAGTATACAACACTGGAAAATTCCAACAGGGAAATGAGTCAAAAAACAGTGTTGTATTTTCTCGTCCATATGTTACTTGTCATATTTAAGTTTTTTTTTTTTTTTCGTACTCAGTCCTGTTGTACCTTGACAGATATATGCATCGCAATGGCGAATGTCCAAAAATCTCCATGCAGTTAAAACTTCTAAAATTTGATTTGCTCTACGTCCATTAAACAGTTTCCATTAATATAAGAAAATTAAAAGCCAGACCAAAGTTCGAAACCTAGATCGTTTGAGCTTCGATCCCTACGCATTCAGCAACGTCAGCTGATGCGACACTGATAAAGTTCGAATGTTCTTAAATAAATACTTCTCAAATACTGGACATTGTGTGTAGAAAATATTTGAAGTGTTAAATCTTTACTTATTAATTGCCTATCGGACTTGTTTTATTTCTTTATTTATACAATTACAAAGCAGGAGTAAGTGCACTAACCAACTTTGTTATAGTCTGTTCACGATAGAACGAGCACTTTTGAAAGCCCTGTTTAAGAACTACGTGTTGTGTATGCCTCCGCCTCATTTAAAATTAACATTGATATGGGTCTCATAACTTTATTCATGCGTCGGTCAAATGAAACGGTGAAATTATCAAGAAAGTAAATACTTCACAAATCTGCTCATTTTTAAACTTCGATACATTTAATAAACAGAAAGTGAAAGAATTAATTTTAAATTATCACAAATAGTTACCTAACACTTTTGTTCGACGCTGTGATATGGAACTACTTTCAATCCATCGTTGCGAACTTTACTGGACGAATTGCACTCAGTGCGCCCATTAAATTAAGGTATGCCTGGGCAGTGATTTTTTTCTAAAGTTCATTCCTAAAGTTCTCACTTTATCGTGAACATCTTTTACTATACAAATTGTCACAAAAAATACAAATAAACTCTCGATCTGCATTATCTTAACGAAAGCAGTTGCGTAAGCGGCAATACAAATTCGGTTGATTTCATTAAATATTTATTTATACTCCAATTACTTTTGGCCCAACACAGAGCTTTTGCTTATTCACGAATGTTAAATCTGCCCTCCCTCTCTTTCACCACAGAGCCAAACTCACCTTCTGAGTTACTACTTTTCCCCTTCTAAACTGTGACGTTCATATTTTGCATGCCTTCTTTCGCCAGCGACCAATTCCCTATCCCATGTTGGATTTGTAGAGCTAGTTATTTTTTGCGAAAAATATGAGTACACGGTAGACTTAAATACTGTGAATACCCTACATCAGTCTGTATATTACCATTGGTTGCTGTGAACCAGGAGAAGGCATCTTCATATTCGGCCGGGCCACTCAGAATTAGTCAACATCGGCACGGCTCATACGTGATTCGTGTGCAGTCAGTTAATACGTCTCAAATAGTAAATTGAGCATATCGAGGTAGGTGAACGAAGCTACAAAGTTTTGAAATATAACTTGTCTTGACTTTTGTTCGCGAAATATCGCTACCCCTACGGTTATGCCACCTTCCGACCTCTTCATCTTTCTACCCGCTGGTCGGCACGTAGAGTGCGACCAAGTTAACAAACGATCCCGCGAGAGGTAGGTGTAGTTCTTCCACTCATCGTGCGACGCGAGGCAGGGAAGACAGGTACACACGGTACAAACTAATATGGACCATCTGCGACTCATTCGTGAATGTCGGAAACTGTAGTGTGGTTTCTCTATGTCGTTTATCGTATGGCATACGAGGTTTCAAATGTTCAATCACTCTAAATTCGAACCAGCGGGAAACCAT
Organism: Dryococelus australis; assembly: GCA_029891345.1. NCBI lineage: Eukaryota > Metazoa > Arthropoda > Insecta > Phasmatodea > Phasmatidae > Dryococelus > Dryococelus australis. The sequence goes on from CM057002.1 coordinate 125,372,118, forward strand.
TGATTCGCAGTGAAATTCAACTACTATAATCAGTGAAAATTAATCCATTTAGAATCAGTGGAAAACCACTGATGGTTTAAGTGAAAAAAATTTCACTGATTGAATTAGTGACGTGAAACAATTCCACTGATTGAATAAGTGACGTGAAACAATTCCACTGATTGAATTAGTGACGTGATACAATTCCAATGATTGAATAAGTGACGTGAAACAATTCCATTGATTGAATAAGTGACGTGAAACAATTCCACTGATTGAATTAGTGACGTGAAACAATTCCACTGATTGAATTAGTGACGTGAAACAATTCCACTGATTGAATAAGTGACGGCTGACTGCAGTGGGGAATTAAATATTGCTTTTATTGAATGTAGCCAAATAATTACGTGAAATAAATATATTTATTATAGTTTTCTACTTATATTGTGCAATTCACACAAATTTAAAAAAAAAAAAAAGCAGCAGGTGACCGGGGTTGGACCCGCGCACCCTTCAACTCTAGTCCGTTCCTTTGCCGCCTGAACTACCACGCCGTTGCGAATGTAGAAGGAAATTACACGATACCTACTGCCGTACTTGGTTCTTCTACAAGCCCTGGTGCACGAGCCGGTATACCAGCCGCTATACGAGCAGCCATGGGAGATTCATATTACACGACAGCAGTTCGCGTACTAGCATTTGGCACCCTCGGTGGGTGCGCAGTGTGTGGTTTGTAGTAAATATGAACCCCATTCGTAGAACTGCTGCCAGTTAGTAACATGCGTAGGTCTATGTAAAAACTAGCTAGTACATCTTAATATTGCTATATTACTATTCACCTTTTACATAAATTGATTGCATACTAGTTTAATGTCATTCATTTTTTTTGAAAATGACGTGAAGTCACTAGAGTACAAGTGTGTTATTTTTAATTTTACGAAAATTACTGACCGGTTGCAAAATGTAGTTTTTTCTGTGCGTACCGAGATATTATCTGCTTGTAAATTTTAATGGTAAAAAAAGTTGCGTCCTGCGGAATTACGAACTGACGCCTAAAAGCTATATGTCAGCAGTGGACGCTGCAGCGTTACCACTGTACTACCAGTTTACACGCTAGGTTCTCGTTTATATGCTTTAGATACGGTAATATGTTTGATTTACTTTTTACGTGAGGAGGTAATATTTTAAGTGTTCAGAACGGTTATAAACCGTTATTAAAAGTGGTCATAGCCAATATTACTCGTCGTTGTCATATCTTAAATCTATTTCAAAGAGTTTAAAACTTCACGGATGTAAAATCAAGATGGAGAGGTCCTTTCTGATTCCTTCGTCAACTCGTTTCAAGTAGCAGCCACGGGGGGGTACGAGACCCGGCATGGAATCTGCCACTAAAAATAGGACGTGTCCAATTACCGAACTTGGTACGAAATCTGGCCGTACAAGGCGGGAAATACTTTAACGGAATCAGGTCTCGTGTAATATCGCCTTAACGGATCATTTCTATTTGTAGTTTTACTTCATGCGCTCCATTGCCATATTCCCCCCTTGTGTGCAGTACGTCGCTATTCCCAATTAGTTATAAGCTATAGGGGCGTCATTTTTGGCAAGTTCCAATAGTGACCTTATGCCCTCTCCCTTTCTGCATCTATCACACCACTTCGTCCACTATAACTTCCATAGAACTCTTACTTCCATAGAACTCTTACTTCCATAGAACTCTTACTTCTATAGAACTCTTACTTCCATAGAACTCTTACTTCCATAGAACTCTTACTTCCGTTTTACAACGTCCTATCTTAGGTCTCGCTGTACAGAAACCCGCACTGAAAGAGATGTTCGTTCAAGCCAACATAACAATTTTTTTAAAGTGCCAAACATATTTTTAGCTGCCCCAACAAAAAAAAATATGTTCATTGAATAAACTTGGAAAACAAACAATTTAATTTTGTTCATCTAACAAAATGCAAGCTTCAATGAACACAACTTCTGTGTTGGGCCGAAAGAAATTAGACTGCCAACAAAACATTTAGTTGAATCAATGAATACATTTCTCTGGACCTCTCGCTTGAGTGTTTATTTCCTTCCAAAATGCAGCTAGAGAGGTGTATTTTATTTTTGTGACAATTAGAATAGTGCTTGTTTATGTATTTATTTAAGCTTAATGTCAGTATAATCATTCTAATTAGAAACTTCCAACAGGAAACTAAACAGTAAAGCAGTAAAATTTGAAACGTTCATTTACATATGTAACCCAGTACTGAAATTGTGTTTATTTAAAAACATTCGAATGTTATTAGTAGTCCACATAGCTGAGGTTTCTATGGTGTAGTACTCGGGAGCGAATTATCTTGGTTCGAATCTCAGTACAGCCTCCAATTATTTTATATTTACCGAAACATCTTGAACTTCGGCTGATTAGGAAACTGAATAAATTTTTTTTTGTCATATTCTAGATAATCAAACGATTCCTATCATTTGTTTATACCAGGCGAAATGACCCCATGAAAATACTTTTCAATTACTGTGGATGCAAAAAAAAAAAAAAACAAGGTGGGTGAGAAACAGCGTGTTATTTCACTGGTTAGAAAATTGGAAAATTAAAATTAAAGGGAAATTATAGTCTTTATATACTTATTATAAAAGCGTTTTCCCGGAATCTTAGAAAATACGCAGTGTCATCAGACCCAAATGGTATGAGTGAGATGACTACAGAATTGGTTCACTTCGCTGCTTACATACTTAGACAGATTGGATCTTCCGTGTTCTCACACACACGTTCTCACAAGAAGATGGTGTCGTAAGTGAAAAAGAACAAAATAACTGGGTGTGTTCGTTCATTGGCTGACGTTTTCCCTCACTTCGGGTGAGAGAAATGGATCTGCGAGCATGATTGTTGTCTAATGAGAGATAAAACTGACCTCATATTCTGGTCATGTCAAGATGTACGCATTTATTTTCAAAGAGAATGTCGGAGTTTTTGTGAGAGCAATTTGGAACTATAAAAATTGATAGAGAAGCGTCGCGAGCTGCAATATGACTAGTAATTAAACAGCTTGTTTAGGAGGCCCTGAAGGTATCGAGAGCCTTGTAATTTTGACGGCGGCAATAGGCTCACCTCTGAAACATGCTGGCACGTCATGCGAGCGATAAATGTTATTTCTTCTCCTCCTTCGGCGAAAACTTATCAAGATTCACGCCCCCGCATCGTGCGTGACGTGTTATAGGATTAATTGCTAGCATGGTGCTTTGCCAGAAACGACACCAGTAAATTGCAGGCCGCTGAAGACGTATTCACGTGGAAATTACGAGCTCTTACCCGTATTGAGTGACACCCCTGTCTTTTTGTAATCATTAAGACTTTCAGGGTTTGCATTAAAGTTCAGCGTATGGCAGAAAATAAATTGCAAGATATCAATTTCTACGTTTTCTATTTGAAGGTGATATTTTAACAGGCCATATGGAATTCATACACTCAACGGCCGTAGTCTCAGAATCATCTAGATTATTATATAGTTACAAATGTATAATACACAAATGAAATGCATTAATAGTTTTTTGTCTTGCAGGGCTTCAGCAAACCGTAATGCGTTGTCATTCTCTCTCAAATAATACATTTGTAGTTTATTCTTTCGACAGATTTGTGTTTTTCAATTCCGTCGGAAACCTCAGTATTTGTTTAAGTATACATGCACAATACAACAAGAATACTGTACTGAATAATTGTTAAATTTTCATAGCGTGATTCTTGAAAGAATACGTCTTCTCTGAAGCCGTGGTGATGGTGTCCTGCTGTTATTTTACACACGACTGCTGACAAGTCCGAAACTGTCATTGCGCAATATCCTCTTTTTCCGCATCTTCAGCCTTTGTTTATGAACTGCAGCATGACATCCAGTAACCTAGGCACGCGCCTTTTTTTTATTGACTCACTTGTGTATGGCGAGCCATGCTCCTACGCAACCGGGCTACTCGTAAACAATATGATACCTACTTTGAATATGTATTAGTGCAGAAGTCGCCAGCCGAGGTCAAAATATTCTAACATTGTTTTGCAAACCACTCCCGTAGCTCAAGCATTATCTCTCAGTAGACTACAAATTGAGTCGCTAGTCAGTAATGTAAAATCTACTGCTGCCTTCACATACGCCCATATTCTAAATGCAAAAATGCCTTTAACTTTCTGTCAAATATGATCTTTTTAGGGTTTAGCCAACCTGGTGGTTGAACTGCGTTGCCGAGTGTTCGATTGATTGATTGATTGGAAAGGGCTTATTAACATCCTCCTGTGTTATGCTTAAAGGCTTATCTGGGGGCGGCTTATAAACTAACTTACAACCTAACTTAAACTAACACCAATGCCTCACCTGGGATTCGAACCCGGAACCTCCCACACCGGCGGAGAACCAAGCGAATGCGCCACGAGATGTCTGCCCGAGTGTTTGAAATAATCGTTTTTTCAAGGAACTTTTAAATGATGTAATGTCCATCCCATCACCCAGGAAATTATGTTCAAACAAATGACGAACGAAAAACAAATATGGCATAAACAAAGATGTCTGTCTCCAGCAGCATGTAGACAAATGACGAACGAAGAAACAAGATGGCGGAATTAGTATTGGTGAGGGGAGTGGGTGCGAGGGAGTAAGTCGTTTGCTGGGGATGGAACGAATGTGACTTATGGTGGTGTGGGGGAAGACCACAGGTAATATAAGTTTTTTAGTTAAATTTTTGTAAGGAAAATTTTTTAAAGAAAAAGGGAAGTTCAGAGAGAAAAAAGGGAAAAATAGCCGTCGGGTTTAAAGACTTTTAAATCAAAAAGATTTTTAAATAAAATTTGATAAAAATATTTTTAACGATTTTTTTTAATGATTTTTTAAACTAACATTTTTAATAATAAATTTTCTTATACATTTTTATCAATTTATTAATTTTTTGTGAATTTTTTGTAATTTTTTAGATTTTTTTTTGATTCTTTTCATTTTCAAGTCTCCTAACACTGGGTCACTGATCCCTATCTCCTTTCTGATCCGGGGGTCTCTAATCCCCCTTGTCTGCTCCGGGAAAAGGGAAATTTTTAGGGAAAAAATACATTTTTAGGGTGTTTTGGTTGATTATGAGGGAAAAAGGGGAAAAAGATTGCGAACGGATGACGTAACAAGATGGCGGCCGGGCGGCTCCAGCTCCGATCCCCGATCCCCTTGGCCGTCAATCGGCATTTCCATACTGCTTAGGGTCTCATAGTTACAGCAGAAGGACGGAAACTTTGCACTCCAGTTAAGCGCCTTGCGTGTAGAGGCGATGGCGTACGATGTGCGCGTATCAATGTCGCCCTTATCGCCCCTTCTCCTGTTCTTGTGCGCCCGCAAAGGAGAATAGCTCCAAATAGATAAACTGTGAGAATTATGCTCATGCAAACACATTTCCAATTAAATAGTATTATAGAAAGAAAATTTCTGCAAAAATGTGCATAAAATAATATTTCATTTACTTTGTTGATAATTTAAATAATTAATACAGGAGTTGTTGGAATACAAATCAGTTAAAAAAGCACATAAACACACACACACACAGATATATATATATATATATATATATATATATATATATATATATATATATATATTATATATATATATATATATATATATATATATAAAGCACATAAACACACACACACACATATATATATATATATATATATATATATATATATATATATATATATATATATATATATATATATATACATATATATAGGTGTGTTTATGTGCTTTTTAAACTGATTTGCATTCCATCACCTCCTGTAATAAAAATTGGAAGAAATAAGATGTAATCAATTTTATTACGTAAATTATATTATTTTTTTTCTTCCAATTTTTTCGGCTATTAGAGGTTGAAAATTTTTCCAGTTACTGTGTTCAGGGCATTAGTTTTAGTATTCTTGTTTTTTTAGGCATTAGTACTTTCTCTACCTACATGCAGAGTGTCTAAGATAGAATTAACCACTTCATTGTGTTTTCTTATATTTATTTACTATTTAACAACTGTTAATTTAGCAGTCAGCCGAACTTAATTATGATATTGAAACAAAAAATTTTGTCACTAATTGAACAATACTTTCAGTAAAGATAATTCCCCGCCTGCTCACTTTGTTTAAATATACAGCGTGTTACAGAATAGAAAGATATACAGAAGCGAAATGACGTCTCGGTTCCTTATAAGTTAACTAAATCAGGCCCTCATTTGTTGAGTTGAGTTGAGAGATTTGAAAGGCTCTCAACGGCGAGGTGTTGAGAGTCAATGTCTCTTATTTGTGGCGTGAAGCACTGCAAACTCGCATCGGATCTGTCTAACTACGGAAGTGGATGAGAAAATAAGAGGACTGAAATACAAGTTTACTGAAAATCTTTTCATGAAATCGGGTTTTTTTTTAATGAGAATCAGGAAGATGAAGTTGGCTCTCACTCGTGAGTGATTTCACAATTCTAACTGCCGTGGAACCTAGATGACTATCAGTTTAAAGATGTGCAAGACTGCTGTATATAACCCAACATGACGTCTACTTCGAGGTTGGGGCGGAAAGAAATAGTTCGACAATTAAGTTACCTATAGTATATATCTCTACTCATATGCAGTCGAACTTCCTTGATTCTAATACTTTTTACTTGCGATCCTATCTTTACGCAAGTTACGGCCGCTGTTGTCTATACATAATTGATATCACACTTGGCGATTGCTCCACGCAGTAGAGGTAGCAAACATAGGTGTACAGTCTTTTTGATGGTACAGACAGTGCCAGTCAAGTGTTTCTCGCTATGGTACGTCTCACTCTCCTTGCTTTTGGGAAATACAGTTCTCTCTTCCTCGTCACCGCCTGCTTATAAAATCTCTGTTGTCACTGTGTAAGTCTGGTAACAATGGCAATCAACAGTTTACTCGTTGGCAGGCCTACATTGAAGTTCTCTTTCCGTATTATTCAATTAGATCAGTTCTGTTCGGGTAGATCTCAACCTTTGAGAAGTTCCGCTTTTTTTTTAAATCGAATTTGTTAAATTTATTTGGTTTTCCTGCATTAGGTACCTCCAGTATCTCAGAACAAAAACAAGTCGTTAATGATAAATGGAACAAGGACATTTGTTCATATACTAAGTGGGTTTAGGGGTCATAGCTGTAGATGGTAGGACTTTTCTGTAAATTAGGGGGTTTATTCGTGATATGTGACACAGACAATACAACACTGTAAGAGTTACTGAAACGGGGAGCTGCTTTAAGTGATATTAAGTTATTATTACAATCTAAGTTATGAGCCTCGCACGCCTTGGTCCTTTATATCTACATTGGGCAGTCCTCGCCTGAAACATGAAGCCGGAGGCTGTATCTAGTACATCTACGGATTACGTCGGACGGATTCACCCACAGCTGTGATCTTCCCTGTAGTCTGGCCGGTCGTGGAGAGATTCAGCGGGGCGCCTCGCCTCTAGTCTGGCCGGTCGTGGAGAGATTCAGCGGGGCGCCTCTAGTCTGGCCGGTCGTGGAGAGATTCAGCGGGGCGCCTCTAGTCTGGCCGGTCGTGGGGAGATTCAGCGGGGCGCCTCTAGTCTGGCCGGTCGTGGAGAGATTCAGCGGGGCGCCTCTAGTCTGGCCGGTCGTGGAGAGATTCAGCGGGGCGCCTCTAGTCTGGCCGGTCGTGGGGAGATTCAGCGGGGCGCCTCTAGTCTGGCCGGTCGTGGGGAGATTCAGCGGGGCGCCTCTAGTCTGGCCGGTCGTGGAGAGATTCAGCGGGGCGCCTCTAGTCTGGCCGGTCGTGGGGAGATTCAGCGGGGCGCCTCTAGTCTGGCCGGTCGTGGAGAGATTCAGCGGGGCGCCTCTAGTCTGGCCGGTCGTGGAGAGATTCAGCGGGGCGCCTCGCGTAGGCCTATATCGGTGCGGTTGTTCTAACGTTGTCGACATATCTGGCTTCTTTCCCTGGTTGGTGGAAGGGGTTGTAATTGCTTGCCCTTGTCGCACTGCTATCCCTGGCGTTCTGGTTTCACTCTGAAGTTGTGCTGGCGGGTTCGTGTGTGGATTCCCATTTAGGGCTCTTCTATACGATCGTAACAAAGAAAAAACTTTTATGCTTTAATATTACAATATATTTTCAGAGAACTATTCGGCGATAATTAATGTCATTACACCCAAACTTCTCTTCACATTTTGATCATCTCTGGTCACACTGAGCATCACCTCATGAGACTTGCTCGAAATTATGTGGCATTTAGCAAAATAGTTTCAAAATTAAGGTGGATTTTTTGTGTTTTTGTTCATCTACTGGTACAATTACGCAGAGTGTAGGTTTCTTAATATCTAGTCTCATATAACCACCCTAAAGGACCTCCATTTCCTTTGAAAAAAAAAATCCCGTTATTTATAAATAACACAAAAATTTTTCCACGTTTCATAGGTATTAAACAACTTGTGAAGACAAGAAGGATAGATGGTACACTAAATGAATTATCAGTAACTCTAGCTGGTTTTCACAAAAAATGCCAGCACGCAAAGTTGAGCTCAAACCGGTTTAACTTTTCTATAGCGCACATATGTAAAGTACAGGTGACTATCAAGCAGCTGTTTACAAAATAATAACTTTGTTAATTTAAATTTATTACATATGGTTTTTAATACCCCTAGTATTATTGGTACAATAATTATTTGGGACGATTCGATAGTTTATGAAGTGTGATATTATAGAGCTATACATTTCATGTGACGCTAGCTTTAAAATGGCAATTCAAAATTACAAATAAATATAACGATCATATAGGTAATGTCAATGTACAATGACTGGTTCAAATAATAATTGTCCTGTAGATATGGCACGGTAACAAATAATTTTTATTATAAGCTTAAACTTTAGAAACAACACCATTATCTATGAAAAAGCATTTAGGTCTCTATATTAGAGTTGCTTACCCCAGCCCTAATTTTGTGCTAAATTTGGCAGCAATTTTTTGAGTAGATGCGTAGCTACAATTTTCAAAATTTCAGGTAACACTATCTTCCAAAAACGATAAGCAATGTTGCTGTGAGTTAGCGTATATAATGCTCGCAGTAAAAATCGATAAAATACTTATTCTATGGTTTATTTGATATGGCATAACATTATACAACACTTTTATGGTCAGTATTCTGATTGTAACTTTCTAAATACTAACCGTATCTTTTTTAAGTGGTTTACCTTTAAATTATGTGTATGCCGCATTTGACGGGAGTTGTTTGAATGCTGCTAGAACTACCAATTTTGTATTGTTTCATTTGCGCTATCTTACAAAATGGCAGATTAATGATGACACAAGTTTCTGAATTTTATTCTGACAGTGTTGACTGTCAACACAATAACCATAGTTAAAATCTAATTAGTTGTTTGTTAAATATAACAGACCATACACAAGTTTATACGACTGACATTTTCAGAACAAGCATTCCGTATGTTCGAAACGTAGGGAGAACACATTTTATTCTCGTGTCTGAAATATAATTGAAACGCAGTTACAATAACTATGTAATATTTTACCATAAATTTTGCAACATCCAGCGCATTCTCCAAGGTTTGAAATAAGTCGTCTTCTGGGCATGAAGTTGGACATAGTCTACATTGAAGCATGTGTCTGACAGTCTGGTCTTCTCCACAACCACATAGGAAGTTGCCATTTTAATACAGCCCAGCATTGCTAAGTTCACCTTAGATCATCCCAATCCTGATCTCAGCTTGTTCAAAGATTTCCATATCGACCATCCCTCGTCATGGCTTGTAACTTTCTGTTACTTTTCTTCCAACGTGAGGGAAGGGGGCACTAGGCTTTCCACAGATGTAATCTGGCCTTTTAGTTAGGATTTTGAGTTTATTTGATGTTATTAAGAAGCTCTTTCCTGGACTCAAACCTTTGCACAAGGAGTCCATGTCCATACAGCAGGTTCGTGCTATACTTTTCTACGTCCTACCATTCCCTGTTAGCTGTAACTTCTCTTCGAACAGAGTGTCGTGCTACTCCTGCGAGGGCATGACGTCATTCGACTGGAGTGGACTTCAAACAGCCTGGTGTCAACCGGCAAATGTGGTTGAGAGCTACATCCACCTGTTCGGTACGAGAGCAGCTGCACCAAACAGCACAGGCGTACTCTGCAGCAGAAAAGCACAGTGACATTGCTGAAATACGAACAGTTTGTTGTTGGATAAAGACTGTTCACACGATAAAGTGATCTCTTTTCAAACGATCGTTAGAAAAAGTCGCTGCTCCTCTCTGCATATATTTAAACGGGAGCACTGAGTGGCATATGCCCAGTAAAGTTGGTAACAATGGATTTAAAGTAGTTCCGTATGGTAACGTCGAATAAAAAGTGTTAGGTGTCCATTTGTGATAACATAAATTATATTTTTCGCTTTATGTTTTTTTAATGTACCGGACTGTAAAAGTTACCAAATTTGTAAAATATTTCCTTTTATAATAATTTTACAGTTTCACTTGACTGACGAATGAACAAAGTGACGAGGGCCATGGCAATGTTAATTTTACATAAGGCGGAAGAATACGCAACTTGCATACAAGTAGATCTTAAGCAGGGCTTCGAAAAGCGCTCATTTTACCGTGAACAGCTACTGTGATCCAGCGTGTTTTCGCAGTGCCTACGTAATGCGCATTGACAGCCTATATTTTGCGAAAATGAAATGCAATGCAGCTTTTCTCTTAGAACCGTCAAAACAATGCGTGTCGACTGAGGTGAGCAGAATATTTAAATGGATAAGTGCTTTAATGGCTTGGTAACGGTCTTCTCGAATGATTTGTTATACAACTACGTTAAAACGAATTTGAGCACTACATGAATTAATTTTTTAAAACCTTTGCTTTGTTGTAAAAGAACACCGAAACAATCACCACTCTAATGATCACATTATTTTGTAAGTTCCTGTAGCAGTTCGTTAGACAAAGTTGAGGGCCAGGCGCAGGAGTTCGGTGACCAGTTTATTTCGTACTTGGTATATGGGGGGAAAAGTATGAAACTTGGGTGTCTTGACTAAATGCTGTTAAGTGCACCCAGTTTGGTGAAAATCGGTGCATATGTTCACAAGATTTGTGAGCACACGCCCACTTGCATTTACAGACAGGTGATCCCATAAGCCTCTTTCGGAAAGAAAGATAAAACGTCTATGATCATTGCCTTCGAATACAACAATACTGCTCATACTAGTCTTTTGACAGAACTCTGGCGTGGAAAACAACTTTCAAGAAATTTTTTGGAGAGATTCAAACTAGTTCAGTTCTTGACATTGATTGGCGAATGAAATCCTCGTGTATAGTAGGCACGAGAAGACGTTTCCCTGATAAAAACCGCTTCACTATTCTTTATGCTCTGTGTGAAAATTCTCGCCTATCTGGAATGCATGCTTGTTCATGTTTGGTAAGTTACGACGTCTTTAATTTGGTGACATTTTTAACAGCGAAAATATTCCTAAACGTCAATAAATGAAACTTAATACTGCATTTAATTAAATTAATCATTAGCGACCCGATTCAGCGGGCGTGTGTATGAAGCAGTCACCTACAAACGTAGATCTGGCATCGAAAAGTTACGCCACACCCAGCTCATTACGCGGCGAACGTCTCGTTCTAGTTATCTGTCAAAACTGCCTGATGAATCACCAAACTTTTGTTTACTGAGCAACGCGTGTTAAGCCGGCGCTTTAAATAAGAAATGCCCCGAGAGAAGAAATATTAGAACTTCAAATAAAGCCATCAGCACTGAATCATCTCTGACGTATTTTAAGTAAGCAACGAGCGCGAGGGGAGACTATCTGATCTGTTTCACTATGTGGGCGGCTGGCTCCTTTTAAGGCAACAAATGATCAATTTATCCTCCTTTGCAGTCGCGGCAGGGCCTGGCGTCTTAAATCACAACCCTGGAGCTAATTACAACGATCGCCCGATATTAATTAGCAGACGTTCAAATGGAGCTTCAATTTCTCTTGGCGTTGGCAAAGTCTTAGAAATCGGTGCGTTCAATTCCAATCGCCTTCCTCGATAAGAACACACGAAGCGATTTATTTTCGAAGAAAGTTATATTCTCGGGAAACCTATTCCCCGCTCTGCGGTTATGGCAAAGTATATCCTGTAACTACCACTAAGGTTGTGAAATTATCGGGCCTGTTAACGAAGAACCGGTTCGATGAACATTTAAATGTAAATACCGAGGATGATTTATTGCGCCCGGCGCGACAACACCTGGGGGTGACTGTTCTTCCAGGCGCGGGTTTTACAACTGTGATCATAAAACAAAGGAACAACGAAGTCACGTCGCTGTTCTTATACTTCCCACAGCGAACGGAGTCTACAGTCGTAGATCCCCCCGCCCCCCCTCCCTGAAATGAAATGATTTCAGTAGATGTGTTCGCGTGGTTTGCTATTCTGCTAGTTTAGTGCTATTTCTGCTAGTTGTCGTTCGTGCTACCGGAAGCACTTTTTTTTTATACGCTGTTCGGTCGGCGGTAGCAGTTTCCATTTGGGCAATAAAAATCAACAACTTCTGCTCTCGCTCGCCGGGATACAGCAGGAATATCAAAACGAGCAAAGTGGAAAAACACGGCCAACCCGAAATAAAATTACAAACGTTGAAGTGTCTTGGACTCTAAATTCGAATCAGTTGGAAACCATTGATTCGTAGTGGAATTCAACTACTCTAACCAGTGAAAATAGCTCCCACTTAGAATCGGTGGGAAACCATTGATTGTTTCACTGGAAACGTTTCACTAATTGAATTAGTGACGTGAAACAATTTCACTGATTGAATAAGTAACTGCCGACTGCAATGGCGAATTAAATATTGCTTTATCCAATGTAGCCAAATAATTATGTGAAATATATATATATATATATATATATATATATATATATATATATATATATATATATATATATATATATATACGATAGTTTACTATTTATATTGTGCAATTTACCGTAATATAAAACAATATAAAACTTGAACGTCGCCGGGAGTGAACTCGTGCACCTTGTCGATTCTAAGGCGTTACCTTACAGTCTGAGCTACCACGTCAAGCTCAATTGATGGGAGTAAAATGAATGTGTTCTAATTCAGCTACGAAACTGCGTAGTTTGAGGTTGTATGCTCACATTGGTACAGATAGGTTTGTTAAGACGAATAGTGTGTATGAGAACACTCTCTTCACCACATTAACTACAGTTTGAAATTTCAAACTGAGCTCTGTGACGATTACATGGAATCGAAATGAAAGATGTACAAACGGAATGAAATGCTTTGTGTTCATAGTCACTCGTAAAATGGCTTTTTGAAAGACGAAACACACTTCAGAAAGTTTTTTGAATTAGTTTTAATCGTTTATTCGTTGATACTATGTTACACGTTATTTAACGGCGATTTCTAAACGATGTTGGACGGCCATTTTTCCACGAAGTTTCACTGATACGTCAGCCAAAATAGATACGGAGAGGAAGTAGCTGAGATGTTTCACTGATCCACCAGTAAAAAAATATACCACTGAGTAAACAGTGAAAAAAATGACTCACAAATCAGTCGGAAGTGTCACTGAATCAATCAGTGAAGGAAATATGGCTTTTTTTCCTTCACTGGTTCATCAGTTAAATTCACTGAAATGACTAATGTATCAGTCAGATACGTTTGAATGATTGAAACAGTGAAATTTTCACTGATTCAAATTTAGAGTGTAAGAGTGAAGATTCCAAATAAAAATTGTATTTTACGTAGATTGATGAGATATGTCTGCGTATCCTGTAAGAAGGCAGAGGGAAATAAAACACATTTATCCTCGAAAGTAAGTTATCCTGAGTTGCAAAAAATTGTAATACACTCAAATTACACAGAGTAAATAATGATTATCAAAAATGTTTTAATGACATTTGGTTTATTAATTTTTGGCGTGCTAGTTGACTGCTACAAGTCGTGCGTCTCGTCTTGCCGAGAGTAACTGCTGTCGTGCTATCGTGAGAAATATCACTTGCTCTCAGATAGTAGGAAAAGCATACCGCGCGAACAAAACTAGTAAATGATGCGCAATGAAATTGATATTCAAATACTGCTCGTTTGTCCCCGCGGCGTACACACTGGAGTGTTACCCAAACGTATACTTGAAAAAACACAAACGCTTATGTTTCGCCTAGGATTAAAAAGTGGGAACTTGTGATCCGAAAATAACAGAAATTTTATTGGCCATGATGGTGCAGTGTATGGGAATAATGTTCTAAAAATGTTTCAATATCTATCCAACGAAAGTAAAAGCAAATTTCACAGTCACGCCAGGAAATTTAAATCAATTATTATATTTATATTGATCAGTTATAAGTTTTGTTTTGAAATGTCATCAGTATTCTTGCTTGCAATTAGATTTCTTATGTTTATTTCTTAGATTTTTTTCTTTTTCATTTCGCAAACAAAATGATACGGAATAGCACGCATACGACAATTTTAACTTGTATAGGTTTAGAAAAGTGGTCTGCTTATTCATAACATTTGATGTAATAAGGCGATATGGCTACACATTTGGCACGTTGTAATTTCATCGCTGATGCAGTGTATAGGGGATATCTAAGTCGCCTCCCAGTACACCTCATTCTTTAGTTAGCCTCGCCAGTAATGTCCGAAAGTATCAAATAGCGTCGTACATATCCTAGGTCAAGTGCATAGAGTTACAGACAGACCTTGGCGAGTAAGGGAATTCGTTTACTTGGTGGAGGTACCAATACGCCTGTAGCGGTCCGTGTGTTTTGTCGAGTATGGAGCGCGTCTGTTGAAGACTAACGCTCTGTCTTAATTCAACGATACGCCACGTGCGTGAAATTTTCGCCAGTGCCTCTCGTCACGTGGTAAGTTACAAAACTTGTACGTCAGCTATTCCGCTTGGAGTTGAGGAATTAACCCTCGTAATTCCCTTTATAATTCGAAAGAAATATATTTTTCTAGTCAATACTACACAGTATTTTTAATGATTGCATATAAGTGATTATTAAAATAAATGCAGTTTCGTGACTATGAATTACTTCTTGTCCATTGTAAAAATGTGCAAGGGTATGTTTCTGTAGTTTTGTTTTGCTGCGAACAACACTTATTCAGTCAGAAGTTGAACAAAACGAGGAAACAGACGTACGAAGCAAAGTGAAGTGCAATTATACCGTTTCGCAAAGGCAGCACCCGATGTACAAATAACAACAGGCGTAAGTAGCAATTATACCGTTTCGCAAAGGCAGCACCCGATGTACAAATAACAACAGGCGTAAGTTGCAATTATACCGTTTCGCAAAGGCAGCACCCGATGTACAAATAACAACAGGCGTAAGTAGCAATTATACCGTTTCGCAAAGGCAGCACCCGATGTACAAATAACAACAGGCGTAAGTAGCAATTATACCGTTTCGCAAAGGCAGCACCCGATGTACAAATAACAACAGGCGTAAGTAGCAATTATACCGTTTCGCAAAGGCAGCACCCGATGTACAAATAACAGGCGTAAGTAGCAATTGTTACGAACGTGGCCACATTCGGTTTTTGTGGGCCGGCAATGAAGTCACGGATGGTTCATCGGTGATCGTTGGATCAAAAGAACGGTTACCAGTAACAAGGAAATATTCAAACCTGCCAGTGAATTGGCAACTTTGAAACGCTAATAAGCGTTATTCTTTATAACAAATATAATAATTTTTTTAAATTTTGTTTCGTGACGTATGTGAAAGAACGCAATTTTTTTTTTTTTTTTTTATTTGCTTGGTTATTTCGTCATGATATAAATTAACATAAAATAATGGTCATTTCATTACTTTTTCGTAAAAGACAAAAACGGAAAACTTAGTATTTAAGTCTGCTATCCTTAAAATATAGTGCATGACACCGCCACACTGCGAGAAATGTTCACCTGCTAGTACAAAATATAGTGCATGACACCGCCACACTGCGAGAAATGTTCACCTGCTAGTACAAAATATAGTGCATGACACCGCCACACTGCGAGAAATGTTCACCTGCTAGTACAAAATATAGTGCATGACACCGCCACACTGCGAGAAATGTTCACCTGCTAGTACAAAATATAGTGCATGACACCGCCACACTGCGAGAAATGTTCACCTGCTAGTACAAAATATAGTGCATGACACCGCCACACTGCGAGAAATGTTCACCTGCTAGTACAAAATATAGTGCATGACACCGCCACACTGCGAGAAATGTTCACCTGCTAGTAACAAAATAAAACTACTCCGAAGGCATTTGTTTTCGCCGAACAATGTTTTTTTTTTCCACACAGTCAAACTGCTAGCGTTCCATTGAACGAAATGCTGCAATTTAAAACTAATGTGTCAGATATGCATGTTTTTGCGAGTTTAATAATAGTTACATCAACATCGCCTAATTACAATGTTGTGCTCGTGGTCGGCCATTAAAGATTTACAAGCAATAGCTTCGGATTCTAAACGCAGTTACCTCGATGATTTGTTTTAAATATTTTCTAAATTACTTGTTATGACTCCACATAACGCTGACATAAAAAAAAGTGATTATTTGGCATGAATTCTCACGAACATGTGCTCCATACGAGCATTTTTTTTCCCTACGCAAGAAATAAATGGTTTAAAACAATCAAATTGCTTTGTTTATGTGGAATAACAGACCGTATGTTTGCCATAAGACCGGTGTAGTGGTTAGGGTGATCGCCTCACACAATTGCAAACCGGGATCTATACCCAGCGGGGTTGCTCCAGAAATATTGACGTGGAGATTGTACTGGATTGAAGAGTGTGTGAGAGACGAGATTCGGGCTGCTCTTAACAGAGATGTCTTGAGAGCCGGTGAGGGTGATTGAGACGAGTATGGAGCAGCGCCGGAATGAAGGGGTATTGGAAACGGCAGACCCCCGAGAAAATCTGCCCACCAGCGGTATCGTCCGGCACGATTCCCACATGCGAAAATCCGGGAGTGACACGGACGGGGATTGAACCCGGCTCGCCTTGGTGGAACGCGAGCAGGCTAACCGCTCAGCTACCTCGAAACCAATTGTATTGGACATTGCCGGTGGTGGGTGGGTTTTCTTGGTAATCTTCTTTTTCCCATGCTCTTGCATTCCGGCGCTGCTACATTTCCATCGCACTTCTCCCTCATCGGCTCTTGATAGCCCACAACATTATTATTTATATTATATTGGTTAAATCAATAAAATATTAGTTTTTCACTATCTAAACACATAGTTTCGTTAACAGTGACACGTCTTATCCCAGGCCTTTTTCCTTTCGTTTCTACCGTGTGTCATTTTAATTTTGAATTCTAAAAAAAATGTTTGTACTTTTACAAGAAAAATCCTTGGAAACCCACTTGCCAAGAAAATCCTTTGTAAAACTACAAAGAGTTTTCTTGTAAAATCTGCATAACATTTTTTTGTAATATTAAAAATGGGAGCTTTGTATTACAACTTACATTATTGATAAGTGTAAATAAAATTACAATTTTTTCTTCTAAAAAAACAAATGTAGTGAATTGGTAAAAGAGAACGACTAAAGCCAACATTTTAAATATAATTTACACAAAAAAAAAATGCGTTGTCGGCACAGTATTAGAATTCACACCCCTTATAGCACTAGCCCGCACTTTTAACCACAAGACCTACTTGGCTTACATTATTATCGCTTATTTTTACTGCGAATGAAGTACATACAAAATAATATTTAAGTTAAACGGTTAAGAAGAATAGGTACATTTTTCTTTTTAAGTTTTCAGTTGTTGAGCTAAGAGATTTGGACGCCTCATAACAACGGGTTATTAAGAGGTCGATTTAAGAGTTATGTTTAGCTAGGAAACACTAATAAATAATTAATAATACGGTCACCTATTATTGAACTTATCATTTCACTATGATTGTTTGAGTTGTTTTAAATATTCTACGTAATTCAAACTTGCGACACATTTCTTTTTGCACCCATAGTTTATGCACAGGCAGCTTTATGCGGTTTTACGTTGTTGAGTGTCAGCGATTTTGCTGTAGCTCGTGGATACGGCTCAGTATAGTACAAATATTTACTAAGGTCTATTACAAACACGGACCTTGTAGTTTAACAAACTAGTTGTTTTTCAAGAAAAATCTTTGTACTGTTACACGCATTTGTAAAATTACAAAGAATTTCTCAATATAAATTGCAATTATTTTTTTAGAGGGTGAGAGACACGACCTCCAGAAACTACAGTTAACTCATATTCTCAGAAGAAATAACAGTGTAGCCGCGCACATGGCACCGTTTAGCTCCACGTGAAAGAGACAATCAGTGGTCGCCATAGTTATCGAAACAGCAGCTGACGTTACTTAGATATCTGGCCAGTGAAATATGTGAGTATCCTTAGATCGCGTGAAGATTATAACTTCCAGAGTCCTTTGAACCGATGAATTTCATAGTCCTCGTGAGCAAGGAAAGAATGTGACCAGACTGGCGCAGAATAACTGTACTTTGCCCACCCTGGAATTTCTTTTTTTTATGTGGGTGCGTAACAAGCCACTACAAATCAAAAATGCTTGTCAAGTATACTTAATAACGGTACAACCTCGTCTTTGCAGACATCCCTGCTTGATTTCAAACACCCCGTATAATTATACGTGCAATAATTACGGGCCTTGCTATCACGGTTGAAACAAGAACCCTACAGCTACCGCGCTGCCGATAAATGGTACGTAATAATAAGTACCAGCAGTTGAAAACATTTTTTTTTTTTGCAGCATCGCAGCCGAACGAAGAGTTTGCCAGATGGAATTATACATGTTCTACCATACCAGCTTTAAGTGCTACTGTCGTCTACTTTACGGTTAGACGCGATAATCGCATCTATTATTATTCTTGTTGGTCTACATGTTCGCGCATACTTGCTTTACGGCCTGAATATCCAATTAGAATACATTATTGTAAAAGGAAAATTAGATTAAATTAAATTGGATGATTACATAAACTAATTTTTTATTTACACATGTACTTCCTTTAAAAACGAGTTATTGAATACCTTACCAACAATATATTTCAATGCCCGCCTATCCTCAAAGGTTTTCAAAACCAACTAGAAGATTAATAATACGCTTTTTGTATTTAAGTGTTTACTTGGGAATTTGTAAGTGTTGTCAACAAATAACTAATAATTATGAACATGAAGTTTGTCGAACAAAGTTTCCTGACTATTTATGTTTATAACCAATTGTCTGTTTCAGAGTTTGGTTTCGTTTGGCGTTTGAATTTTAAGTACTTTACGAAGATAATATCACGAAAGTGGTAACATGTGTCGGAACTCCGCGGGGCCTTAAAAAATATAGAAACTAAAACTGTGTGGCAATGCCTTGCAGTGACATATTGATTGCACGATCAAGCAGCGATTTTTAACAAGTCGCAATTAGTATTCAAAGATATTCTGTAATTAGTCTAATACTAATGAAGGAGAAACCAAATATAATTTTTTTTTTCTCTATATTGGTAAAAAATTATAATAATAATTCTAAAATTATTTGGTCAAGGTTTAAACCCCGGGCGCTCACACGGTAAACCAACTCTTCAAATTGAAGAGAAATGCCGGAGTTTTAGAGAATTCCTATAAGTATATACTCGTTTAACATGCCTTCCAACCACCACACTTCCTAATCGCGCACGCAAAATTCCGTACGACGGGAATTTTGTCACCTAAATTTTCGTCTCGATTTTCATCGGAGATGCAGCCATGGCGAAGGTTTCGAGCGCTAATAGATACAACTGGCTGAGTCCGGGCGTCAAGTTATTACTTAAAGCGGATGTCAGGCTTCTTCAAGAACTTTAAGGTTCGTGGCTAGACACGAGTGACGTGGCGTTACTTCCTTAGCTGAATGTGTATGAAGCGTTCTGAGGAGTAGTTAAACTGCCATCGTACTCTAATCTTCCATGGCACAGTTTCACTAGTTACAAGTGCCTCCTTGCGTCCAATTCAGGGCCTTCTTCGATTATTTGCCTCGGTAACACTCTATAAAAATTACATTTACACATAACTTACTAGACATTTACATTTCTAGAGTGTAGTATTTTAAAAAATGAATGCCCATGTGTAATTTTACATTAATGTTTTTACAAATGTATAAGTCTTTGGTAAAAATACATTAATGCATAGCTTTTCAAATTTGTTATTCAAATTCTGGAGCAATTTATTTCTTTTATTTGTAACTGTGGAGGTAAAAAGGATAGTAGAATAAATTTAAATTATTAAATCTTCATATACGCATCACCATTATTAATATGATACAGTTGTGAAACTTCTGACAGGGAACGATATTTATACATGTATATTGAGTGTAATAAATTTGCTCAATGAAACATTGAAATAGCTCAGAAAGTGTGTATTTAAAACCATAGTGAACATATGATTTTTCTGTGTTAGTGATAAAAGGAGTTAACACAGTTAAGAAATTACAACTGCTACGATTGTGTATTTTTCCTTTCCGTAGAATAAGAATTACACGGAAAATACAGTGACTGCCTGCTATACAGTAAGCGACGTTCGTGTAAAATTGGAAGTACATTGTACGCAATATTTTAATTACTTTTATAGTAAATTTATTAGGACGAAAGTAAGATAATAAATTTGAAGTTCTAAAAACACTATAACTCCAGTGGGGATTCTGCAGCACACATATTTGTTTAGAACTATACCCAGTTTGTTTATAGCGATTAAAAAAAAAAAACTCCCAGAAGGCGCAAACCTTTAGGGCTGTGAAGACTAACCTTTTCACCGCATAATGATGGAAATATACTTTATAGATATCTAAAGGCTGTTCACGATAAAGTGAGCAATTTTGAAATCAATCTTAGAAAAAAGTCACTGCCCCATCTGCATATATTTTCACGGGCGCACTATGTGACATGGACCCAGTGAACTTGGTAACGTTGGAGGGAAAGTAGTTCCATATTTAATGTCAAATAAAAAGTTTTAGGCAACCATTTGCAATAAATTAAATTATTTCTTTCGCTATCTGTAATTTTTTAGGCGGCGAAGTGTAAAAATGAGCAGTTTTGTGAAATACGTACTATCCTAATAATTTCACAGTTTCGCTCGACCGACGCAGGAATAACGTGATAAGGCCAATGGTAGTATTAACTTTACATAAGGTACAAGAACACACAACGGGCATACAAGTAGATCATAAGCAGGGCTATCAAAAGTACTCATTTTGCAGTGACCAGCTTATACGAGCACCGCAACACTATGTTCATGGCCGTGACTTGTTCGCTTGCAGAGTTCATGGAGGTGATGACTTGAGGAGATGGCGACGAGTAAACAGCGACGATCCCTGCATTTTTTTCTCCGTGCACCGGCCATTTGCAGCGCTCACGAGGTATCGCCAGGAATCGCCGGGATTCGTCAAGAATTTCCACCCCCTTACACCACCATCCAGGGGAAGAAGAATGAGTGCCTGCCCATCAACAACATCGCTTGGTCCTCGGATAGTCTCCTTACACCACCATCCAGGGGAAGAAAAATGAGTGCCTACCCATCAACAACATCGCTTGGTCCTCGGATAGTCTCCTTACACCACCATCCAGGGGAAGAAGAATGAGTGCCTACCCACCAACAACATCGCTTGGTCCTCGGACAGTCTCCTTACCCCGGTTCAATATTTAACAATGTTGTCAATGAACTGAGTCCTTTCACGCGTGCTCGGTCAAGCATTGAAGAAATGTTTTTAAATTGTATAGCTCTTTTCAACGAGAACGTACTCGTGCAAGTATGTTTCTTGGTATTTCATATGAAGTTCTCTTTGTGGCTATCCGCGTGATGGATTAGGTATTTATTCAAGTGTGGGCAGCACCTTAGCAGTTATATGGGGGTAAGAGACGTTAACGCCGAAATTTTCTAACAATATTTACGGTATGGTTGTTTGTAAAGACGACACGGAACTGAATGTTGCAGCTATCGCCACTTCGACGCAATAAATATAATTGAAAAATATCACGATGCCGTTCGGTAGATAACTAGCTGATTTTGCTAAGGTAAGCATTAAAGCGTTTACGTTTTACGAGTCTTGATGATAGATCAAGCGTTACAATAACTTGGGCGCTGAAATATTGCTCATGTATTTCGCGAATTTTCAGTGATTTTATTACAGCCGGAATACCATCCATGAGATGATTTGAGGCAATCCCTGTGCAAAAATTTTATCTCTGTCGAAAAATAATGATGTTTCTGACTAGCAACTTTGAAAGTGAACTCGTTAGACAAATTCAATGACGATTTCCAGCTGTAAACAAAATGTCTGTTCAACAAAACACTTGGGTTTGGGGCAATTATATATTTACGGGAAATTTTATGGGTATGGACTTCAGTAGACTTAAAAACTTATGTGTGAACCAGAAATATTTCCATAAAGTGATAGTATTTTTCACTAGTTTAGGATAAATCATTACATTTATTAATTTTACTTTATGTGTGCGGGACATTGGGGATATTAAAGTTTAGGCGCTTCATACTGATTCTTACATATAAATGCTTTACTATGTGAGAATATTTCTATAAAGTTTCATAAACCTCGTATCTTTAATGCCTGTATCAGTTTATTTGTATCGCAAAGTTTAGAAGAGAAACTGTTTAAAATTAATTTCAGCTGGCCTGGAACTATCCATGATGACAATCAAGAAAATTATGGGCCATTCACGGTAACGTGTGCACTTTTTGAAGCTGTTTCATCAGACATAATAACCAATAAATACATTTCATTGTGGCCTCGGACTTTTGGTTTTGGGTATGGTGAATGTATACACTGTGTTTATTACTCACATAGCAGGGTTAACATTAACAAGTGGTGGAAGGATATAAATTGGTTGAAAGAAAAAAGTAACTAGAGCTTCAAAAGTGCTCACTTTACCGTGAACGGCCTATACTAAACTTTATTTATGCGAAAAATACATAATTGTATACGAGATATTTTGAAAGAAATAAACATTTTATTCCGTATGATAAATTTATATTACCGTATAAAACTAAAGTTTCCACAACAACAAAATTATTACCTGATATTCTAAAAAATATATTTTATGGTTATTTTGTCATATGTTGATCCTGCAGGTGGATATGGAACATAGTAGAAACATAATGGAACAAAAATCGTGTTGAATTGAACTCCGTTCTTTAATGTTGAGGTGCATATTTATTTTTCCATAAATTGTGACTAGCCACACAATTCAGTGAATTTGTACCTCAAATTGTACATTTCACACTTTCACCTTGACAAACGTTGGACAATGCGTCGGAAATATTTAAAATACCCTATAAATCTGCGGCATGAATGACAATCTGTCTAGACTTCGCCATCTTGTGCACAACACAAAACAGATCAAATATAAATTGAGTCTCTATTCGGTAAGGGACACTTTGTTGTTAGACTTCATTGGACATAACTTCGTAATTGGACATAACTTCGTAACTAGGTAGCTCAATTTTTTCATCTGATTTCGTTCCATTAAAAGATGCCAAAGTTTGGGATTGTCCAGTAAAATTTTTTTTATTAAACTACAAACCATGATATTATAAAATTGTGTTGTGCGTAAAACATTTATTTTCACCTGCAGATAGTAATTGTTTAGCAGTATCAACATTTTATTTTTCCTCGAAACTCTTCCCGAATGTACATTGCTGACTTTCATCAGCAGTGTATTTGATGAAGGATATTTTGAAGGGTAACTAAATTTGTAACCGACTCTGTAAACAGCATGCAACAAATGTGATCTGCATTTTATTTTTCATTGCCTGATATAAAAATATATCTGCACCTGTGACTCGTGGGTAGCAAATAATGTTTATACTAGAAAGATAGAAGACCGATCTGTCGAGGGTGAGAAAAACAATTCAACCCAATTCGAAGAGTGGCGTGATCAAAACGCGATTAAACGTCCCCGCCACGGAACAAACACGTTGTAGTTTCACGATAACGATGAGATGATGGTGATGATGATGATGATGAACGTGATGGACGATGACAACCCAAATGTTGGCAGGAAAGATGTTTGCATTAGCAGGATGGAGGTGACTCAGATCATCAAATCACTTCAAAATCCCCCACGGCCAATGCTGGGAACTGAGCTCGGACCCTGAGATCAGTTGCGACTACACTAACCTCAACCAATTTATTTCACTTCACAGATCTCTACACACTAACGGAGCAGACAATAGTCTAGTGTCTGCAGCTTTTGTTAGAGCGAAATTCTCGCTGTGACTACACTATAAGGAATTCGTTCATGCGGTGGAGAGGTTTGGGCGGTTATTATCATCGAGAACTTGAGAGCTGATGAGGGTCAAACGAGGTGGATATAGCGCATTCACGGTTTCTTCGGCCTTTTTTGAATCAAACCTTTGAAAAATCTCCCCATGTATGAAGTGTTTAGTAATTTCCAAAATACGCCCTGTAGCACAAGCATTTTATACTTCTGTTCATAGAAGTCCTTTTTTTCCCCTGTTAAATTGAAATGTTATTCGTATTTTATCTATAAATTATCATGCTTCATTTATAAATAAGTTGAATAAAAAACAGGGAGAAAATATGTATGTTGGTAGCGCCTAGTGGGACATAGTTCTTATACAAAATACTGTTATAGGCCGTTCACGGTAAAGTGAGCACTTTTGAAGCCCTAGATACTATTTTTTTACCCGATTTATATACTTCCACCACTTGTTAATGTAAACCCTGCCATGTGAGTAATAACCACAGTGTATACTTTCGCCATAACAAAAATCAAAAGCCTAAGGTCACAATGAAATGTATTTTTGGGTTAGTATGTCTGATGAAACAGCTTCAAAAAGTGCTCACTTTACCGTGAATGGCCTATAGTACGTTGTTCGCTTAGTGCAATTTTCCAGGCTTAGTTAAGCTTAGTTTGCACGAGGCGGAGGAATATCGTGGAAGTAGAACTTCAGCAGGGCTTTAGAAAAGGCTGAAGTAACCGTGAATGGATTATACGGAGCAGTGCCGGATTAGATGGGCAGGAGAAACGGGAGATCCCCGAGAAAACCCGCCGATCAGTGGCACCGTTCTGCGCGATTTCCCACGGGCGCAAACCGGGAGTGACCACGACGGGACTCGAACCCGGTTCGCCTTGGTGGGAGGCGAGCAGCCTAGCCCCTGCGCCACCGTGGCCCCTCGTGCCGTCAGCAGCGTGTTATTTACCAGCATCTCACATTCTTCCTAGGCGTCAAATATGCGATGGCTGATGACCAAAGATGTTTCCTGTCGTTTACGAGTAGCGTAAGGGTTCATGTCATCCATCCCCAGTTTCTTAAGAATATCTCTCAAGAATTCGCTCTTAAACTGATGCAAGGAGACGAACACTAACAAATATGGCGTCTGGGTCATCCCATAAGGTGTTCACTACAACACGCCAGCGCGCATGTGTAGAAAATAGCGGCTCTAATTTTCCTGTCGCAGCAAAATAATTTACTCACTACACGGATGTTAGTGGCAACTAAATGGCTTTGGTAATTATCAATCTATGCTTTGCTGTGGAGCACAACCTGTTTTTACTAGAAAAAAATTATGTTAAAGAAAGCACGAACCAAACATATTCTTAGCTTCTGGCCGTGAAATCCAGCTAACTTTATACACTAACTAAATAGTTTTTGTAATCATTAAATAAATATTTTATCTCAGTGTATACTCACTAAACCAGTTATATTTCCTCACACCTACAATGGCATAGAAGTGCTGAAACTGGTCTGGTGGTACTCTGACATATAACCAATAGAGTTTTCACAGGCACCCGGTGATATAGGCAGTTCACGGTAAAATGAGCACTTTTCAAAGCCCTGCTTGAGATCTGCCATGAGCCTCTTCGCTTCATTCCAGCTTAGGTCAGGTGAGTGTGTAAAATTATTAGGAAAGTAAATATTTCACAAATCTGGTAATTTCTACACTTCGATGTGTAAAAAAAAAACCTAGGAAGCGAAAGAAATAATTTAAGTCATTACAAATGAATTCCTGACATTTTTATTCGTCGTTAAAATATGGAACTACTTTCCATGCATAGTTACCAACTTTTTACTGAGCGCATGTCACTCAGAGCGCCATCGAAATGTATGCGAGTAGGAACAGTGACTTTTTTCTTAGGTTGTTTTAAAAAGTGCTCACTTAATCTTGAGCAGCTTTTAGTAGTATTTTGCATTGTATTATTATCCTATGCAGGAGTTTTCAAGTAATTCCCCATGGCATCCTCACGACTTCCTGACTTCCTGCAGGCGAAGCAAGAATTTAACGTCGAGTTATTTTTCATCTCGGAAATCAGGATTTACTGACGGCCGTACGGATTAAAAGAACACCGACCCGTGGGGGGGGGGGTGCGGGGGGGGGGGGGCGAACTCTTCCTTTGTCTTGTCGACGGGATATTTATCTCCCTCCTCCCCCTTATCCAAGAGATAACACACATGACAGGCTGGGCTGAATAAGCAGGTCACGACAGGGCTGTCCGGCGTCCGTGACTGTCCATCGGCCGCTGTGTCCGTCCGCGGGTGCGCCGACAGGTGTTTGTTCAATGACTGCGCCCGAGTGTATTAAGACGCCGGGAGAGGGGCAAGAGAGAGGACTCCGGAGCGTCAAGTCTTGTCCTCTCACAGGCCGATGGACACCTCCCGGTAGCCGATACCATCTACACAGCGGAGCGTCCAGCGAGATACATCACCGCCAAACCCGACAAAGAAGAGCTGGACTCACTACCGGAGACGTGCTTTCAAAACAGTTCATTTTCCCTGCCCGGCCCGCACCCACAACCGGTAATTTCCCAGCGATATGTTCATCTGCGGGACAAGTTTCAATCATTCGCGTCGCAGAACAATCAAGCCGACGAACGTGAGTTGTCGTGGCGTTCATCGCTTAAAGCTGGAGTCACAATAACCCGACGAACACGACACGACATACGGATATGACGTCAGAGCTCGACGGAATTTCATATTAAATTTTTTCCAGTGTTCTCGATACCCCGACGTAGGTATGTTACTGTTAAAAATTCTGAAACTGCAAGTTATCCTTACAATATCCAATATTTACTATTTAAAACTCGCGATAAAGTAAATGATTATTTTGCTTTTGATAATATTTGAGTTTATACGTGATGCGTATTTACATTTTTGCGCGCCCCGACAAGTGCGACACGACGGAAAGTAGAAATACAATTTACTTTTCTCGGACTGACGGGGCTGCGATTTGGTCGGACTGACGTCACAGCGACCTTGCTTTTCATTGGCTGCTACTCAAATTTCGTCGCGTCGGGGATGTCGTGTCGGATTCGTCGGGGTGTTGTGACTCCAGCTTCACGCCTTGCAGTCGCGATGCTCCGCAACGGGTAAATTCGCATTGATTGGTTGCCTTGGTTCGTGCACCCCTTCCTGTTGGTCCGGTGAGCGACCAGAATGTTCGTATCCACGCGATTTAGACAGTGATATTTCGTCACAAAATAAATGAGTACGCTGTAAAATGTTTCCTTGTAGACCTCCTTTAACGTCTGCACCGTGTGGGATAAATACCACAAATAAAGCTGCATATGAAGAATGCTAAGCGTGGCTAATGCACATAGTTGGAAACTTCCTTACGCACTTGACTGTTTCTTGAGCAAATGTAGGTATCCTTCAAAAACAATGTATAAGGTAAAAAATTACAGTTCTCGGTTTCTCACCAAGCGTATAAACTAGCGTGGCAAATCTCCGAACAATTTCTTTGAGTGTACACAGAGGTGCAACTACCCCTTAACTTTTCCGCCTTTGTCATTCCACTAAACTGTATATTACATTACACACGATAACTTTATTCATTCTTCCGTTTAGTGAAACAGAGAACACTAAATATACAACTAATACCGAAATTAAACACATACTAAATCATATAATATTTCTACCATACATTCAAACATTATATAATAGTAGTATGTTCAAATGAAGAGATTTATAAATCATGTTGTTAAGAGTTCTTAAGTCATAAAAAGCCCTTGTCTTGATAATTACATTTTTCCCCCAAGTCACAGTAGACCTATTTGTTCAAAAAAAAAATTTAATTATTGATAAAGTGTCTTTATTTTTTTGCCATGTGAAACAAATGGGGCCGTAATTGATTTTTACTTGATGTGAATCACAGTAGATTCTATAATAGCGCACGAATTAAAAAAAAATACTTAAATATATTCAAATAATGTTCGTTGACTTAATACAAATCCATTATCAATCATTTATCTCAAAGAAAAGCTATGAAAAAAATAAAAACAAAATGACGTCTCTCCGCGAGACATACAAAAATATTTCAATATATCTATATAAAACCTTTCCCTCGTTGAAAGATATCACATTAGCTGAGATTACTAAGGCGTACCGCTCGAAGGCTAGCGATCTCGGTTCGATACTCAGTCAAACTTATGAAATTATTTTTATCGCGGCCCAAACTGTTTAACGTACGTGTATCCAAACAAATCTTTAGTTACACCAACCGAATCTTACAGTTTGGGGCAACCAAATGACAACAACAACGAAATAATTTGGTTTCAGCAACAAAATACAACATTGCCCCTGTAGAAACAAATAATTTGGCTGCACCAAACAAATCTGGTTTTATTCAACAAAAGATTTCCCTCAGTGTGCCATTTTCTCTAGACGTGTTGGCAGAAAAGCTACTCGTTGTTGGGATACAGAGATTCGTCGTGCGCAGCCAGAGAGACCAGTCTACATCTTATTTAGTCTATGATTTACCCAAAGTTGAATGATTGAGAATTTGGAAGCATGTGGAAGTGTGTCTACTGAGTCCTGAGGAGTTCAGGACAGCACACATCATTGCGTCACGAGTCAGGGGCGGCAATTTTTGGACTGTCGGAACAGGTTTAGTATTGCGTCTTATACGTCTGCCAGCGAATCACGGACGGCAAAGTATGGGAGAAACACTTTGATCTCATCGTAGATGTATGGCGGTTTGATGAACTTCTCATCTCATCCAAGTTTTAATCAGGAAAATAATGAATTACTAATTCGAGACAAGATTAAATTTCAATTGGGTCTGTCTCGCACTATTATCGTTCCTCTCACGAATTACAGTCAGTAAGAAATCATATGAGTTGCAGATTGGTTCACTACAGACGGTGAAAATATATTAATACGTATCTCAAACAAATATTTGGAAATAAACTGCCAGCAATTGGTTTCTATCAATAGAAAAACATATTACAATGCAACTTTACAACGCACTGTTTTACGGATCAAATGATATCGTTTTTGTATCCCCATGTTAATAATAAATTTTTTAGTCTACAGAAGTTAGTTATTAAAATTCACTTTCGGTTTTTACACATTTTACGGTAAAGTGCTGTAAGCATTATTCTAATTTACATTGTAGATTTACAGAGTTTACCTTACGACTAGTTCCAAAATAATCAATATTTTGCAAACAAAAATGCAATAAATACTAATAAAGCTTAAGTATAACAAGCTCCCAAAAATTTTCGAGACGAAACCACTGATTAGAAAAGATGCGGATTTCGCGTGTCAAAATTTGGTCCGGGGCGTGGTGGGGGGAAAGAGCTGGCAAGTACATAAAGGACTGCAGCTTTCTTCAATTATCTCACTCGCGTCGTTGACAGTTGAACGATCAGTTAAAAACATTGTCGCATTCGTAACTGCACAGAGAGTAACAAACTATATAGGCTAAGGGTTCCAAAAATTCGCGCCGATTTCATAGGAAAATACGAAAATTATGTCTTCGCAAAAATGCGCAGAAGTACCGCAACATCGCGAAATTACTGGAAACGCCCAATTAAAATCAGATAGGTCACTTTCATATTAATAGTTTTCATTTTTAAAAAGAATATGTTTTCTAGACAAGTTCAAAGTAGGGAATATGTTTTTTCCGTAAGAATTTATGTCCTTGTATGTGCTTTGTTTGTTAGTGTAATTGCGACATATTTATAACGTGTCTGCCCAATACACAGTTACTCTTTACCTAGAGATGCGTAAAAAGTTTACATTATAATTTTAAAAATTGCTTTATTTCCCTAAGCTTACGGGCGCTGCCTAGCAAGCCTGCGCCACGGAGTTTCAGTGAAGAATCAATGTTTAAATGATTTATTCTCAGTGTATTAAGTTGAGATATAAATGTCCCAAAAAGAAAAGTATTCTAAATTAAATTTCTTCAGTATTACTGGTGCGTTAAGATATATTGCCAATTTGTATTATTCAATATATAATTTCTTTCTAAATTATAACTTTTAACATTTTACAGAATAATGAGGAATGAAAACATTATTTTTTGAAAATTTCTTAACCCAGGAGTATTCCCTGAACAAGTCGCGATAAAAATAATTTCATTTTTGAAAAAAATGTTGTCTTTAAAAGCACTGAGAGAGAATTTCTTTAGCATATATTCTCTAATTCATCTCGTTTGCTGCAGGTTTGGCCGGCAGAGTCCTTACAGGCTGTTCGCGGTAAAATGAGCAGTTTTGAAAGCTCTGCTCAAGATCTACTTGTACTCATGTTGTGTACTATTCCGCCTTATGTAAAATTAACATTTTCACGGGCCTCAGCATTTTACCAAAGTGTCGGTCAAGTGAAGCTGTAAAATTATTAGAAAAATAAATATTTTAGAAATCTGCTCATTTTCAAACTTCTATGCATTAAAATAACTAGCAAGGGAAAGACATAATTGTAGTTATCACCAATGGCTACCTAACACTCTTTATTAGAAGTTTATATGGACTTACTTTCCATCATTTGTTACCAACTTTACTGGGCGAATGTCACCAAGTGCGCCCTTTAAAACATATGCAGGTACACACTAAGAAATTTTTGGGAAATATACTATACCAGTGTGTAAGTATAATGAGAAGTAGTGGATGGTGAAGTTTTTTCCCATACATTCATGGTAACGTTTCTGCGTTTGCTCAGGAAACAGTCGAATGCATAGGGAAGTTACCAATCATGTATTGTAGCGGTGTTAAACATTAGTATATTTGCAGCCTTATACTGTATATGGTATTACTACCATAAAATGTATTGGTTAAAAACTTCCATTATAGTTTTTTAAGTTAACCAGAGAAATTTTTACAGTGTAGAAGTAGCGACTGTTTTCTAAGGTTGATTTCAAAGAGCTCGCTTTCGTCTTTAACGAAGATAATGAGTGCAAGAGTGTGTGGGAGGGGGCCACTGCTCCCTTCCCCTACCGCCCCCCCCCAACCCCACCAGTGGTCCAAAGTGGCCAGGCAGACTCGGTGGGCACTGTCTTGGATCGAGGTCGACCCGCCGCCTTCTGAAATTATCTGAAGCAACTGCTGGCGCGGGCCCAGATATCGGGAAGACACATCTGGGCCACAGCATCCTCGTCGCGGCACATTACTTACCTTGTTTCCTCCCCGCATTCTCGCCACGAGCAGTGCTGCCAACATTCAGAAAGATAATTCCACTAGGCCATAAGTAAAAATACACCAGAAATCACTAGCTTATGACAATATATTTAATAATATTTCGAATAATGACACAACTACTTATATTAAACTAGCTTTCCTGTGCTACTTCGTACGCATGAGATTTATGATTTAGAATCGCTCTTGGGAAGGAAAGGAGGACAGCCCATGGACAAAAAAGAAAGGAGAAATGACTGAACTCTTTTTTTAACAATGCTGTTTTTATGCAGCAATTCTAAGAAGAGTTTAATCCAGTACCTATGTACATCCCTGATCATCATATTTCCGGAACCGTTTTAGATATCACGATGGAACAAAGACTAAGTTGGTCCTGGGGTTATATATACACACACACAGCTATACATATATATATATATATATATATATATATATATACTGTGTGACTTTGATGTCAATACTTTCAGTGGTTTTTGA